>JAQOWZ010000007.1:26062668-26348653 GCA_035578165.1 Stenolophus ochropezus
AGCTAAAAGAAAACATTGCAACAAGAAAATTGCTATTTCAAGTGTGGTAGTTATTCTAAAATCAGCCCATGTAGCTTACAATATTTAACGTATTCATCAAGAATAAGTAAAATCTGACTTTATTTTTGTAAATAATCATATAAATATTTGCTTCGGGGCCCGAATTTTGTAATTTTTTATCATATTTTAGCTAAAAGAAAACATTGCAACAAGAAAATTGCTATTTCAAGTGTGGTAGTTTTTCTAAAATCCAGTCCATGTAGCTTAAAATATACAACGTATTCATTAAAATGACACTCTAAAATTTAATGTTTATTATCTGATTGGTACGAAGTTATGGTCACTTTTACATGTCCAATGCTAAAATTATCAATACTATAGATCCTAAAGCATGAATATGAATGTTTTAACAAAATTATCCATTCCAAGAATAGGTAAAATCTGACTTTATTTTTGTAAAACATTATATAAATATTTTTAGGAAAAGATAGTCGGAATTTGGACATCGGGTGAAAAAATTTTTTTATACCATTTCCTTCAACGTTTCGGTTTAATTTAAACCATTATCAAGAATCTACAGTATGAAAGTACAATTAGACAATGTAGAGATTAAGTTGTAACAGTATGATTGTACAAAAATATATAAATCAACAATTAAACAATTAAAAATGCAACAATTATTAATAATATTAATTAATGAAATTTTACATTATGTTTATATTGAATTATAAAAATACATACCGTTGGGATGATTTATACATAATTACTGGTTGTAATACAATAATTTAACATGTTGTAATTTTATCGAAAAATAGATATCAATTGAGTGTAGTGTACAGCGTCTAACCTCAGCAACGGAGCTAAACAGACTAACAACGGTCAGCTGTACAATATGTGAGCGTGTGAAAACAAAACAGGCAAATTAAAAATTTAAAAATTTAAAAACCCTAAAATTTGAAAAGAAATGTCGAAATTTAGATTATATTAAAATAAATGTTATTTAAATATTGTATGTCTTTCCTGAAATTGATTGAATTTTTATTTCTGGCTATGTGCACCATTTCCAGAAATACTCTTTTTTTATAATTACTTTCTTTTTCTAAGATCTTGACGTTATTGAAATCAAAATTGTGACCCGTTTCAAAATGATGATGTGTTAATGCAGTTTTATCGTTTTTTGTTAAACAATTTTTACAGTCATTACGATGGTTTTGTATCCGTTTACCTAACCAATTTTTTGTCTGTCCTATATAGGTACCTTCACAGTTCTTGCAATCTATTCTATACACAACATCTGTCTGTGATTCGAGAGGTGTGCTATCTTTTAAGTTAGAAAATAAGTCTTTAATTTTCCTCGTGTTGTAAAATACGATATTGATGTTTTGATCTTTCAACACATCTCTTAAACCTTCAGACAAACCCTGTATATAGGGTATTTTGAAAAAAACTTTTTTATCTGTAATATTGCTGTCTAATTGGTTGATTGGAGCCGTAGTAGTATTTTGAAATAGTATTTTGTTAATTAATCCTTTTGGATAGTTATTTTTAATTAATTTGTCGCGTAAACAATTTAAATTTTGATTGATAAATTTACTATGACTTAACATTGAATATCTGTATTTAAGACATTTGATAGTATTTATCTTTTGGGTTAGAGGATGTGCAGACTCAAAATTTAAGATTCTGTCTGAAGTTGTCGGTTTTTTGTAGAAATCTGATATCAAGGTACCATCTTCAAGTCTAATAAGTTTAGTGTCTAAGAATGGTAAGGAACAATCTGTTTCGATCTCTATTGTAAATTGTAAATGTTCATTATAATTGTTGAAGTAATGTAAAATAGTACTAATTTTGTCTTCTGGAACAATCGCAAAAATGTCGTCAACATATAATTTAATAAAGGGTATTGAGAAAGGTAATTTATTAAGAATCTTCGAAAGTGCTTGTGTCATAACTAAATTAGCAAAGATGACTGATGCTGGATTGCCCATAGCACAACCAAAAATCTGCTTGTATATTTTTTTATTAAAGGAGAAATAACTACTATCAAAAATGAATTCAATCAATTTTATAAAAATATCTAAAGGTATATCTGTATGATTAGTGATGGAATTCCATTTTTCCCTTACCGAACTTAAGACTGACTCCTTAGGGATGTTAGTGAATAATGATTTGACATCAAGTGAAATTAAGATATGTGAAGGTGGTACCTTAATAGCTTTGATCTCTGCAACTAAATCGAATGAGTTCTTGATATTATAAATGAATTCGTCATTAATATTATGTAAGATATTAGATATAAATTTAGCTAGAGAATATGTAGGACAATTTATGCAAGATACTATAGGTCTAAATTTATAAGGTGGGGGTTTGTGTGTTTTCGGTAAGCCATACAATTTAGGAGTACTAGAATTGTACATAGTTAACTGTTTAAATGTTGAATCATCTATTAAATTCTTTTGTCGAAGTTCTTTTATTAATTTATTATTTAAATTTTGATATTTGACCGTTGGGTCTTTAGTTAATAATTGATAAAATTTGGTGTCATTTAACTGTTCTTCTAAACTGTTAATATAAAATTCTTTGTGTAAAATGACAGTGCAGTTACTCTTATCCGATTTTGTCACTAAAATGTCAGGATTTTCTTTTAAAAACTTTTTTGTTGCAATAAAATCTTTATTATATTTATTATATTTGTTAGAATTTTTACTTTTATTGTTAAAATTAGTTATCATATTAGTGGCCGAAGTTCTAATTTCATTTTTCTCTGTATTAGTTAATTCTTTTTGGGTGTCTATACAATATTCAACGTCAGTAACTAATTTACGAATTTTAAGTTCATGTCTATCGTCATTAATTGCAAAATTGGGGCCCAATGCAACCAAATTAGACATTGGTTCTGGTAAATCAGTATCTGTTAAGTTAATTAAATAATCGAGAGAATCTGTTGATGTATTAAATTTATTCCTTAGCATATTTAATTTTCTAATTTGCCTAGTTTTATGTTGGCCAAAAATTTTGTTGTATAATTTATTTTGTTCTAGTTCAAATTTATTAAAACTTTCAGCTGATAAAAAAGATTTGGCTTGTAATTTCAAGTTGTTAATTGTCTGTTCGAGTTTCGCTATCGTTGCCAAGGTCATTTTAATTTCTAAGTTAAGCAAGTTCTTTTTAAATTTACTCAAAATGATATCAAATTTTCTATAAAAAGGTTCATGAATTTCTATATTTTGAAGATTTTGCAAAATCTCTTGCAACTACTAGAAACCGTAAAGTATTTTTATTACAATGTAGATACTATAATGTCATTCCGAATCATATAAACAACAATGTAAATTCAATGTATGTAGGCATAGAAATTCATGAACCTTTTTATAGAAAATTTGATATCATTTTGAGTAAATTTAAAAAGAACTTGCTTAACTTAGAAATTAAAATGACCTTGGCAACGATAGCGAAACTCGAACAGACAATTAACAACTTGAAATTACAAGCCAAATCTTTTTTATCAGCTGAAAGTTTTAATAAATTTGAACTAGAACAAAATAAAGTATACAATTAAATTTTTGGCCAACATAAAACTAGGCAAATTAGAAAATTAAATATGCTAAGAAATAAATTTAATACATCAACAGATTCTCTCGATTATTTAATTAACTTAACAGATACTGATTTACCAGAACCAATGTCTAATTTGGTTGCATTGGACCCCAATTTTGCAATTAATGACGATAGACATGAACTTAAAATTCGTAAATTAGTTACTGACGTTGAATATTGTATAGACACCCAAAAAGAATTAACTAATACAGAGAAAAATGAAATTAGAACTTCGGCCACTAATATGATAACTAATTTTAACAATAAAAGTAAAAATTCTAACAAATATAATAAATATAATAAAGATTTTATTGCAACAAAAAAGTTTTTAAAAGAAAATCCTGACATTTTAGTGACAAAATCGGATAAGAGTAACTGCACTGTCATTTTACACAAAGAATTTTATATTAACAGTTTAGAAGAACAGTTAAATGACACCAAATTTTATCAATTATTAACTAAAGACCCAACGGTCAAATATCAAAATTTAAATAATAAATTAATAAAAGAACTTCGACAAAAGAATTTAATAGATGATTCAACATTTAAACAGTTAACTATGTACAATTCTAGTACTCCTAAATTGTATGGCTTACCGAAAACACACAAACCCCCACCTTATAAATTTAGACCTATAGTATCTTGCATAAATTGTCCTACATATTCTCTAGCTAAATTTATATCTAATATCTTACATAATATTAATGACGAATTCATTTATAATATCAAGAACTCATTCGATTTAGTTGCAGAGATCAAAGCTATTAAGGTACCACCTTCACATATCTTAATTTCACTTGATGTCAAATCATTATTCACTAACATCCCTAAGGAGTTAGTCTTAAGTTCGGTAAGGGAAAAATGGAATTCCATCACTAATCATACAGATATACCTTTAGATATTTTTATAAAATTGATTGAATTCATTTTTGATAGTAGTTATTTCTCCTTTAATAAAAAAATATACAAGCAGATTTTTGGTTGTGCTATGGGCAATCCAGCATCAGTCATCTTTGCTAATTTAGTTATGACACAAGCACTTTCGACGATTCTTAATAAATTACCTTTCTCAATACCCTTTATTAAATTATATGTTGACGACATTTTTGCGATTGTTCCAGAAGACAAAATTAGTACTATTTTACATTACTTCAACAATTATAATGAACATTTACAATTTACAATAGAGATCGAAACAGATTGTTCCTTACCGTTCTTAGACACTAAACTTATTAGACTTGAAGATGGTACCTTGATATCAGATTTCTACAAAAAACCGACAACTTCAGACAGAATCTTAAATTTTGAGTCTGCACATCCTCTAACCCAAAAGATAAATACTATCAAATGTCTTAAATACAGATATTCAATGTTAAGTCATAGTAAATTTATCAATCAAAATTTAAATTGTTTACGCGACAAATTAATTAAAAATAACTATCCAAAAGGATTAATTAACAAAATACTATTTCAAAATACTACTACGGCTCCAATCAACCAATTAGACAGCAATATTACAGATAAAAAAGTTTTTTTCAAAATACCCTATATACAGGGTTTGTCTGAAGGTTTAAGAGATGTGTTGAAAGATCAAAATATTAATATCGTATTTTACAACACGAGGAAAATTAAAGACTTATTTTCTAACTTAAAAGATAGCACACCTCTCGAATCACAGACAGATGTTGTGTATAGAATAGATTGCAAGAACTGTGAAGGTACCTATATAGGACAGACAAAAAATTGGCTAGGTAAACGGATACAAAACCATCGTAATGACTGTAAAAATTGTTTAACAAAAAACGATAAAACTGCATTAACACATCATCATTTTGAAACGGGTCACAATTTTGATTTCAATAACGTCAAGATCTTAGAAAAAGAAAGTAATTATAAAAAAAGAGTATTTCTGGAAATGGTGCACATAGCCAGAAATAAAAATTCAATCAATTTCAGGAAAGACATACAATATTTAAATAACATTTATTTTAATATAATCTAAATTTCGACATTTCTTTTCAAATTTTAGGGTTTTTAAATTTTTAAATTTTTAATTTGCCTGTTTTGTTTTCACACGCTCACATATTGTACAGCTGACCGTTGTTAGTCTGTTTAGCTCCGTTGCTGAGGTTAGACGTTGTACACTACACTCAATTGATACCTATTTTTCGATAAAATTACAACATGTTATATTATTGTATTACAACCAGTAATTATGTATAAATCATCCCAACGGTATGTATTTTTATAATTCAATATAAACATAATGTAAAATTTCTTAAATTAATATTATTTATAATTGTTGCATTGTTAATTGTTTAATTGTTGATTTATATATTTTTGTACAATCATACTGTTACAACTTAATCTCTACATTGTCTAATTGTACTTTCATACTGTAGATTCTTGATAATGGTTTAAAATAAACCGAAACGTTGAAGGAAATGGTATAAAAATTTTTTTTCACCCGATGTCCAAATTCCGACTATCTTTTCCTAAAACTACAACGAGTGGACGCTAAATTCAACTTGAAATTATATAAATATTTGCTTCCGCGCCCGAATTTTATAATTCTTCATATTATTTTAGCTAAAAGAAAACATTGCAACAAGAAAATTGCTATTTCAAGTGTGATAGATATTCTAGAATCCAGCCCTGGTAGCTTACAATATACAACGTATTCATCAAGAAAAGGTTAAATCTGACTTAATTTTTGTAAAAAATCATATAAATATTTGCTTCCGTGCCCGAATTTTATAATTCTTTATCATATTTTAGCTTAAATAAAACATTGCAACATGAAAATTGCTATTTCAAGGGTGGTAGGTATTCCAGAATTTAGCCCATGTAGCTTACAAAATACAACGTATTCATCAAAAATAGGTAAAATCAGACTTTATATTTTTTAAAAATCATATAAATATTTGCTTCGGCGCACGAATTTTGTAATTCTTTATCATATTTTATCCAAAAGACAACATTGCAACAAGAATATTGCTTTTTTAAGTCTGGTGGGTATTCTAGAATCCAGCCCATGTAGTTTACAATATACATCGTTATCATCAAGAATAGGTAAAATCTGACTTTATTTTTGTGAAAAATTATATAAATATTTGCTTCCGGGCTAGAATTTGATAATTCTTTATCATATTTTAGCTAAAAGAAAATATTGCAACAAGAAAATTGCTATTTCAAGTGTAGTAGGTATTCTAGAATACAGCCCATGTAGCTTACAATATACAACGTATTCATCAACAATAGGTAAAATCTGACTTTATTTTTGTAAAAAATTATATAAATATTTGCTTCCGCGCCCGAATTTTTGCAATTTTTCTTCATATTTTAGCTAAAAGAAAACATTGCAACAAGAAAATTGCCATTTCAAGCGTGTTACCTATTTTAGAATCCAGCCCATGTAGGTACAATATACAACGTATTCATCAAGAAATGGTTAATTCTGACTTTATTTTTGTAAAAAATTATATAAATATTTGCTTCCGCGCTCGAATTTTATAATTCTTCTTCATATATTAGCTAAAAGAAAACATTGGAACATGAAAAATGCTATTTTAAGTGTGGTAGGTATTCTAGAATCAGCCCATGTAGCTTACAATATTTAACGTATTCATCAAGAATAAGTAAAATCTGACTTTATTTTTGTAAATAATCATATAAATATTTGCTTCGGGGCCCGAATTTTGTAATTTTTAATCATATTTTAGCTAAAAGAAAACATTGCAACAAGAAAGTTGCTATTTCAAGTGTGGTAGGTATTTTAGAATCCAGCCCATGTAACTTACAATATAAAACGTATTCATCAAGAATAGGTAAAATCTGACTTTATTTTTGTAAAAAAGCATATAAATATTTGCTTCCGCGCCCGAATTTTATAATTCTTCATCATATTTTAGCTAAAAGAAAACATTGGAACATGAAAAATGCTATTTTAAGTGTGGTAGGTATTCTACAATTCAGCCCATGTAGCTTACGATATACAACGTATACATTAAAATTCACCCGAAAATTGAATATTTATTATCTGATTGGTACCACGTTATGGTCACTTTTGCATGTCGAAAGCTAAAGTTATACATAGTATACAAGCTAAAGAATGAATGTGAATGTTTTATCAAAAATACCCATTCCAAGATTAGGTAAAATCTGACTTTATTTTTGTAAAAAATCATATAAATATTTGCTTCCGCGACCGAATTCCATAATTCTTCTTCATACTTTAGCTAAAAGGAAACATTGCAACAAGTAAATTGCTATTTCAAGTGTGGTAGGTATTCTAGAATCAAGACCATGTAGCTTACAATATACAACGTATTTATCAAGAAAAGGTAAAATCTGACTTTATTTTTGTAAAAAATCATATAAATATTTGCTTCCGAACCCGAATTTTATAATTATTCATCATATTTCAGGTAAAAAAAAAACATTGTAACAACAAAATTGCTATTTCAAGTATGGTACGTATTCTAGAATCCAGCCCATGTAGCTTACTATACACAACGTATTCATCAAGAATAGTTAAAATCTGACCTTATTTTTGTAAAAAATCATATAAATAGTTACTTCCGCGCCCGAATTTTATAATTCTTCACAAATATTTTAGCTTAAAGGAAACATTGCAACAAGAAAATTGTTATTTCAAGTGTGGTAGGTATTCTAGAATCCAGCCCATGAAGCTTACAATATACAACGTGTACATCGAAAATTGCAAAAATTGGACTTTTTCTTCTAAAAATCATATAAATATATGCTTCCGAAGCCGAATTTTATAATTCTTCATCATATTTTAGCTAAAAGAAAACATTGCAACATGGAAATTGCTATTTCAAGTGTGATAGGTGTTCTAGAATCCAGCCCATGTAGCGTACAATGTACAACTTATTCACTAAGAAAAGGTAAAATCTGACTTTATTTTTGTAAAAATCGTATAAATATTTACTTTCGCGCTCGAATTTTATAATTCTTCATCATATTTTAGCAAAAAGAAACCATTGCAACAAGAAAATTCCTATCTCAAGTGTGGTAGGTATTCTAGAATCCAACCCATGTAGCTTACAATATACAACGCATTCATCAAGAATAGGTAAAATCTGACATAATTTATGTAAAAAATCATATAGATATTTGCTTCCGCGCCCGAATTTTATAATTCTTCATCATATTTTAGCTAAAAGAAAACATTGCAACATGAAAATTGCTATTTCAAGTGTGGTAGGTGTTCTAGAATCCAACCCATGTAGCTTACATTGTACAACGTATTCAATAAAATAATACCCGAAATTTGATTGTTTATTATCTGATTGGTACCACGTTATGGTCACTTTTGCATGTCTAATGCTAAAATTGTCCATAGTATAGATCCTAAAGCATGAATATGATTGTTTTAACAAAATTATCCATTTCAAGAATAGGTAAATTCTGACTTTATTTTTGTAAAAAATCATACAAATATTATGCTTCCGCGCCCGAATTTTATAATTCTTTATCATATTTTAGCTAAAGGAAACCATTGCAACAAGAAAATGGCTATTTCACGTGTGCTAGGTATTCTAGAATCCAGCCCATGTAGCTTACAATATACAACGTATTCATTAAGAAAAGTGAAAATCTGACTTTATTTTTTTAAAAAATCATATAAATATTTGCTTCCGCGCCCGAATTTTATAATTCTTCATCATATTTCAGCTAAAAGAAACCATTGCAACCAAAAAATTGCTATTTCAAGTGTGGTAGATATTCTAGAATCCAGCCCATGTAACTTACAATATACAACGTATTCACCATGAATAGGTAAACTCTGACTTTATTTTTGTAAAAAATCATATAAATATTTGCTTCCGCGCCCGAACTTTATATTTCTTCATCATAATTTAGCTAAAAGAAAACATTGCGACAAGAAAATTTCTATTTCAAGTGTGGTTGGTATTTTAGAATCCAGCCCATGTAGCTTACAATATACAACATATTCATTAAGAATAGGTAAAATCTGACTTTATTTTTGTAAAAAATCATATAAATATTTGCTTCCGCGCCCGAATTTTATAATTATTTATCATATTTTAGCAAAAAAAAAAAAAAAACATTGCAACATGAAAGTTGCTATTTCAAGTGTGGTAGGTATTCTAGAATCCAGCCCATGTAGCGTACAATGTACAACTTATTCACTAAGAAAAGGTAAAATCTGACTTTATTTTTGTAAAAAATCGTATAAATATTTACTTTCGCGCTCGAATTTTATAATTCTTCATCATATTTTAGCAAAAAGAAACCATTGCAACAAGAAAATTCCTATCTCAAGTGTGGTAGGTATTCTAGAATCCAACCCATGTAGCTTACAATGTACAACATATTTATTAAAATGACAGCCGAAAATTGAATGTGTATTATCTGATTGGTACCACGTTATGGTTAATTTTGCATGTCTAATGCTAAAATTATCCATAGTATAGATCCTAAAGCATGAATATGAATGTTTTAATAAAAATATCCATTTCAGGAATAGGTAAAATCTGACTTTATTTTTGTAAAGAATCATATAAATATTTGCTTCCGCGCCAGAATTTTATAATTTTTTAACATATTTTAGCTAAAATAAAACATTGCAACAAGAAAATTGCTATTTCAAGTGTGGTAGGTATTTTAGAATCCAGCCCATGTAGCTTACAATATACAACGTGTTCATAAAGAATAGGTAAAATCTTACTTTATTTTTGTAAAAAATAATATAAATATTTGCTTCCGCGCCCGAATTTTATATTTCATCATATTTTAGCTAAAAGAAAACATTGCAGCAAGAAAATTGCTATTTCAAGTGTGGTAGGTATTCTAGAATCCAGCCCATGTAGCTTACAATATACAACGTATTCATCAAGAATAGGTGAAATCTAATTTTATTTTTGTAAAAAATCATATAAATATTTGCTTCCGCGTCAGTATTTAATAATTTTTCATCATATTTTAGCTAAAAGAAAACATTGTAACAAGAAAATTGCTATTTCAAGTGTGGTAGGTATTCTAGAATCCAGCTCATGTAGCTTACAATATACAACGTATTCATTAAGAAAAGGTAAAATCTGACTTTTTTTTTGTAAAAAATTCATATAAATATTTGCTTCCGCGCCCAAATTTTATAATTCATCATATTTTAGCTAATAGAAACCATTGCAACAAAAAAATTGCTATTTCAAGAGTGGTAGGTATAGTAAAAATATTAAAAAGCTGAAGCCATTCTCAGCGACACCAAAACTTATAAACAATTAACTAAAGATCCATTGAAAACATTAGACAATAAATGCAAAAAATATTTAAAAAAAATAAACAAACCAGAATTAATTATACAACATCCTTCAAATGGCAGAATGTACATGCAACCCAAGATACACAAACCAGATATCCCCTAGAGACAAATAACGTCTACTATAGACACTCCAATGTACAATCTGGCTAAATATCTAAATCAAATAATTTCAAAAGTAACTTCAAAATCAGAAACTATTATCAAAAATTCTTTTAACCTGGTAAATGACATTAAAAACCTTAACATCCCCGAAAATTTTCGCATGTTCTCTTTAGATGTTACCGCCCTTTACCCTTCCATCGGACAACAACTTGTCACACATTATATTGACCAACAATGGGAACAAATTGCAGAATATACTGACCTCACAAAAGATGAATTCATTGAAGGTATTAACCTTTGTTTTGAAAGTTCAATATTTAGTTTTAACGGTAAAATTTACAAACAACTAGAATGTTCCCCTATGGGATCATCTCTTAGTTCTTCAATTTCAGAAATAGTCCTTCAAAATTTAGAAAATAGTATCTTCCACGATGAGCAACTACAAATAATATATTATAAACGTTACGTTGACGATTGTTTACTCAGTGCCCCATTAAACCAAATTCAAAATATATTTACAAAATTCAATAATTTCCACCCAAATTTGCAATTTACTATAGAACTAGAAAATAACAACAGTATTAACTTTTTAGATGTTACTTTAACCAGAAATAACAACAATATCATAACTAATTGGTACCAGAAACCAACAGCTTCTGGTAGATATTTAAAAAAAAATTCTCTTACACCAATATTAAATACAAAATCAGTGTCATAAATGCTTTAACCGACAGAGCTATTAAATTGTCAAGCCTACAATTTCATGCCGCTAACTTAAACTATATTAGAAATAGTCTCAAAATAAATGGTTACCCTCTAAAATTCATAGACAATAATATTGAAAAACGTATTCGATGCATTTCAAGCCGCCACACCCAACAGGTTGTTGTGGACAATGTAGAACCCATCCCTACACCTGTCTAAGCCAAAATCCCGTACAACATAAATATTAATCATAGAATTAATAATGTAATTAAAGAATCAAACTATAAAATTGCAAATTGTAATAATAATACCACAGACTCCCTTCATACTAAACTAAAAGATAAAATAGATCTAGAAAGGCAAAAAAATGTCATTTACCAGATAAATTTCGGTTTTTGCGATAAAATATACATTGGTGAAACTACCCAACCTTTACAAAAAAGACTTTACCAGCACAATTTTCATTGTCAAAGACTTAACGAGCACCATAGTGCCCTTTGCAAGCATTATTGTGAAACCGGTCATAAATTTACCTTTAAAAATGCTAAAATATTAGATAAAATAGCCCCGAAATATACCAGATCTAAATCAATTATTTAAAAAACCTTAACAGTCTCAGTTCTTTTTACTCCATTTTTTCCAGCTGAATTTTGTGATATCTGGCAAAAACATATTCAATCTTCTTATTCTTATTCTTCCTTTTATTAATTTCTGCTAATAACTTTTAACCTCAGTCTCACGCCATACATCATGGCGTTCACATCGTGTTAGTCAAACAGCAAAAGTTTTTTATCTTATTCATTTAAACAATATTGTATTGCAAATCTTATTTCTGCTAATACATTTTAATATTAAAAATTATGTATATACTTTTGGTAAGTTTCATTCCAATATCAAAAAAGATGTTTTTACTCTAAACATAACTAACTTTAAAATTTATTTTCCCATGTTTCCATTTCACATAATAAAATTACCAAAACTATCTACAAATATCTATGTAAAATAAAAAACAAACAAGCAAATGTTCATCCAGTTGATGTTGCAATCTAGTATTGCAATAAATTCATATGTCGCAAATTTAACCTTGGTGAGTTGTAACTTCACTATGTTCAAACAACATTTTATTATTTAAACAATTATGTAGCTGATGATGGGTTGATTTACCAACCCGAAACGTCCAAATAAAGAGTTTACCACGAAGGAAGTATCAAGCCCATTAATTCCCAAAAACTATATACCTCGAAACTCCCAAATTTTCCAAAATTTATATGATTTTTACAAAAATAAAATCAGATTTTACCTTATCTTGATAAATACGTTGTATATTGTTAGCTACATGGGCTGGATTCTAGAATACGTACCACACTTGAAATAGCAATTTTCTTGTTGCAATGTTTGCTTTTAGCTAAAGTATGATGAAGAAGAAATTTGGTCGCGAAAGCAAATATTTGTATGATATTTACAAAAATAAATTTAGATTTTATCTATTCTTGATGATTAAGTTGTATATTGTAAGCTACATGGGCTAGATTCTAGAATACCTCCCACACTTGAAATAGCAATTTTCTTGTTGCAATGTTTTCTTTTAGCTAAAATATGATGAAGAATTATAAAATTCGGGCGCGGAAGCAAATATTTATTTTATTTAGTTTTCAACTATCCTAACAGGACAAGCCTAATAGATGATAGCAATAGGAACATTAGCATATAGCAAATATACAAAAAAATATTAAACTGACAGAGAAAAGATAAAGAATAGAAAAACAATTAAGTCTTGTTGAGTAATTTTAAAAGCGACTTAAAATTCAAGAAGAAAATATCAATTCTAGAAAATTTAGTATTATATAAGGCACACATGCGATATAAAGGAGATGAGATGAGAAGATTGGTGCGACAGAGTGGAATATAAAAAACGAATGATGATCGAGTGGAGATAGCACGGACATGAAAATTAAGGAAAGACAGGCAATTGGGGTCATCAATGCGATTGTTTAAGGTTAAAGAGGTGAATAATGGCGAATTTCTCACGGCGTTGGAAGAGGCTTTTAATATTAAACATATGGAATAGATTAGGATAAGGAAGATTTCGGTTGGGGTAGATAAGATGAAGTTTGAAATATAAATATTTGAGAAATTTTTTTTGAAGAGATTCAAGAAGATTTTGGTTTACTTCATAGATTGGGTTCCAGATAATGTTGCAATACTCTAGTTTAGAGCGGACATAGGCATAATAGAGAACTAAAATTGCTAAAATGTTATGAAAATCCTTAGTGTTTCTAATCACGAAACCCAACATACGAGCTGCAGAGTTACGGATATCACGAATGTGGTCCGTGAAGGTAAGTTTAGGATCAAATTTCACACCAAGATCCATGATAGTTTTAGGGCGGGACAGAGTAACATCATTAATTGTGTATTCGAATTTCATTGGCGACATTTTCCTACAAAAGGATATAACTGAACATTTACTTAGGTTAAGATGAAGTTTATTATAAGTGCACCAAGATGATAATTTGTCCAAGTCTTGTTGAAGAAGAAAGCAATCTCTAATCGTCGAGATGGAATGGAAAATTTTGAGATCATCCGCAAAGAGTAATTTAAGACAATGTAAGAAATTTGAGATGTCATTTATGAAAAGAAGGAAAAGTAAAGGACCGAGATGTGAGCCTTGGGGAACGCCAGAGGTGGCAAAATAACTGAGAGGGTTGGAACCATAAAAGTTGACAAATAACTCACGTCCATGAAGGTAGGAAGATATTAATTTAATTAAGGAGAAGGAAAAAGAAAAATATTCAAGTTTACTGGTTAAGATGTTGTGATCCAGTCTGTCAAAAGCTTTAGAGAAGTCGGTGTATATACAATCTACTTGACCACAGGAATCAAGAATGGAGGAAACTTTCTGCGTGAAAAACATCAGATTAGTAATTGTGGAACGCTTACCAATGAAGTCATGTTGACAAGACGAGATGAGATGTCTTACTGCGGGATAAATATTGTTATATATCACCTTCTCAAAAAATTTGCTAAAACTGGACAGTATGGCTATAGGACGGTAATTACATACTGCCGAAGCGTCACCAGATTTAAGGATGGGAGTTATACGAGTCATTTTCCAGATATTGGGGAAAGTATTCCTTTTAAGGGATAGGTTGAAGATGAAGTAAAGAGCTTTGGAAAGAGGATGAGCACAGTCTTTGATCAACAGACTGGGAATGAGGTCAGGGCCACAAGAGAGAGAAGATGTAAGAGACTTAATGGATGATTCAATTTCACGAATGCTTATATGATCAAGACAGATGGGAGGGTATGACAGAGTTGAGGATGAAAATGAAGTTGAAAAAGTATTAGTAGGAGAAGAGGAAAGAAGATAAGTAGATTGAAAAAAGGAAGCGAAAGCATTAGATATATCATTAGGTCTAGATGAAATGGTGTTGTTATAGACGAAAGAGTTAGAGTAACTAGATATTTTTTTCTTAGAGTTGACATAATTCCAAAATTATTTAGGATCCGACTTAATTGCGTTTTCACTGGATTTCACATAGTCAGCGTATGATTTTTTTATGAGAGATTTTACTTCAGATCTTAATAATTTAAATTTATTAATATACGACTGATTATGTGGAAACCGATTCAATAACTTTCTGGCGTGAATCTTAGCCTTGAGTTTCCGAATGATAGTCTTATTAAACCAGGGTGGGTAGTTGCTACCATTGGTAATTTTAGTGGGAACACATAAGTCTAAAAAAGAATATAATTTAGAATACAAAAATTCACAGGCAAGATTAACGTCAGAAAATTCCTCAAGACAATTCCAATTATAATTATCAATAAGTTCATACAGTTTCACAAAATTTGCTTTTTTAAAATCATATTTAACAGATGGTAAAGTCCTAGGATTCGGGTAATGTGCAAAGTTGAGATCTAGAGTGATAGTAAGTGCAGGGTGATGAAGGGGATAGTCTATATCAAACACCAGATCAGTAGCCCGTGAGACATTACATTGACTGTTACAAATAACTAAATCTTATAACCTATTATTAGCGTTTCTTACATTGTTGATCTGACTTGCATTAAAAAATTCAAATAACAAATTTAGTTCATTAACTTTGGGAGAATCTGAATTTAATGTTAATTCAGGGATATTAAAATCACCACAAATTAAGAAATTGCTGTTATTTAAGAATGGGAGATGTTCAAAAAAATCGTTAACCGCAATATATGAACTCACAGGTGAAGCTGGTGGCATATATACAGTAAATACATAAAGATTAAATTAACATTTGGTATTTTTGCACAGACAATGTCAACGTTAACGGGAAAAATGTCAGTATAATCAGTGAGATCAACTGCACAGGATGAAAGATGATTTTTGATCAGTAAAAGAACACCTCCTCCCCTAGTAAGACGGCATGCAGCGAAATCTCGGTCGCACCTGTACACACTGAACCAAGTTCGGCGTTGTAAACACTGCCGGTGAGCCATGTTTCAGTGAGTGCGATGACATCGTAGTCGATTGATGAATGAGTGGACTGCAGATGACCCAGTTTGGAGTTGAGACCTTGTATTTTCTGGTAGAAAATGGTAAGTCGGCGCTGGGGGTTTGGGGAACTTGAAGTGATGGGTGATTGCTATTGTGATCCAACAATATTGGCTTTAAAACGTTTCAGAATATCAATGTATGTGTGGTAATTTTTATCCCATACATCATGATATATATCGAGTTTGGTTTTGTAGATTTCATTAAATTTAATACAGTTGATACACTTGGATTCCTTGGATGGACAGTCTTTGGCCTCATGGTTGCCAGTGCATTTACCACAAACTTGGTCAGATTTGACACATTGTTTAGATGTGTGATGAAAACCACAACATTTGAAACACCTGCGTACTTCGATAGCAACATAGATAGCACACATGTCAAAGCCAATAAGTATTTTCTGAGCCTTAAGTAATAAGTTGTATGTTGTCACGTCGGTTTGGATGAGAGCTTGGTAGATACGAGAGTTGCACTTAGTAGGACTAACACCAAGTACATCACATGTATAACCAGACAGAAATAAGGACTTATTTTGGTGGAGAAGATGGTCCGCGAAGGTCTCTTTGGTAAAGGACTCAGACATACCAGAAAAACGTATCCTTGGATGTAGGGCAGGTAATTGTTTGACTTCATACTTGCTTTTTAGGTTGTCACTTATGATGACTTTGAGCTTGTCGGATTGATCGGAGCTAATGATGAGTGCACCTTTACTGATCTGTCGGACGGAGTTGATTGTGATGTTTGAGGCAACAGGGTTGGCAGATTTGAACAGATCTGATTTGGTCACTAAAGATGATTGAGACGCATCTTTGGGTTTCAACAATACTGGTGGCTTGCGAGTGGATTTGGCTGCAAGTTGCGAAGGAGATGTCACCGCATGACGACGACGGGTAAGTGTTGGTATTTGTACTTTGCAGTTCACAATTAATATCCTCTTGGATTGCAGACTTTAGATTGGATAGATTGGAGGAGATAATGGAGCTAATCTCATCATTTAGGCTGGATAATACTTGATTAGTAATGGATGTTTCGAGGCTAGTAAGTTTGTCATGCATATCTTTAAAAAGACTCTTGATGTCGATATCTTTACTACGATCTATTGTAATACAATTCACTTTGCAGGTAGGACACCAGAAGAAGAGAGACTTAGATTTATCTAAGATGCGACCAGTGAAATAGATACACCCTGGATTTAGTCAGATTTTAACTATTCTTGATGTATATGTTGTATATTGTAAGCTACATGGGCTGGATTCTAGAATACCTACCACACTTAAAATAGCAATTTTCTTGTTGCAATGTTTTCTTTTACCATAAATATGATTAAGAATTATAAAATTCGGGCGCGGAAGCAAATATTTATATGTTTTCTTACAGATATAAAGTCAGATTTTACCTTTTCTTGATTAATACCTTGTATATTGTAAGCTACATGGCTGGATTCTAGAATGCATACCACACTTGAAATAGCAATTTTCTTGTTGCAATGTTTCTTTTAGCTAAAATATAATAAAGAATTATAAAATTCGGGCGCGGAACCAAACATTTATATGATTTTTTACAAAAATAAAGTCAGATTTTACCTACACTTGAGATGGATATTTTTGTTAAAACATTCATATTCATGCTGTAGGATCTATACTAACGATAATTTTAGTATTGGACATGCAAAAGTGACCATAACGTAGTACCAATCAAAAAATAAACACTCAATTTTCGGGTGTCATTTTAATGAATACGAAATAGCAATTTTCTTGTTGGAATGTTTTCAATTAGCTAAAATATGATGAAAAATGATAAAATTCGAGGGCAGAAGCAAATATTTATATGATTTTTTACAAAAATAAAGTCAGATTTTACCTATTCTTGAAATGGATTTTTTTGTTAAAACATTCATATTCATGCTGTAGGATCTATACTATGGATAATTTTAGCATTGGACATGCAAAAGTGATCATAACGTCGTACCAATCAGATAATAAACATTCAATTTTCGGGTGTCATTTGAATGAATACGAAATAGCAATTTTCTTCTTTACAAAAATAAAGTCAGATTTTACCTATTCTTGATGAATACGTTGTATATTGTAAGCTACATGGGCTGGATTCTAGAATACCTACCACACTTGAAATAGCAATTTTCTTGTTGCAATGTTTTCTTTTAACTAAAATAAGATGAAGAATTATAAAATTCGGGCGCGAAAGCAAATATTTATATGATTTTTTACAAAAATAAAGTCAGATTTTACCTTTTCTTGATGAATACCTTGTATATTGTAAGCTACATGGGCTGGATTCTAGAATACTTACCACACTTGAAATAGCAATTTTCTTGTTGTAATGTTTTCTTTTAGCTAAATTATGATGAAGAATTATAAAAGTCGTGCGCGGAGTCAAACATTTATATGATTTTTTACAAAAATAAAGTTAGATTTTACCTTTTCTTGATGTATACGTTGTACATTGTAAGCTACATAGGCTGGTTTCTAGAATACTTACCACACTTGAAATAGCAATTTTCTTTTTGCAGCGTTTTCTTTTAGCTAAAATATGATAAAAAATAATAAAATTCGAGCGCGGAAGCAAATATTTATATGATTTTTTACAAAAATAAAGTCAGATTTTACCTTTTCTTAATGAATACGTTGTATATTGTTAAGTCACACTGGCTGGAATCTAAAATACCTACCACACTTAAATAGCAATTTTCTTGATGCAATGTTTTCTTTTAACTAAAATATGAAGAAGAATTATAAAATTCGGGCGCGCAAGCAAATATTTAAATGATTTTTTACAAAAATAAAATTAGATTTTACCTATTCATGATGAATACGTTGTATTTTGTAAGCTACATGGGCTGGATTCTAGAATACCTACCACACTTGAAATAGAAATTTTCTTGTTGTTATGTTTTTTTTAGCTAATATATAAAAAAAAATTATAAAATTCAGGCGCGGAAGCAAATATTGAAATGATTTTTCACAAAAGTAAAGTCAGATTTTACCTATTCTTGATGAATACATGGAATATTGTAAGCTACATGGGCTAGATTCTAGAATACCTACCACACTTGCAATAGCAATTTTCTTAGTGCAATGTTTTCTTTTAGCTAAAATATGATGAAGAATTATAAAATTCGGGCGCGGAAGCAAATATTTATATGATTTTTTACAAAAATAAAGTCAGATTGTACCTATTCTTGATGAATACGTTGTATAATGTAAGCTACATGTGCTGGATTCTAGAATACCTACCACACTTGAAATAGCAATTTTCTTGTTGCAATGTTTTCTTTTAGCTAAAATATAAAGAAGAATTATAAAATTCGGGCGCGGAAGCAAATATTTATATAATTTTTACAAAAATGAAGTCAGATTTTACTTATTCTTGATAAATACGTTGTATATTGTAAGCTACATGGGCTGGATTCTAGAATACCTACCACACTTGAAATAGCAATTTTCTTGTCGCAATGTACTCTTTTAACTAAAATATGATGAAATATTATAATATTCGGGCGCGGAAGCAAATATTTATATGATTTTTTACAAAAATAAAGTCAGATTTTACCTATTCTTGATGAATACGTTGTATATTGTAAGCTACATGGGCTGTATTCTAGAATACCTACCACACTTGAAATAGCAATTTTCTTGTTGCAATGTTTTCTTTTAGCTAAAGTATGATAAAGAGATATAAAATTCAGGCGCGGGAGCAAATATTTATATAATTTTTTACAAAAATATTGTCAGATTATACCTTTTTTTGATGAATACGTTGTATATTGCAAGCTACATGGGCTGGATTCTAGAATACCTAAAATACTTGAAATAGCAATTTTCTTGTTGCAATATGTTCTTTTAAATAAAATATGAAGAAAAATTATGAAATTCGGGCGCGGAAGCAAATATTTATATGATTTTTGACAAAAATAATGTCAGATTTTATCTTTTCTTGATGAATACGTTGTATATTGTAAGCTACATAGGCTGGATTCTGGAATAACTACCAGACTTGAAATAGCAATTTTCTTGTTGCAATGTTTTCTTTTAGCTAAAATATGAAGAAGAATTACAAAATTCTGGCGCGGAAGCCAATATTTATATGATTTTTTAAAAGAATAATGTCAGATTTTACCTATTCTTGATGAATACGTTGCATATTGTAAGGTACATGGGCTGGATTCTGGAATACCTACCACACTTGAAATAGCAATTTTCTTGTTGCAATGTTTTCTTTTAGCTAAAATATAATAAAAAATTATAAATTTCGGGCGCGGAAGCAAATATTTATATAATTTTCTTTGAAATAAAGTCAGATTTTACCTTTTTTTTCATGAATACGTTGTATGTTGTAAGCTACATGGGCTGGATTCTAGAATACCTACCACACTTGAAATTGCAATTTTCTTGTTGCAATGTTTTCTTTTAGCTAAAACATAAAGAAGAATTATAAAATTCGGGCGCGGATGCAAATATTTATATTATTTTTTACCAAAATAAATCCAGATTTTACCTATTTTTGATGAAAACGTTGTATATTGTAAGCTACAAGGGCTGGATTCTAGAATACCTGCCACACTTGAAATAGCAATTTTCTTGTAGCAATGTTTTCTTTTAACTAAAATATGATGAAGAATTATAAAATTACAGCGCAGAAGCAAATATTTATATAATTTTTTACAAAAATTAAGTTAGATTTTACCTTTTCTTGATGATTACGTTGTACATTGTAAGTTAAATGGGCTGGATTCTAGAATACGTACTACACTTGAAATAGCAATTTTCTTGCTGCAATGTTTTCTTTTAGCTAAAATATGATGAAGAATTATTAAATTCGGGCGCGGAGCAAATATTTATTTGTTTTTTTACAAAAATAAAGTCAGATTTTACCTATTCTTGAAATGGATATCTTTGTTAAAACATTCATTTTCATACTTTAGGATCTATTCTATGGATAATTTTAGCATTGGACATGCAAAAGTGACCATACCATAGTACCAATCAGGTAATAAACATTCAATTTTCGGGTGTCATTTTAATGAATACGTTGTATATTGTAAGCTACATGGGCTGGTTTCTAGAATAACTACCACATTTGAAATAGCAATTTTCTTGTTGCAATGTTTTCTTTTAGTTAAAATATGATGAAGAATTATTAAATTCAGGCGCAGAAGCAAATATTTATATGATTGTTTACAAAAATAAATTCAGATTTTACCTACTCTTGATGAATACGTTTCATATTGTAAGCTACATGGCCTGGATTGTAGAATACCTATCACATTATTAATAATAATAATAATAATAATAATAATAATAATAATAATAATAATAATAATTTTTTTTTTTTTTTTAGGTTTGCGGCATCGACTGCTAGGGTCATTAGCCATTCTAGCGGTAAGTATTCATTATTCTTAGTTAAACATCACAACACTTTAAAATATACGTTTATTGCCCGTCGGCCTTACAGGGTAAGTTAAAATATTATTATTATCTTAAGACTTCACAACATGTTAAAATAATATCACAGGTAAGTATCACCGTTTAAAGCCCGTCGGCATTGTCAAATATTAAAATAAATTTGTTAGACAAACACAAAATAAATTAACATATACATGACAAAACAAAATAAATTAACATGTTAAAAAACGAAACTAGATTTCGCGATACAAGTCACAAGCTCTTAGGAAGTGCAGAACTTCCTTTATCTTCCCAGGTTCAGCCAGAACTTCTGCTACATTCCTACCAAAGGAATATAATCGTCGCACCGGTTCCAATGACGGACAGTCAAAAAGGACATGAGGCACAGTGACTGGCACTTGGCAATGCTCACATGAGCGAGGCTCTTGCCTTGCCAATCTGTGCCCGTGCGTCAGTCGCGTGTGACCTAATCTTAACCGGTGGACTTTCACAAGCTCCGTTCTGGACAGTCCTCTGGGAAGAACCACTGGTGCTACCGATGGTTTTACTCGCCGCAGATGGTTGTCGACCATCTCCCACTGCCGTTGCCATTTGTCAGATAACCTCCGGTGCAGAACATTTCTCACATCCGTGTATGTCAGGATTTGAGTTTCTGCGTGTTCCAGGTCCGCTGCGTTACGAGCTGCCTCATCTGCCAATTCATTGCCCTTTATCCCGACGTGACTTGGGATCCACAGAAACGAGACACGTTTCCCTACGTCATCCAGGTGTGCGATGGTAGACAGTACCATCTGGATGAGTGGGTCGTCTGTGTAGGGGTTCTGAATGGCAGTGAGAACGCTCAGCGAATCACTGGCAATGATGAACTCGACGGAGTTCCTTTCATACACGGAGTACAGAAGAGCTTGCCAAATGGCATATGCTTCTGTACTGTACACGGAGGTATCTTTCGGCATGGCCCACGAGTGTGGGGTTTGGTCAGCCACGATGGCTTAGCCGGCACCATTGTTGGTTTTCGAACCATCGGTATATATGACACTACAGTGTCTGTAGTCGTCGAGAATCGCTAAGAACTTCTGTCGAATTAACACAGGTGGAGTATGTGTTTTGTCGTAACGAGTTAGGTCCTGGATTACCTGAACTTGGGGTACAGTCCAGGGTGGTATTTCCAGGAACCCAACCTGAGTGACCTCAGGTAACTCGTACTGTAGATTCTCCAGAAGTTCACTAGCTCGACTACACAGTGGTTTACATAAGAGCTGTGACCTGTATCCGCTATTAAAAAGAATGTTAAAATTCTTATGACTACGTTGTGCTGCTATCTTCGTAATGTAAGAAATCACAAACTTCTCTCGTCGGATGTTAAGAGGAGCTAGACCCGATTCGCAGCAAAGGTTTGCTGTAGGCGTGCTTGGAAAGGCACCGATGCAATATCGGATGCCCAAATGGTGCACCGGGTCTAGGGTTCTCAAAAGCGTCCTCGAAGCAGAAGAATACACAACGCAGCCATAATCTAGTTTCGCTAAAACAAGAGATTGGTATACGCGCAGTAAGGTTCTTGGTTCTGCACCCCACCTCGTGCCGGCTAACATCTTAAGGAGGTTCAATGTTCGGATACATTGTACCTTGACATCCTTAAGATGTGTTTGCCACGTGAGTTTGCTATCAAACTGTAAACCAAGAAACCTTACACTCTCCTTGCAACGTATACCTTCACCCTTCAAGAATAAAAGTGGCCCATAATGTGGTCGATTAAGCTTGCAGAAGTGGACACAGTTGGTTTTCTCGTGGGAAAACTTGAATCCTATGGCGTCGGCATTGCGGGTAACCTGGTCAATCGCTGATTGCAGTACTTTGTTGATGTCTCCCATTCTTTTAGCAGAGTAAAAGATGCAGAGATCATCAACGTACAGCGATTTACCCACGGAGTTGTTGACGCCGGATATCAAGTCATCTACCGCTATCGCAAATAAGACAACGCTTAGAGTCGAGCCTTGTGGTACGCCGTTTTCCAACTCCCTCTGAGTGGACAGGCTAGTACCGACTCGAACTCTAAACTTGCGATCTCGCATGAAAGAAGCGATGAAGAGCGGTAGGTTCCCACGGAATCCCCTTCTGTGCAGCCATTCCAAGATGTGGAATCTCCAGGTCATGTCATAGGCCTTTTCCAGGTCGAAGAACACTGCGACACAGTGTTCGCGGTTCTTAAACGCCAACCTGATGGCATGTTCCAGGTATACTAGTTGATCGGTCGTTGAACGGTACTTCCGGAAACCAGACTGGTGCTCGCTGAGCAGATTGCTCGTTTCGAGACACCACATAAGCCTGTTTTTGACCATTCGTTCAACTAGCTTCCCTAGACATGACGTTAGACTGATGGGCCTATAACTTGACGCGTGGAGTGCATCTTTTCCTGCTTTTAGGATGGGGACTACGACAGTTTCCTTCCATATTGCAGGATACAAACCAATCGACCACATTCTATTAAATACTGAGAGAAGGAGCGATTTGAACTCAGGAGGTAGGTGTTTGAGCATCTCGTTGTGAACGTTGTCCTGTCCTGGAGATGAAGATTGCGATGTAGAGATCGCATGATCCAATTCTTGCAAGGTAAAGGGTAAGTTGTACTCGTGATCTTCGAGTGAATCGAAGTTTAGCACAACTTCCCTTTCCTGCTTAGTAGCTAAGAAGTCTGGAGCGTAATTCTCCGAGCTACTCGCGCTTTGAAATTGGTCTGCCAGACGTTCGGCAATGCGCTCTGGATCCCTTGTGACCGTATCTTCATCCCATTTCAGGTATGTGATAGGGGGAGAGTATCCTCTACCCATCACACGATTTGCTCTACTCCATACCTCCTGTATAGTTGTATCCGACGAAATGCCGGATACATAGGTGTTCCAGGATTCTCTCTTACTCTCAAGCATTGTTCTTCGAGCAAAAGCTCGGGCCTTTTTAAAACAAATAAGGTTGTCCTGAGTAGGACACCTTTTAAATCTATTGAAGGCTATCTTCTTCTTCTTGACTGCATCTTTCACTGCCTCGTTCCACCACGGTATAATCCGTTTAACGGGTTTCGCGGTGGTGTGAACGATGCTAGCCTCTGCAGCTTTCAAGATGCATCCAGATAGCACTTCAATATCATGGCACACATCATCGGTTGGAGTTGGATACTCGAATGCTGCGGTAAAAGCGGACCAGTCAGCCGTATCGAAATGCCACTTAGGTAGCCGCACCTGTTCCCTGGATTGGGTGTCGGTGCCGATGACTATAGGGAAGTGATCACTCCCATGTAAGTCATCAAGGGCTTTCCAGGTGTATCTACTATGTAGTCGGGAAGATATGATGGACAGGTCAATGGACGAAAATGTCCCAGAGCGAGCGTTGAAGTAGGTAGGAGAGCCTGTGTTCATGAGAGCGATATCTGGAGATTCCAGTATTCGCTCCATGATCCTACCTCTCTGGTCTCTGTGCAGTGATCCCCAAATCTCATTATGGGCGTTGAAATCGCCCAGTAGCAGTATCGGTGTCGGCAGTTGCTGGATGATATTAAGAATATCACCAGCATCCCAGTTGTCATCGGGTAAATATACGTTACAAATTGTAAGCTCAACCGGCACCGATATTCTAACTGCTACTGCTTGCAGATTGCTTGCAATGAAGATTGGTTCACACCGCACATCCTGCCTAACGAGGAAGGCTACCCCTCCTCTCACTCTGACGTTGGGGTCCATATCTTTCCGAAATACATAGTAGTTCCTAAGGGCATACGGCTGACCTGGTAGAAAATGGGTCTCTTGCAGACATGTAACCATAGGGTTATATGCTGCAAGTAAAGCTTTCAGACCGCAATAGTGGTAAACGCAACCGCGTATATTCCATTGGATGATGTGTTCCATGAATAGGTTATTAAAAAGTTAAAATAAAAAGCAAGGATCAGGACTTGATTTTCCTTGCTTTCCCTTTCGGCCATCCTTTTCCTCTTTTGGGAGGTATAGAAGTAAGTGAGGAAGTGGAGAGTTCCTCCTCACTTGACTCTATATAATCTCCCTCCCTTGCCCTTTTATGGGACGATTCGGAGGGAGTTTGGCTGCCTGTTCTCTGCCGCAGAACTCGTGGTTCTGGAGCAGCAGGCTGCCTAAAACTGTCTTTGGTGACAAAGACAGTTTTTAAGACTGCTACCAGTTGTGGTAGCAGTTCTTTGACTATGGACGCGCCGTCTGTTTTTACAGGTTTACTGCTGGCTACAGTGGAGTATGAAACTCCGGGTAATGGGGTTCTGACGACGACCTTATTTCTAGCCTCAAAATACGGTATGTTTTCGCGGACTTTAATTTCCTGAATGGCCATTTCCTGCTTGTAAATAGGGCAGTTGCGAGAGCGAGCTGAGTGATTGCCTTTGCAATTCACACAAGTCATTGGCTCTACGCAACTACTGCCGTCATGCGCCTCCTTGCCACAAGCACAAATCGCAGGATTTGTACATCTTAGTGATGTGTGGCCAAACTTTTGACATTTAAAGCACCGCATTGGTGCAGGTATATACATCCGTACTTTGAGGCTATGAAATCCTGCTTTGATTTTCTCAGGTAGAACTGGCGAGTTAAAGGTGAGAATGTGATTTGGTGTATCCACCAGCTCACCATTCTCCCGCTTTTTCATGCGTCGTACTTCCGTTACTCTTTGTTCCCGGAGTTCCTCGCAAATTTCCTCCACTGTGCAGTTAAGGAGATCTCTGCAAAACACTACCCCCTTCGCATAGTTCATCGTTTTATGGCCAGAGACTTCTACATCCTGGTTTCCGATTTTCTTACAGTTTAACAGCCGTACAGCTTGCGCTGCCGACACTGTTTCAATGAATAAACCTTCTCTTGTCTTCCGCATTGATTTAACATCGCCTACCAGTCCAAATATGGCTTTATTTATTACAAACGGGCTCACTTTATCGAAGTTTCCTTCTGCACATTTCACGACCAGGAACCGGGGTGCAACCACCTTTTCCTGGCTCGTGTTCTTATTAACTGCTGCACTACTCGCAGGAGTAGTCTTCTCAACAGTCCCCCCTTGGGGAGTTTTGTTTGATGTCGGGGTTTTCTCCCCGGGCGCTTTTATCGTCTTGCCAGACGTGTCGTTTTTTTGGGACGACGTACCCGGTAGCGGCGAAGGTTTACCATACATAGTAAAACTGACTTCGGTCATGGGTATCCCCACACTCCTTGGAGCCTCAAATGGGACGCTAGAACCGCAAGCCGGTATAGCGCCAGGGCTTCCCCACGACTATAGCAATCCCAGGGGGAAGCAGGGCCATTCCACGGGTAAGATCGCGTCGGGCCGCTAAGTCGACGCGCATGCCCGCTTCCTGGTTATCCCGCCCCACTCCCCAAGACTACTCACCCCCCAGCCTCGCAATGGGATGGGGACCGATTGATCGCAGATGGGCTAGTCTGCGACCTCCCGTTTAACTGAATTCGGAGCCAAAGTGGAGTGTTGGGGCTTCCTCAGCCACCAGGATCTCCTCCTCCAGCGACACGGGTCTCCACGCACGGCCAACACGCGGGTAGGTATAAGAAAACAGTGCTCGAAACGGCCGCCTACTAACCGTTCGGTATAAGGCAGTATGGCCCGTTAGTTCCCCCTCTGCTGGCAACAGAGGGGTACTAAGCCCCCCCACCACGACAAGGTGGGCCCACGGGGGGGAATAATAATAATAATAATATTTTTTTTTTTTTTTTTTAGTTTTAAGGCATCGGCTGCTAGGGCCAT
Organism: Stenolophus ochropezus; assembly: GCA_035578165.1. Classification (NCBI taxonomy): domain Eukaryota; kingdom Metazoa; phylum Arthropoda; class Insecta; order Coleoptera; family Carabidae; genus Stenolophus; species Stenolophus ochropezus. The sequence continues at coordinate 26,090,105 of JAQOWZ010000007.1, forward strand.
TAGCCAGACTTAAAGTAAGTATTAATTATTATTATTCCTGTTATGACTATAATATCTCAGGTAAGTACCTATATATTAGGTACATATAAAACAGATAAAATATTATTATTATTTGGACATCACAGACACGTTAAAAATTTCGTTTATTGCCCGTCGGCCTTACTAGGTAAGTTTAAAATATTGTTATTTTATAGGGACATCACAACATGTTAAAATAATATCACAGATAAATATCACTGTTTATAGCCCGTCGGCATTGTCAAATGTTAAAATTTAAAATTTTGGACAAACACAAAATAATTTAACATATATATATGACAATACAAAATAATTTAACACGTTAAAATAAATAAATTAATAAATAGATAAAAATCGCTGTCTCAAAGTTCTCATATTTTGCTGTACAGGTCGCAGGCTTTAAGGAAGTTAATGACCTCCTTAATCTTCCCATGATCTGTCAGCATTAGACGCAAGTCATCACCAAGGTGAAATAATTGTCTCACCGGTTGTAAAGCGGCACATGTCATAAGTACATGCGGTACAGTCAACGGGACCTGACAGTCCTCGCAGAAGGGTTGAGGTTCCCGTGCAAGCCTGTACCGATGTGTGAGGCCTGTATGGCCCAGACGCAACCGGTGGACTTTCCCTTGGTCCTGTCTGCTAAGATCATGGGGAAGACTCGTGTGTCCGATCACAGGTTTGACTCGGCGTAGGTGGTTATCCACCCTGTCCCAGTCCTGTTGCCACAACTGGGACAATCTCCGGTGTACTGCATTTTTAGCATCGGTATACTTGATGGCCGGTACCTCTACTGTGTCTCTTTCAGCGGCTTGACGTGCCGCTTCATCGGCTAGTTCATTCCCTCTGATTCCTACGTGGCTCGGAATCCACATGAACCGAACCCGTTTACCCATGTCAGACAGATGCTTTATCCTAGATAAAATCATCTGAATGACAGGGTCTGATGTGGAGTGGTCGGTTATAGCGTGTAGAACGCTGAGGGAATCACTAGCGATGATGTAGTGCAGCTGAGTATAATCGAGATCACAGTAGAGCAATGCTTGCCGTATGGCATAGGCTTCGGTAGTGTATACCGATGCATCACAATGCAGCGACCAGGAGTGGGCAACGTCGTTGACGACTAGAGCCGAGCCAGAACCTTCATTAATTTTTGACCCGTCCGTGAAAATAACCTTCACTTCCGGGTACGTACTAATGATTTCGAGAAACTTCTGAGTTATCAATACCGGTGGGCAGGAGTGCTTGTCATACTGGAGGAGATCCAGTATGACTTCGGCCGGGGGAATCAGCCATGGAGGGGTTTCTAAAAACCCTATGCCCATGACCTGCGGCAAGAGGTAATTGATGTCACTCAGAAGTTCTCTAGACCGGACACATAATGGTCTTGTCAAAGTCTGCGACCTGATGTTCTCCCTGAACAGGATCGTGGAGTTCTTATGGTTGTATTGAGCTCTCATCTTGCATACGTATGCAGCGATGAGTTTCATACGCCTCGTACGAAGAGGTGCTAGTCCGGATTCACAGCAAAGACTTGCCGTAGGTGTCGAGGGAAAGGCACCGATACAATATCGGATACCTGCGTGGTGAACCGGATCTAGCAACCTCAGGGAACCCTTCGCAGCGGACGCATAAACAATACAACCATAATCGATCCGGGAGAGTACTAGGGCCTGATACACTCGCAGGAGTGTTTGAGGTTCAGCACCCCACCTAGTACCAGCGAGGACTTTGAGACAATTCAGCGATTGCGAGCATTTGGCTTTCAGTTCCATTAGGTAAGGTTTCCAGGTTAGTTTCGGGTCAAACGTAAGACCAAGAAATCTAACCCTGTCCCTACACCTAATGTTCTCGTCTCGAAGATATAACATGGGGCCATAATGAGGACGATTCAATCTGCAAAAGTGCATACATTGCGTCTTTCCTTGAGAAAACTTAAATCCGGTACCTACAGCGTTTTGGTCAATCTGATTGATTGCCGCTTGCAATGTACGATTGATGTCTCTCATTTTCTCTGAACGACAGAAAACGGTGAGATCATCAACGTACATGCAGATACCAACAGTGTTGCTGAGGCCGGATATAAGGTCGTTGACCGCAATGATGAACAAAGTGACACTCAGAGTAGAGCCTTGTGGTACGCCGTTCTCCAGGGACCTGCTGGAGGATACGACGTTACCGACTCTAACTCTGAATGTCCGGTCACAAAGGAAAGCGCGAATGAACAGGGGTAGGTTACCCCTGAAACCCCAACTATGCAACTTTTGCAGAATATGGTACCGCCATGTCATATCGTAAGCCTTTTCGAGATCGAAAAAGACTGCTACCAAATGCTCGCGATTTTTAAAAGCCTTGTGTATTTCATGCTCTAGGTACACTAGTTGGTCGGTGGTGGATCGGTATTTCCGAAAACCGGCTTGGTGCTCGCTCAACAGACCTCGGGTCTCGAGACACCAAACCAACCGGTTGTTTACCATCCGTTCCAACAGTTTCCCTATACATGATGTTAGGCTTATAGGCCTGTAACTGGAAGCCGAGAGAGGGTCTTTCCCTACCTTTGGAATGGGAACAATAATTGCTTCCTTCCATACGGTAGGGTAGTTTCCCTCGAGCCATAGCGTGTTGAATACGGAAAGCAAGGAGGTTTTAAACGCCGGAGTGAGGTGTTTAAGCATCTCGTTGGAAATATTATCCTGTCCCGGGGATGAAGACGATGCATGAGCAATTGCAGAGTTAAGTTCGCCCATGGTGAAAGGGTCATTGTATGGAAGTGCCTGTTGGAATTCTGGAGTGAAGTCCAACTGCACTTCCCTTCCACTTTTGCCCAGTAGAAACTGCGGATCGTAGTTTTGAGAGCTACTAGTGCTCTCAAACTGATCCGCCAATAACTCTGCAATTACGTTAACGTCGCTCGTTATCGTTTCTTCATCCCGTTTCAGGTGGGTCAACGGGGGTGAATAACCCCTACCCGAGATGCTTTTCACCCTTGCCCAACACTCCTGAGTGGTTGTCTCTGACGAAATGCCAGAGACATATGCGTTCCAGGAGGCTCTCTTGCTTTCCAGTATTTGCTTACGGGCTAATGCCCTGGCTCTTTTGAAGGCTATTAAATTAGCCTCAGACGGTGTTTTCTTAAATCTATTAAAAGCAGCTTTCTTGGCCCGTACAAGACCTTGAACCTCCGGGTTCCACCAGGGTAATCTACGTTTGTAGATACCCGGTTTGGTGGAAGGTATAGCCGTGTCTGCTGCTTTTAATAGATTGCTTGATAGATCCATTATGGATAATTGAACATCATCCGTAGGGTCTGGTGTTACTAAAGCCGCTTCAAACTCTGGCCAATTCGCTTTGGCAAAGAGCCACTTGGCTCGACGAACCTGGTTGGTAGTGATGGTGTCCGTAGTGATCACTATAGGAAAGTGATCACTACCGTGCAGGTCGTCAAGTGCTCGCCAAGAGAATCTACTCGCTAGTCTCGGAGATACAATCGTCAGGTCGATACGGGAGAAATCCCTTGACCGCGCGTTAAAATAGGTGGGTGAACCATCGTTCATTAGAACAAGATCCGTGGATTGTAAGAGGTCTTCGATAATGAGCCCACGTGGATCTCTGTGATCAGAGCCCCAGAGCTCATTGTGGGCATTGAAATCTCCAAGTAGTACAAACGGGGTGGGCAATTGTCCTATGATATGACGAATGTCATGTAAGTCCCAGCCTGCCTCTGGTAGGTAGATGTTACACACCGTGAGGACAGTCGGGACGGACATTCGGATTGCAACTACTTGGAGATCAGTATCGACACGGACTTGCTCGAAGATTGCATCTTGTCTTAGAATGATGGCCACTCCACCTCGAACCCTGACGTTGGGTTCCATGTCTCTCCGGACTATTGAGTAGTTCTTCAGCGAATATGCTTGGCCAGGTTTGAAGTGAGTTTCCTGAAGACACGTACATAACGGGTTGAACTCCGTTAGTAGCATCTTCAGTTGGCAATAGTGGTACACACAGCCCTTGATGTTCCACTGGAGTATATTATCCATAAAAGTGTGGAAAAAATGGATCTATACACCGTCTTTCGGCTTCCTCGGCTTCCCTAGAGGCCAACCTTTGCCTCTTTTCTTCACTTGTTGTGAAGAATTTTGTGAGGAGGCGGAGTATACTGAGGAATCCTCAGAAGAGGATTCTCCTCCCTCCCCACGTTTTCGTTTTTCCGACACCTCAGAGGGTGTCGGACTGGTTGCTCTTCTCGGAAGAGCGCGTGGTGCACGCGTTTCCGGTTGAGCAAAGCTATCTTTGCTCACAAAGATTGTTTTTAGAGCAGCTACCAATTGTGGTAGTAGCTCTTTAACAATCGCGGAAGTTTCAGCTGGAGTTTTCTGAGTCGAGGTCACGGCAGATGCGTACGATACTCCCGGATTGGGAGTGCGAACGACTATTTTATTCCTAGCCTCAAAGTAAGTGATGTTCTCTCGGGTTTTCAGTTCTTGTATGGCAGCTTCCTGTTTGTAAATAGGGCAGTTTCGGGAACGAGCTGAGTGATTACCTTTACAGTTAACACACTGTAAAGGTTCCTCACAGCTTTTACCCTCGTGCAGTTCTTTTCCGCAGATGCAAACCTGAGGGTTAGTGCATCTGGCGGAAGTGTGGCCAAAGCGCTGGCATCTAAAGCACCTCATTGGTGCCGGTACGAACATCCTTACTTTGAGGGAATAAAATGCTACCCTCACACTAGCCGGTAGTTTAGGAGTGTTGAAGGTGAGAATGTGGTTTGGTGTGTCCACCAGCTCTCCATTCTCACGCTTCTTCATCCGCCTAACCTCGACAACTCCCTGGTCCCTCATCTCCTCTGTTATCTCCTCAGTTGAGCAATTAAGAAGGTCTCGGCAATAAACTACTCCTTTAGAGGTGTTCATAGTCCTATGACTAACTACGTCAATAGAGAAATCTCCAAGTTTTTTAAGCTTTAGTAGCCGTTCAGCTTGAGCTATTGACGTAGTCTCTACGAACAGGCCATCCTTTATCTTTCGGGCTGTTTTGACAGTACCCACAACTCCATATAGCAACTTGTGTAAAACGAAAGGGCTAACCTTATCAAAGATTCCCTCTAAATTCTTTACTACCAGGAACCGGGGTACAGGGCCCACCTTTTCCTGGCTCGCAACACTAACACCACTGACCGGTGTACTCTCCTGCGGTTTCGGAGAACCGCTTGAATTCCCAGATTGGGAGACTACATTTTTTTGCGGGGTTTTGTCCCCGGGGGTTTTTACCGTCCCACCAGACGGGCCTTTTTTGTCGGCTGGCTTGCCGGGTGATGTTTTATGTTTGTCCTCCCCTTTGTTCATTTTTTATATCAGTTTGTCCAGCGCATCGTGTGAGAAGGAGCGGGCCGGTAAGTTGGGAACGGGTATACCCTCGGACTCATCCTACCCCAGTTCCCCGGGGCCCAACCAAACCGTTTAACCGACCCCGGAATACACGGACGGGTCGGACTCGCTCGGGGCAGTAGAGGTTCCGACACCTCTACCCATCTCACACTTCCTGATCAGGGCCCGAAGTGGCTGGCTCCTGACTCCTGTAGCTTCGACGCATCGGCAGAGCAAGCTCACATCAGCCCTTCCTCTCTGACGCCGCGGGAGGACTCCCGCACCAACCAGCCCTTTCGGCATCAGAGCACCCGGGCACTCCCAGCGCCTCTACTACAGGAGCCGATCAACGTAATCCAGGTACGAAAGCAAAAGTCAATATAGAAAAGGTCCGGGACCCGTTAGTTCCCCCTCTGCTGGCAACAGAGGGGTACTAAGCCCCCCCACCACGACAAGGTGGGCCCGCGGGGGGGAATAATAATAATAATAATAATAATAATAATAATAATAATAATAATAATAATAATAATAATAATAATTTTTTTTTTTTTTTTTTAGGTTTTCGGCATCGACTGCTAGGGTCATTAGCCGTTCTAGCGGTAAGTATTTATTATTATTTTAAACATCACAACATTTTAAAAACTACGTTTATTGCCCGTCGGCCTTACAAGGTAGGTTAAAATATTATTATTATATTAGGACTTCACAACATGTTAAAATAATATCACAGGTAAGTATCACCGTTTAAAGCCCGTCGGCATTGTCAAATGTTAAAAATAAATTGTTAGACCAACACAAAATAAATTAACATATATCTGACAAAACAAAATAAATTAACACGTTAAAAAATGAAACTAGATTTCGCGGTACAAGTCACAAGCTCTTAGGAAGTGTAGAACTTCCTTTACCTTCCCAGGTTCAACCAGAACTTCTGCTACATTCCTACCAAAGGAATATAATCGTCGCACCGGTTCTAATGACGGACAGTCAAAAAGGACGTGAGGCACAGTGACTGGCACTTGGCAATGCTCACATGAGCGAGGCTCTTGCCTTGCCAATCTGTGCCCGTGCGTCAGTCGCGTGTGACCTAATCTTAACCGGTGGACTTTGACTAGCTCAGTTCTGGACAGTCCTCTGGGAAGGACCACTGATGCTACCGATGGTTTTACTCGCCGCAGATGGTTGTCGACCATCTCCCACTGCCTTTGCCACTTGTCAGATAACCTCCGGTGCAGAGCATTTCTGACATCCGTGTATGTCAGGATTTGAGTATCTGAGTGTTCCAGGTCCGCTGCGTTACGAGCTGCCTCATCTGCCAATTCATTGCCCTTTATCCCGACGTGACTTGGGATCCACAGAAACGAGACACGTTTCCCTACATCATCCAGGTGTGCGATGGTGCACAGTACCATCTGGATGAGTGGGTCGTCTGTGTAAGGGTTCTGAATGGCAGTGAGAACGCTCAGCGAATCACTGGCAATGATGAACTCGACTGAGTTCCTTTCATACACGGAGTACAGAAGACCTTGCCAAATGGCATATGCTTCTGTACTGTACACGGAGGTATCTTTTGGCATGGCCCACGAGTGTGGAGTTTGGTCAGCCACGATGGCTGAGCCGGCACCATTGTTGGTTTTCGAACCATCGGTATATATGACACTACAGTGTCTGTAGTCGTCGAGGATCGCTAAGAACTTCTGTCGAATTAGCACAGGTGGAGTTTGTGCTTTGTCAAACCGAGTTAGGTCCTGGATTACCTGAACTTGGGGTACAGTCCAGGGTGGTATTTCCAGGAACCCAATCTGAGTGACCTCAGGTAACTCGTACTGTACATTCTCCAGAAGTTCACTAGCTCGACTACACAGTGGTTTACATAAGAGCTGTGACCTGTATCCGCTATTAAAAAGAATGTTAAAATTCTTATGACTACGTTGTGCTGCAATCTTCGTTATATACGAAAACACAAACTTCTCTCTTCGGATGCTGAGAGGAGCTAGACCCGATTCGCAGCAAAGGTTTGCTGTAGGCGTGCTCGGGAAGGCACCGATGCAATATCGGATGCCCAAATGGTGCACCGGGTCTAGGGTTCTCAAAAGCGTCCTCGAAGCAGAAGAATACACAACGCAGCCATAATCTAGTTTCGCTAAAACAAGAGATTGGTATACGCGCAGTAAGGTTCTTGGTTCTGCACCCCACCTCGTGCCGGCTAACATCTTAAGGAGGTTCAATGTTCGGATACATTGTACCTTGACATCCTTAAGATGTGTTTGCCACGTGAGTTTGCTATCAAACTGTAAACCAAGAAACCTTACACTCTCCTTGCAACGTATACCTTCACCCTTCAAGAATAAAAGTGGCCCATAATGTGGTCGATTAAGCTTGCAGAAGTGGACACAGTTGGTTTTCTCGTGGGAAAACTTGAATCCTATGGCGTCGGCATTGCGGGTAACCTGGTCAATCGCTGATTGCAGTACTTTGTTGATGTCTCCCATTCTTTTAGCAGAGTAAAAGATGCAGAGATCATCAACGTACAGCGATTTACCCACGGAGTTGTTGACGCCGGATATCAAATCATCTACCGCTATCGCAAATAAGACAACGCTTAGAGTCGAGCCTTGTGGTACGCCGTTTTCCAACTCCCTCTGAGTGGACAGGCTAGTACCGACTCGAACTCTAAACTTGCGATCTCGCATGAAAGAAGCGATGAAGAGCGGTAGATTCCCACGGAATCCCCTTCTGTGCAGCCATTCCAAGATGTGGAATCTCCAGGTCATGTCATAGGCCTTTTCCAGGTCGAAGAACACTGCGACGCAGTGTTCGCGGTTCTTGAACGCCAACCTGATGGCATGTTCTAGGTACACTAGTTGATCGGTCGTCGAACGGTATTTGCGGAAACCCGACTGGTGCTCGCTGAGCAGATTGCTCGTTTCGAGACACCACATAAGCCGGTTTTTGACCATTCGTTCAACTAGCTTCCCTAGACATGACGTTAGACTGATGGGCCTATAACTTGACGCGTGGAGTGCATCTTTTCCTGCTTTTAGGATGGGGACTACGACAGCCTCCTTCCATATTGCAGGATACAAACCAATCGACCACATTCTATTAAATGCTGAGAGAAGGAGCGATTTGAACTCAGATGGTAGGTGTTTGAGCATCTCGTTATGTATGTTGTCCTGTCCTGGTGATGAAGATTGCGATGTAGAGATCGTGATCTTCGAGTGAATCGAAGTTTAGCACAACTTCCCTTTCCTGCTTAGTAGCCATAAATTCTGGAGCGTAATTCTCCGAGCTACTTGCGCATTGGAATTGATCTGCCAGACGTTCGGCAATGCGCTCTGGATCCCTTGTGACCGTATCTTCATCCCATTTCAGGTATGTGATAGGGGGACAGTATCGTCTACCCATCACACGATTAGCTCTACTCCATACCTCCTGTATAGTTGTATCCGACGAAATGCCGGATACATAGGTGTTCCAGGATTCTCTCTTACTCTCAAGCATTGTTTTTCGAGCAAAAGCTCGGGCCTTTTTAAAACAAATTAGGTTGTCCTGAGTAGGACACCTCTTAAATTTATTGAAGGCTATCTTCTTCTTCTTGACTGCATCTTTCACTGCCTCGTTCCACCACGGTATAATCCGTTTAACGGGTTTCGCGGCGGTGTGAACGATGCCAGCCTCTGCAGCTTTTAAGATGCATCCAGATAGCACTTCAATATCATGGCACACATCATCGGTTGGAGTTGGATACTCCAATGCTGCAATGAAAGCGGACCAGTCAGCCGTATCGAAATGCCACTTAGGTAGCCGCACCTGTTCCCTGGATTGGGTGTCGGTGCCGATGACTATAGGGAAGTGGTCACTCCCATGTAAGTCATCAAGGGCTTTCCAGGTGTATCTACTATGTAGTCGGGAAGATATGATGGACAGGTCAATGGACGAAAATGTCCCAGAGCGAGCGTTGAAGTAGGTAGGAGAGCCTGTGTTCATGAGAGCGATATCTGGAGATTCCAGTATTCGCTCCATGATCCTACCTCTCTGGTCTCTGTGCAGTGATCCCCAAATCTCATTATGGGCGTTGAAATCGCCCAGTAGCAGTATCGGTGTCGGTAATTGCTGGATGATATTAAGTATATCACCAGCATCCCAGTTGTCATCGGGTAAATATACGTTACAAATTGTAAGCTCAACCGGCACCGATATTCTAACTGCTACTGCTTGCAGATTGCTTGCAATGAAGATTGGTTCACACCGCACATCCTGCCTAACGAGGAAGGCTACCCCTCCTCTCACTCTGACGTTGGGGTCCATATCTTTCCGAAATACATAGTAGTTCCTAAGGGCATATGGCTGACCTGGTAGAAAATGGGTCTCTTGCAGACATGTAACCATAGGGTTATATGCTGCAAGTAAAGCTTTCAGACCGCAATAGTGGTAAACGCAACCGCGTATATTCCATTGGATGATGTGTTCCATGAATAGGTTATTAAAAAGTTAAAATAAAAAGCAAGGATCAGGACTTGATTTTCCTTGCTTTCCCCTTCGGCCATCCTTTTCCTCTTTTGGGAGGTATCGAAGTAAGTGAGGAAGTGGAGAGTTCCTCCTCACTTGACTCAATATAATCTCCCTCCCTTGCCCTTTTATGGGACGATTCGGAGGGAGTTTGGCTGCCTGTTCTCTGCCGCAGAACTCGTGGTTCTGGAGCAGCAGGCTGCCTAAAACTGTCTTTGGTGACAAAGACAGTTTTTAAGACTGCTACCAGCTGTGGTAGCAGTTCTTTGACTATGGACGCGCCGTCTGTTTTTACAGGTTTACTAATGGCTACAGTGGAGTATGAAACTCCGGGTAATGGGGTTCTGACGACGACCTTATTTCTAGCCTCAAAATACGGTATGTTTTCGCGGACTTTAATTTCCTGAATGGCCATTTCCTGCTTGTAAATAGGGCAGTTTCGAGATCGAGCTGAGTGATTGCCTTTGCAATTCACACAAGTCATTGGCTCTACGCAACTACTGCCGTCATGCGCCTCCTTGCCACAAGCACAAATCGCAGGATTTGTACATCTTAGTGATGTGTGGCCAAACTTTTGACATTTAAAGCACCGCATTGGTGCAGGTATATACATCCGTACTTTGAGGCTATGAAATCCTGCTTTGATTTTCTCAGGTAGAACTGGCGAGTTAAAGGTGAGAATGTGATTTGGTGTATCCACCAGCTCACCATTCTCCCGCTTTTTCATACGTCTTACTTCCGTCACCCTTTGGTCCCGGAGTTCCTCGCAAATTTCCTCCACTGTACAATTCAAAAGATCTCTACAGAATACTACCCCCTTTGCGTAGTTCATGGTCTTATGACCAGAGACTTCTACCTCTTGGTTTCCAATCTTCTTACACGTTAACAGCCGTACAGCTTGCGCTGCCGACACTGTTTCAATAAACAGACCTTCTCTTGTCTTCCGCATCGATTTCACATCGCCTACCAGTCCAAAAATTGCTTTATGAATGATAAACGGGCTTACTTTGTCGAAATTTCCTTCAATACATTTCACGACCAGGAACCGGGGTGCAACCACCTTTTCCTGGCTCGCGTTCTTACTTCCCCCACTACTCGCAGGAGTAGTCTTCTCTACAGTCCCCCCTTGGGGAGTTTTGTTTGATGTCGGGGTTTTCTCCCCGGGCGCTTTTATCGTCTTGCCAGACGTGTCGTTTTTTTGGGACGACGTACCCGGTAGCGGCGAAGGTTTACCATACATAGTAGGCAGTACTTCGGTCATGGGTATCCCCACCCTCCTTGGAGCCTCAAATGGGACGCTAAAACCGCAAGCCGGTATAGCGCCAGGGCTTCCCCACAACTATAGCAATCCCAGGGGGAAGCAGGGCCATTCCACGGGTAAGATCGCGTCGGGCCGCTAAGTCGACGCGCATGCCCGCTTCCTGGTTATCCCGCCCCACTCCCCAAGACTACTCACCCCCCAGCCTCGCAATGGGATGGGGACCGATTGATCGCAGATGGGCTAGTCTGCGACCTCCCGTTTAGCTGAATTCAGAGCCAAAGTGGAGTGTTGGGGCTTCCTCAGCCACCAGGATCTCCTCCTCCAGCGACACGGGTCTCCACGCACGGCCAACACGCGGGTAGGTATAAGAAAACAGTGCTCGAAACGGCCGCCTACTAACCGTTCGGTATGAAACAGTACGGCCCGTTAGTTCCCCCTCTGCTGGCAACAGAGGGGTACTAAGCCCCCCCACCACGACAAGGTGGGCCCACGGGGGGGAATAATAATAATAATAATAATAATGTAACACGGTCGCTTGGCGACTGTGTATTTTTGTAAATTTTAGCTAGTGCAGTACTCCAGATGTTACGAAATGGACAGATTTATGGTGAAGGACGCACATTTTTTGCGCCCTGAAGGTTATTGTCAAAGACATAACTGTCCGTTTCCGATACGTGATGCCCTCGGTGGACATCAATAGTTGGGTCATTTTCAGCATAGTTCGTACTTAGGGGATGAGAAGAGCCGGACAAACATAGGTTGAGAACTTCTGGATTTTTACTATTAAATAGTGTTTAGAAGTTCGAAATCTCTCTCTCTTGTTGTACTCGTCGATTGTTGTGGATGTCTTGACTGAATGTCAGACATACCTTGGTGTTTCTTAGTGAAATAACCAATTAGTTGTTTTACTGTGTGTAAAGGCTCTCTCATCGTGGTGTAAATTTGTAAGTAGTTTTTATTATATTCTGTGTGAATTAATTTTGATTTGTAGATCGATGTAAAAAGGTTTTCGAAATTGTTTGTAAATAGAAAAGTAAGAATTTAGAGTTTATATAGAATCAAATTACGCGTTGTAATTTATTTGAATTATATAAATGTTTTTGATCGCGGTTGATTATTAAAATTTATATAATTTTGTTGTTGTTGGAATATCGTGTTTGATTCAGCCCATCCTATTCCAACCCCTGTCTTTGTGACGTGGTAGCACAGTGCGTAGGTAAAACTCTATTATTCTAAAATTATTACCCTGCACCAATTTGACCATAATTGTAGTAAACCGCGTCTGTTATCATTATTAATCATTCCCTTGTCTGCTTCTATCACGGCAGACTTTTAAATAAATAAATAAAGTGATAGTGGTGGCAGCGACTATCGTTACCCTTGTTTCGTGTAAAAGTTGTTCATTAATATAATTCGTGGATTACTTTTGAGGCAAGTAAAACTCATAAATTAAAACCCTTTTATGTCAGGTACTAGATTTCGTCTTAGGCGACCGTACCTGTTACATTTAATTGGTGGCAAAGCGCTGGGATCTAAATATTTTCTAAAACTAAACCCACTCAAACCAGTAAAGTCTTTAATTGTGGTCAAATTTGAATAACTCTAATAATTTACTTTGTGTTGTTACGAGTGCAGGTAGTTTGTGTGTCAGTAAAAGCGGGAAAAGTCTCTAACGGTATTTTTTTTGTATGTTCACCCTCGTAGTGCCGTTAACCCTAAAGCAGGTACTCGAAAAGAAAATTTGTAAAAGAGATAATAAAATAGTTTTTGTAATTATTACGCGTTCATTGAAAATAAAGTAATTTAAACATTTAAATATGGCATTAAAATTAGAAACGGTTAGTAGTTTAGCTGGAGCGGTAAATAAAATTCCAGAATTTAGCGGCAATTCAGATATTAGCGTAGAAGAATTTATTGATAAAGTCGAGTTATTTTTCAAAATTAGTAAACAACCGGAGAACAGACAAGTAGCAATTGCAAAATTATGTTTGGGTAAAGATGCTTTAGAATTCGTTAGGAAAAATAGTATAATTAAAAATACAAATGATTGGTCAGTTTTCAAAAAGGAATTGTTAAAAAGATATGTACAGAAACCGCATTTTCTTACAGTAGAGAAAGAATTTATAAATTGTTATCAATTAGAATCACAAAGTGTAATTGAATTCGAAGTAACATTAAGATCACTAGCGTATAAATTAGTAAATAATAGCGAAGATGCGACAGAAAATGAATTTAATTGTAAATATGTAGAGAAACGGTTATATAATCAGTTTTTAATAGGTCTGTTACCGCGGTTACAACGCGATGTCATATTAAAAGATCCAAAAACATTAGTAGAAGCGATAGAAATAGCCAAAAGAGTAGAGACTGTAGATAAATTAATGGAGAGTAGTTCAAGTTTAGGTCTTAAATCAATATGTCATAAAAATTTAGAAAATTCTCCAGGAAAAGGCGACCCGTGTGTTTTAAGTAGTAATAATGTAAATAGTAAAGTACATGAGTTAATAAATAAAGTAACGGAACTTCTACGTGAAGCCGGGAAAAATAAATCTACGTATAAATACGCAATTAGTGATAGCGAAGATTCGGGAGTAGAAAGTGAAGATGAGACAATAGGACAAATAACATTTAAAAATAGATATCGTAGTAAATTGTGCTTCCATTGTCAGAGATTTGGCCATATTTCAAAATTTTGTAAACAAGCTAAAAATAAATTAAAATACAAAATTTGTTACAATTGTCGCGAATATGGGCATATCGCGAGTAGTTGTTCACTTAGTGTGAAAAGTAAAATTAGAGAAAACAGTACACACGAGAGAGATGCTAAACAACAGTGCGAGAGAAATATCCCAGAACATACGGTCAGTGATGATAGTATGCGCGGGAAAAATAAGGCGCGAACGACCGTATGGACGAGAAGGCTTCATCAGGGAGAAGATGACCGGCAAAAGCTTAGTTCAGGGGCTGAGCTGAGCAACGCAGATGCTGGACGAGCCGACACCGCAAAACGTATTCGGAAGAATGTGCGTTTTGTTGGTGTGGAGGAACCCGAAGACTTGGATGCGATTTCTGTGGTGAAATCAGAGGAAGAAGACCAGCACGCACACGACATCTTTGTGAACCGTGACAAGACGGTAGGTATGTGCACTGGTAATAAATATTACAAGGGTTTTGGTTCTGGGATAGGTAGCAACAGAAGGCGCAAGGAATATCGAGAGGAGCGAGCTGAAGTACCTGAAGACGTCAGGAAGGGCAAGCCGACACCATCCAAGGAGGAACTGGAACAATGGCGGCCGAAATCGCAACCAGCAGGTATCCTAGCGGACTTCAAGAGGGCAGAGCTAGTCGAGTGGTGGAGGAACAGCAAGGTTTAGGCGCGAACTTCGTGCAACGAAAAGCGTCGAGGAATAAAATTCCAGGTAGCTCTTTAAATATATACTTAATGTGAATGACTAAATTAAGAAGTTGAATTGAGGAAAAGTAGAGTAAAAAGTTGAGTTCTTTGTGATTTCAAAATTAAGAGTAGGTTGTAAGAATGGTTGAAATCGATTACTTAGTGTTTCGATAAATCAAAATTGTGTTGAAATGAAAGTACTGAGTCTGAGTATACTCTTGAGTAGCGTTGCTTGTTGGGACACATATCTGCCGGAGAAATTTTGTTATAGTTGTTCTTTGTGAACACTCCTATGCTGCTGGATGGCGGATGCGGAGACGCGGGAAGGCTGGCGTCACCTCCAGGTCGAGTCAAGACGGACTAGGAGTTGAGGTGGAGTTCCAACAAGATCCCCATTGGACCTTGGACATTCCAACTCAAAGAAGTGGATTCATCGTCCAGTGCGGAAGTTAATAAATTATATTTCCTTCAGAAATGTAATTTATTTTAAGGGGAAAGGGAAAGTTGTAACACGGTCGCTTGGCGACTGTGTATTTTTGTAAATTTTAGCTAGTGCAGTACTCCAGATGTTACGAAATGGACAGATTTATGGTGAAGGACGCACATTTTTTGCGCCCTGAAGGTTATTGTCAAAGACATAACTGTCCGTTTCCGATACGTGATGCCCTCGGTGGACATCAATAGTTGGGTCATTTTCAGCATAGTTCGTACTTAGGGGATGAGAAGAGCCGGACAAACATAGGTTGAGAACTTCTGGATTTTTACTATTAAATAGTGTTTAGAAGTTCGAAATCTCTCTCTCTTGTTGTACTCGTCGATTGTTGTGGATGTCTTGACTGAATGTCAGACATACCTTGGTGTTTCTTAGTGAAATAACCAATTAGTTGTTTTACTGTGTGTAAAGGCTCTCTCATCGTGGTGTAAATTTGTAAGTAGTTTTTATTATATTCTGTGTGAATTAATTTTGATTTGTAGATCGATGTAAAAAGGTTTTCGAAATTGTTTGTAAATAGAAAAGTAAGAATTTAGAGTTTATATAGAATCAAATTACGCGTTGTAATTTATTTGAATTATATAAATGTTTTTGATCGCGGTTGATTATTAAAATTTATATAATTTTGTTGTTGTTGGAATATCGTGTTTGATTCAGCCCATCCTATTCCAACCCCTGTCTTTGTGACGTGGTAGCACAGTGCGTAGGTAAAACTCTATTATTCTAAAATTATTACCCTGCACCAATTTGACCATAATTGTAGTAAACCGCGTCTGTTATCATTATTAATCATTCCCTTGTCTGCTTCTATCACGGCAGACTTTTAAATAAATAAATAAAGTGATAGTGGTGGCAGCGACTATCGTTACCCTTGTTTCGTGTAAAAGTTGTTCATTAATATAATTCGTGGATTACTTTTGAGGCAAGTAAAACTCATAAATTAAAACCCTTTTATGTCAGGTACTAGATTTCGTCTTAGGCGACCGTACCTGTTACATTTAATAATAATAATAATAATAATAATAATAATAATAATAATAATAATAATAATAATAATAATAATAATAATAATAATAATAATAATAATAATAATAATAATAATAATAATAATAATAATAATGGTGGAATTAATGAAACTATAATAACATTAATACAGAACCTCATGCTAACTTGGAGAACAACTATGCACTTGAAGATATCAAATGAAAGCCTTCAAACTAAAGAAATAAATATAAACAGAGGCATTTATCAAGGAGATTCTTTGTCACCTCTACTGTTCTGCCTAGCAATGACCCCACTCTCAACACTTATAAAAAAAGCATCGATAGGATATAAACTAAAAGAAGCAACAACACCTATTACACATCAATTATATATGGATGACTTAAAGATAACAAGCAAAAGTGAGACTGAACTAAGAAAAGTATTAAAAGTGGTCAAAGAGTTCTCAGAGGATATTAGGATGAAATTTGGGCTCAACAAATGTGCAACGGCAACTTTTCAGAGAGGGAAACTAATTTGGACGGAGAATATAAAAATAAATGATGAAGAAAACATACAATCACTAAACCCGGGGAAGACGTACAAATATTTGGGAATTGAAGAAGGAGAGGGAATAGATCATGCTGGGATGAAAATAAAAATTAAGAAAGAGTACATCTATAGACTAAGAAAAATAATGAAAACTGAACTTACCTGCAAAAATAAATTCCATGCAATTGGCACCTTAGCTGTACCTGTAATAAGATATAGCTTAGGAATTATAGACTGGACACAGGAAGAAATAAAGCAGTTAGATAGAAAAACACGTAAGATACTAACCATGAACGGGCTGTTGCATCCTAGAGAGGATATCGATAGACTGTATATCCCAAGAAGAATAGGTGGCAGAGGACTTCAGCAATTAGAGCAAATCTTCTATACTACAATGTTCAGTATGAGTTATTACATTAAAAAAAAAGCATCGCAAGATCTGATCCTTAAAAATATTAAAGCACAAGACGATCACCTACACCCAAATAAATCACTACAAAAAAGGGCAAAAAAAATTGAAAACAAAATATACTCACCAGAACGAAGCATAGAGGAAAACATAGATGAAAGAGAAGAGAACAATGTAAGAACACCATACGATTTTAAAAATCAAGTAATAAAAAGAACTTACGAATCATATAGAAATAAGCCAATGCACGGACAGAAGGTGAGAGACATGGAGAAAATTGCGTTTGATCCAATAGAATCATATAGATGGTTAACACAGGGAAAAACAAAGGGAGAAACAGAGAGTCTGCTGGTTGCAGCGCAAGAACAAGCGATAAAAACACGATATATAGCCACTAAAGTACACGGCACAAGCAACAATAAAAGGTGCAGAATCTGTAAGAAAGAAGACGAGACAATCCACCACATTATGTCAGCATGTGAAGAATTGGCCAAAACAGAATACATAAAGAGGCATAATAAAGTGTGTAATCAAATACACTACAACTTATGTAAACACTTTAAGTGCCCTATACAAACAGAAAACTGGTACGACCACCAACCAGAGAAAGTTAGTAGCAGTGAAGACGGCATAGCAACAATCCTGTATGACACGCCTGTGCAAACTGATAGAACTATATTAGCCAATAGACCAGACATAGTTGTGAGAACTAAAGACCGCACATACATAATAGAGATATCTATTCCTGCAGATGAGAACATCATATCGAAGGATGCAAATAAACAACTAAAATACAAGGACATAAGCATCGAAATAAGCCGAATGTGGAAAACAAAAACAGAAATTATCCCAATAATAATTGGAGCAACCGGATATGTAGACAAAGAATATAAAACAAACGTAGAAAAGTTACCAGGACAACATAGCCCTTCCGAACTTCAAAGAACAGCGCTTTACGGTACAGCCCATATAATAAGAAAAGTGCTTATGTGATAATACTTACCCTCGAACTTGAGCGACATGGTTTGTTGCTGGAACGAGATGAGTTACCTTAAAGGAATTAAAATTTCTTTAAGTGAAAAAATAAATAATAATAATAATAATAATAATAATAATTTTTTTTTTTTTTTTAAAGGTTAAAGGCATCGGCTGCCAGGGCCATTAGCCTATTTAACTGGTGCAGAAATCTGCACAGGTAAGGACAATCACAGTTAAAAGATTTGATATATTATTATTATTATTTTCAGACGATCACAACATGTTAAAAGAAATCAGGTAAGTTTCGTCAATATAGTATCACAGTAATTATCACAGGTTAGTACCTTCAGAGAGGTGGAATTAAAACACGAGTTAAAACATTATTATTATTATTATGTTTTAGGACAGTCACAACATATTAAAATGATTAGTTAAAATCTTTCAGGTAAGTACCTTCGTCATTCGTGAACATAAAATAATAAATAAATAACGAACATTATATAAGATTAAAAATATTGTTGGCTTTCAGAAACTTTAAGACTTGTTCACATTGATCTGTGTCATTTAAAATCATGTTTAGATCTCCTCCTATTCCATACAGCTGTCTCATCGGTTGTAGGTCTTGGCATATAACAAGTATATGCGTCACAGTGAGAAAATCTCCACACATAGGGCAGACCGGTGGCTGCTCTCTTGTGAGCCTATACTTGTGGGTCAGACTTGTGTGTCCTAAACGCAACCGATGGACTTTGATCCATTCCCTTCTGCTGAGTTTCATTTTCAGCGGCTGTTTTCTAACAGATGGCTTGATCCCTTTGAGATGGGTGTTAAAACCATCCCACTCATGTTGCCATTGTTGAATAATTCCTCTATTTATCGCGTTTCTAAGATCACTGTGAAGTATGATCTTTGCCTCAGGGACCTCACGTTGTGCTGCCTGACGAGCAGCTTCGTCTGCCATATCGTTTCCCTTCAGCCCAACATGGCTAGGGACCCATACAAAATGTACAGCAATGCCTGTGTCATGCAGGTGTTTGTACATGGCCAACATTTGCTGAATCAAATAGTTGGAACTAAACGGATCTGATATGGCAGAGAGAACGCTTAAGGAGTCACTTACAATGACATAGGTCGTTGGGAGTGATTCGTAGGCGCAGATTTGCAGCGCTTTCCACAGTGCGTACGCTTCGGCAGTGTAAATAGAGGAGTATTCAGGCAGTGACCAAGAGTGTGATTGGTTACTGGTAAACAAAGCACTACCAGTACCTTCATCTGTTTTTGAGCCATCAGTATAAATGAAACGTGCAGCCGGGAATGAATCAGCGATTTTGAGGAATTCTGCTTGGAATAGTTCTTTAGGAGTTTCTTTCTTGTCGAATTCTGAAAGACGCCAGTTGATATTAAAGGGGGGCACAAGCCATGGAGGGACTTCAAGAAAACCTAATGGGAGCACATCAGGTAAGTCACACTCCACACTCTCCACAATATCCTTAGCACGGACCGAAAGTGGCTTGCTCAGTGTCCTCCATCTAGGTATATCCTCGAAAAGGATGCTATAGTTTTTATGATTGTGTTGTGCGCGTATTCTACAGATGTAAGCAGCGATCATCTGACTTCTCCTCGTTGCTAGTGGTACTAATCCGGATTCTACGTAAAGACTTTTGACCGGAGTGGTCGGAAAAGCTCCCAGACTAAGTCTTATCCCGGTATTGTGAATCGGATCTAGTAACTCTAGTGTGGTTCTTGGAGCTGCAGAGTACACAACACAACCATAATCCAGCTTCGATGCAACTAAAGCCTGGTACACACTGAGCAAGGTTCGTGGTTCGGCACCCCATCTACTTCCTGCAAGGACTTTCAGGAGATTCAGTGTTTTGGTACACTGAACTTTCAGGTCGACAATATGAGGTTTCCATGTAAGTCTTGGGTCAAATGTCATCCCCAAGAATTTAACCCTGTCTTTGCACAGAATTTGTGTGTCTTTGACATAGAGCATAGGTCCATAATGCGGTCGGAGTAATCTACAGAAGTGCATACATTGGGTTTTTTCCGCACTCAAAATATATCCGGTATTATTAGTATTTTCGGACAGGATGTTGATTGCTGATTGCAACTCTCTGTTGATGATCCCCATTTTGTTGGCAGCAAAATAGAGTGCAAGATCATCAACATACAGAGATATACTAACTTGTGGACTAATACCGGATATAATTTCGTTTATGGCAATTGCGAAAAGCGTAACACTCAAGGTTGATCCTTGTGGAACACCGTTTTCCAGAGTACGCACTGTAGAAAGTGCGGTACCCACTCGTACTTTGAATGTACGCTCGCAAAGAAAAGAATGAATAAATTTAGGTAAGTTACCTTTGAATTCCCATGTATGCAACTTCTGTAGAATTAAATAGCGCCAGGTCATGTCATACGCTTTCTCTATGTCGAAGAAAACGCACACAAGGTGTTCCTTATTGCGAAATGCCGTTTGAATGGTATTTTCTAGGAAAACTAACTGGTCTGTGGTCGAGCGGTATTTTCTGAAACCTGATTGGTGTTCAGAAATCAGGTTTTGGGTTTCAAGACACCAGACTAACCTGTTGTTCACCATCTTTTCCAGTAGTTTTCCTAGACATGACGTTAGGCTTATAGGCCTATAACTAGAGGCAACGAGAGGATCCTTCCCTGCCTTTGGTAATGGAATAATAATTGCCTCCTTCCATTTGCCAGGATATTTGCCTTTTTGCCAGATATTATTGTATAGTGCAAGAAGAGAGAGCTTGAGATTAGGAGGAGCGTGTTTCACCATTTCGTAGGTAATGGTATCTAAGCCAGGAGATGATGCGCTGACTTGACGTAATACCTGATCAAGTTCGGTAAGCGAGAAAGGTACATTATAATCCAGATCCTCGTATGTATCAAATGGCAGTGGGTGTTCTCTTGCCGCTTTGTTGCATAGGAACACTGGATCATAATTAGTAGAACTGCTACCTTTCTCGAATTGATCTGCAAGGTGTTCAGCAATCACAAGTGGATCATCAATCAGGCTATCATCGGGGGCTTTAAGGTGAGTGAGAGTAGGAGAATACCCTTTACCTACGATACGCTTCACTCTTGTCCAACACTCCTGAGTAGGAGTGTCTGAAGATATTTTGGACACGTATGAGTTCCAAGTCTCTTGCTTGCTTTTAAGAATAATTTTCCTAGCATATGCTCTAGCCCGTTTAAAGGCAATAAGATTATTGTCCGATGGTTGACGTTTAAACCTATTGAAGGCAGTCTTCTTCAATTTAATCGCCTGTTGAACCTCTTTATTCCACCAAGGGACGCGTTTTCTATAAATTCCACCCTTAGATAGTGGAATAGCTTGTTTAGCTGCCTCTAGAATAGAATTTGTAATTATTTCCACATCTACATCTATGTCATTGGTAAGAGTTACCTCATTAAATGAGGTAGAATATATTGGCCAATTGGCTTTGGATATAAGCCATTTACGGGGACATATTTGTGGTACAGTTCTGGTGTTAGTGGATAGAACAATGGGGAAATGATCGCTGCCATAAAGATCGGGTAAGGCTTGCCATAAAAGATTAGTCAATAAGCCAGGGGATGCTAATGACAGGTCGATCCTAGAAAAGGAATTTGACCTTGCATTAAAGTAGGTGGGTGCTCCATCGTTTAAAATAACTAAATCGTTACGAGAAAGTAAGGTTTCAATGCGTTGTCCTCGATCATCTACCTTTTCAGAACCCCACAATTCATTGTGAGCATTGAAGTCTCCAAGTAGTAGTAGTGGTGTTGGCAGTTGGTCTATTATTTTTTGCAGGTCTTGGATGGACCAGTCATTATCTGGGAGGTAAATACTGCAAATGGTTACCTGCAGTGGAACCGTAACCTGTACAGCTACTACTTGAAGATCAGAGTTAATTTGTAATCGGGAGTAACGAACATTGTTTCTCAAAAACAGAGCAACACCACCTCGCCTCCTGATATTGGGAATGACATCTTTCCTGACTATTGAATAATCTTTTAGGTTGTATGGCTGGTTAGGTAAAAAGTGTGTTTCTTGTAAACACATACACAACGGGTTGTATTTATTTAGTATCATTTTCATACCCCAATAATGATACACTGTACCACAAATGTTCCATTGAACAATAGTATCCATTAGATGTAGAAATGGAAATAATTACTTTCTCTTTTTGCCCTTAGGCCAACCCTTAGGTCTTTTCTTCCGTGCTTCCAATACAGCTTCAAGAAGGTCGTCATCGCTGTATGACGGATCCAAATCATCCGTTTCCTCTGTGTAATCAGTTTTTTGCTTTTTGTAGGTGGCTCCAACAGCAACAGTTGAAGCACCATCAGCACTTGTAGACCTTAGTCTTCTCTCAGTAGAGATTGGACGTGCCTGGGCTGGAACTTTGAAAGCATCTTTCGTTACAAAGAACGCTTTCATTGCGCCGACTAGAGCTGGTATTAGTTCCTTAGAGAGATCTGATAAGTCGATTTTAGAAGATGGAGTCGTCTTTGCCGCTTTCGCATATGAGGTACCAGGTGTAGGAGTTCTGACAATTACTTTGGATTTTGCCTCATGATAAGAGATGTTCTCCTTGGCTCGAATCTCTTGTATTGCCACTTCTTGTTGATAGGTTGGGCAATTTCTATCTCTCGCACTATGATCTCCTTGACAATTTACACATACTACCTTTACTGGACAGTTACCTTCATGTTCCGGTTTTCCACATGAACATATTTTATCATTTTTGCAATTCTTTGAAGTATGTCCGAACTTCTGGCATTGGAAGCACCGCATTGGTGCTGGTACGTAGAGCCTGACTTTCAAAGAATAAAATGCCACTTTGATTTTTTCAGGTAACTTAGTCCCGGAGAAGGTAAGTATGTGGTTTGCCGTATCCCTTAGCTCCTCACCAACCTTGGTTTTTATGCGCCTGACATCAGTGACGCCTTGATCTTTTAGTTCCTCCAAAATTTCCAAAACGGTGCAATTTAATAAATCCCTGCAGAATATTACTCCTTTGCATTGGTTCATTGTTCTATGAGCCGTAACAGTAATATCAAAATCACATAGCCGTGTTAGATCTAAGAGTCTAGCCGATTGCTTTGCCGAAGTCGTCTCCACAATTAAACCATCTCGAATTTTTTTAATATTTTGAACTGTGCCAATTTTTCCGTACAACTCTTTATTTATAAGGAAGGGACTGACCTTGTCAAAGTTCCCTTCTTCTCGTTTAATGACCAGGAACCGGGGATGCACCACCTTTTCCTGGCTCATTGTGCCTGCCGGGTTTTGAACAGAACCCGAAACTGTGCCCGCATTTACGGCATCGGACGACCCACCTTTATCAACCGTTATTGAATTGTCCTCCCCTTTACTCATGTTTTATATCGGTTTGTCCAGCGCATCGTGTGAGAAGGAGCGGGCCGGTAAGTTGGGAACGGGTATACCCTCGGACGCATCCTACCCCAGTTCCCCGGGGCCCAACCTAAACCGTTTAACCGACCCCGGAATACACGGACGGGTCGGACTCGCTCGGGGCAGTAGAGGTTCCGACACCTCTACCCATCTCACACTTCCTGATCAGGGCCCGAAGTGGCTGGCTCCTGACTCCTGTAGCTTCGACGCATCGGCAGAGCAAGCTCACATCAGCCCTTCCTCTCTGACGCCGCGGGAGGACTCCCGCACCAACCAGCCCTTTCGGCATCAGAGCACCCGGGCACTCCCAGCGCCTCTACTACAGGAGCCGATCAACGTAATCCAGGTACGAAAGCAAAAGTCAATATAGAAAAGGTCCGGGACCCGTTAGTTCCCCCTCTGCTGGCAACAGAGGGGTACTAAGCCCCCCCACCACGACAAGGTGGGTCCACGGGGGGGTATATATAATAATAATAATAATAATAATAATAATAATAATAATAATAATAATAATAATAATAATAATAATAATAATAATAATAATAATAATAATAATAATAATAATAATAATAATAATAATAATAATAATAATAATAATAATAATAATAATAATAATAATAATAATAATAATAATAATAATAATAATAATAATAATAATAATAATAATAATAATAGTAAATAATAATAATAGATGTTTATTGCCCAACAGTAAATAATACCAATTACAGGACAAAATACAAGAAAAAAACATAGAAATTTGATTACATAGTAGCAGACTTAATTCAGTAGTAGAGTAAGTATTTTCAAGTAATATTTACAACATTCATTTCTAGATATAAATAATTCATGCAGTAAAATATTTTGTTAGAGAGGTGTAGAATGTGTATAATGTGATATTGAAAATATCAATATCTAATTCTAGGGTGTTAAAATTATTGCACATAGTATAGATTGGCGATTTCTTTAACAGATTAGTCTCACATGGTGAATTGTAAAAGGTAATAGAAGACCGAGAGTTTATCCTGGGGACAAGAAAATTTATTTTATTTAGTAACGGCGGACAATCTACAATATTGTGCAGTAATTTAAACAAGTACATTATAGTGTTTTTTATCCTTCTTGATTCAAGTGACTGAAAGTTAATTTTTTTAAGCAATAAGTTATAGTCTGAACCACGGTCTGGATATGACTTATATGATCTATAATGTATATGTTTCAGGAATTTTCTTTGAATCTTTTCTAACTCACATTTTTGTTTATCATAAATAGGATACCATATACCTGATCCATATTCTAATTTAGATCTTACATAACTTTCATACAGTGTTGTTATGGTACCTATATTTGTGAAGTCTCTGGAATTTCTGATGATAAATCCTAATGTTTTTAAAGCCTTATTTATTGTATTTGAAATGTGTGGGTAGAATGTAAGTTTTTTGTCAAAAAGAACACCAAGATCTGTAACTATATTTTCTCTAAGCAAAAATTCATTACCGATTTTATATTTAAATGTGATTGGATTATGCTTCCTGGTATAGGATACTACTCGACATTTATTTATATTAAGAAATAAATTATTTCTTGTGCACCAAGTATGAATTATATTTAAGTCATTTTGAAGAACGGAGCAGTCAGAATTAGATTTAATTTCGTAGTAGATTTTCAAGTCATCGGCAAAAAGTAGCACATGTGAATTTAGTTCTAAACAAAGATCATTAATAAATATCGCAAAAAGTAATGGAGCAAGATTTGAGCCCTGTGGCACCCCGGACATCACTTTGAAGCGAATGTAGTTGAATCCGTTATGAGAAACGAATTGATATCTGTCTGTTAGATAGGATTTAAATAATTCAATCATATTTTCACTGATACCATATTTGTCTAGTTTATTGAGTAAGATAAAAAAGTCTATTTGATCAAAGGCTTTTTGTATATCTGTGTATATACAGTCTATTTGACCACCCTTGTCAACAGCTTCATGGGCGAATTGATAGAAGGTAGCTAGGTTCGATATTGTTGAGCGGTTTTCCATGAACCCATGTTGACTTGTTGAAATAAATGCTCGTGTTTAATTATATAAAAAATTGTGAAGAATTATGTCAAAGAGTTTTGAGAAATAACATAAAATAGAGATAGGTCTATAATTTGTTATCATAGAACTGTCTCCTTTTTTAAGAATTGGACATATTCTCGCTGTTTTCCATTGTTGAGGAAATTCAGAGGTACGTAAAATTAGATTAAATATATGAAGAAGTGGCTTAGTAAAGACATATAAGCAACCTTTGACGAGATAAGCTGGAATGTGGTCGGTTCCAGCGGTAGATTAATTTTTTAATTTTTTGGCAGCTTTAATTAAGTCATCTTCAGTGATTTTATTTAATGATATAATATTATTTGTTTGGTTGTTTAAAATAGGTGTGGTTAGATTGTTGGGTGATGAGTCTGAGTAAACACTTTTAAAATATGAACTAAATGCATCTACAATATCTTGAGGCTTATCTAGAGTAGTGTTGTTGTATATTAGAGAGTTAGGTATTCTTGATGTTTGTTTTTTACTTTGGACAAGTGACCAAAACTGTTTAGGATCTGTACTAATATTCTCTTCAGATTTTTTAATGTTATATAGATATGCAGCTTTAGTTTTAAATTTGATTAGTTTTCTTAGCCTTTGAAATTCTTTTAGTTCTTCGTCACTGTTCGACTTCAAAAATTTTCTGCGATTTTGATCCTTAATTTTGATTAAGTTTATTATCTCCGATGAAAACCAAGGAGGATATGAATTTTTATTTGTTTTTATTTTATATTTTGGTACATGTTTTAACAAACAATCAGTAACAATGTTATAAAAATTATTCAAAGCTTCATTTACATTATTATGTTCTACTACACTGTTCCATTCCAAATTCAATAAATCAGAATATAAAATTGGAAAATTACATTTCTTAAAGTTGTAATGATTGTTCTCCACTGTAGGAAAATGATGTAATTTATTTGCTCTCAGTGTAATATACAATTCAAGGGAAGGGTGGTGTTTATCTGCCTTTACAATTTCGAAGTTACATTTTATTAATTTTACATTTTTCGGTTCAAAACTATGCATGATTAAATCCAGTAGTCTGTTATTAACATTTGTTATAGTGTTAGTTTGATGTAAGTTAGTGAAACTGAGGAATTGTCTGCAGGAGATACTTTTAAAATCATTTGAATTTGGATCGTTGAAAAAAGGTACATTAAAATCACCCATTATAATACAATTATTATAAATATCTAACGCACTCAGTGTTTCAAAAAATAATTCAAATTCGGTATGATTTATATTAGGTGGTATATACAGGACTAAAATATTTACACAGCGATGATTCAAAGTAATTTTACAACCTACAATGTCAATACAATGTATAGTATTAATTAATGAATCTAGATTTAGGATTACTGGCCTTAGTTCGTTTCTTAGGGCTATAAGAGCTCCTCCACCTCGAGTTAGATGTAGTTGTTGGAAGCGACGATCACATCGAAGTACTAGGTATTTATCTGACAACAGTTCGCTGTTTCGGTAAAACAATATATATCGTAATCACAGTCAGATGTTCCGCACGAGATTAAGTTTGTTTTTGTATTGACACCTCTAACGTTCTGATAATACAAATTTATATTTTTTTCACTATTGGGCACTAATCGTTTAAAGACACAATTTTAGGTACATTATTTATATATTTAATTATAATATTTTTTTCTCCATTATTAATCCGAGTGTTTAATTCAGTTTTCACGCTTTTATAGTAATCGATTTGTTTTCTGGTACGGTCAAATGATATTTTTATATTAGTAAATTTAGGAATGTTCTTGAGTTCTTTAGTATTACGAATAATGTTTAATATAGAGTTTGCATTGTCAAAAATAACTTTTACAGGCCGTGACCGTTATGCATTATATTTACCGATACGATGGTGTTTTATATTTGATAGATCTATATCTTTATGAACAGCTGTAATTATTTCTTTAATAGTATTATTTTCCTGAGTTATTCGAGAGGATTTATCTATTTCCGAATTAATTTCATTTAGTCCGAAAATAACAATATTATTTTTTCTTTTTCACGCTCTGTAATCTCCGTTATTATATCCTCAAAATTAAATGCGACATCTGATTGAGTAGCAGAGATGTTATTTTTGAGGGTTTTCAAGTGATCTACTTCATTTTGAAGCTTTAATACAGATTCGTGCAGAGTACTTAGAAATTATTAAATGTTTGACAATTGTTGCAGTTCCATGAGATGTATTCCTTACTTTGAATTAATTTTGTTTCAGTTTTAGAAATTCCAACACAAGTATGCAGAAATGTCTTTTTACATATATTACAATGTAGCACTTTACTTTGATCGATTTCTTCATTACAACAATTGCAAACATATACAACCATCGTAGTACATAAGTTGAGTTGGTAATTGGTTTTTGTGTTGCTTAGAAGAAGAAACAAACTTGTGATTTGGCCACTGACAACGTGCAGGAAGCGGATTAATTAAAAACACTACTGTTTGTCACACTATCAGCACTGCTCTGAGTAAAGATTTCAAATCAAAAATCTTGTTTTATTAAATGTAGCGCAGAAAAACACTTTAATCACTCAAAAATATCACACTGTATAGTAAACACTTTACACTGGTTCAACTTTAATGTAGGAATTATACTTTGATACCACTTAGATTTTGAATTTTGTGGAGCTTTCAAAGAAACACAACTGACACCTCTGAATATCTACTACTACTTGATGAAATAGAAATTTTCTTGTTGCAATGTTTTCTTCTAGTCAAAATATGATGAAAAATTATAAAATTCAGGCGCGGAAGCAAATATTTATATGATTTTTAACAAAAATAACGTCAGATTTTACCTTTTCTTGATGAATACGTTGTATATTGTAAGCTACATATGCTGGATTCTAGAATACCTACCACACTTGAAATAGTAATTTTCTTGTTGAAATGTTTTCTTTTAGCTAAAATATGATGAAGAATTATAAAATTCTGGCGCGGAAGCAAAAATTTATATGATTTTTTACAAAAATAAAGTCAGATTTTACCTTTTCTTGATGAATACGTTGTATATTGTAAGCTACATGGGCTGGATTTTAGAATACCTACCATACTTGTAATAGCAATTTTCTTGTTGCAATGTTTTCTTTTAGATAAAATATGATGAGGGATTATAAAATTCGGGCGCGGAGGAAAATATTTATATGATTTTTTACAAAAATAAAGTCAGATTTTACCTATTCTTGAAATGGATATCATGCTTTAGGATCTATACTATGGATATTTTTAGCATTGGACATGCAAAAGTGACCATAACGTAGTTCCAATCAAATAATAAGCATTAAATTTCCGGGTGTCATTTTAATAAATACGCTGTATATTGTAATCTACAAGGACTGGATTCTAGAATACCTACCACACTTGAAATAGCAATTTTCTTGTAGCAATGTTTTCTTTTAGCTAACATATGATGAAGAATTATAAAATTCGGGCGCGAAAGCAAATATTTATATGATTTTTTACTAAAATAAAGTCAGATTTCACCCATTCTTAATGAATACGTTGTATATTGTAAGGATACATGGGCTGGATTCTAGAATACCTACCACACTTGAAATAGCAATTTTTTTGTTGCAATGTTTTTTTTTAGCTAAAATATGATGAAAAATTTTAAAATTCGGGCGCGGAAGTAAATATTTGTATGATTTTTTACAAAAAAAAGTCAGATTTTACATTTTCTTGATGAATACGTTGTATATTGTAAGCTACATGGGCTGGATTCTAGAATACCTACCACACTTGAAATAGCAATTTTCTTGTTGCAATGTTTTCATTTAGCTAAAATGTGATGAAGAATTATAAAATTCGGGCGCGAAAGCAATAATTTGTATGATTTTTTAGAAAAATAATGTCAGATTTTACCTATTCTTGATGAATACGTTGTATATTGTAAGCTACCTGGGCTGGATTCTAGAATACCTACCACATTTGAAATATATATTTTCTTGTTTCAATGGTTTTCTTTTAGCTAAAATATGATGAAAAATTATAAAATTCGGGCGCGGAAGAAAATATTATATGATTTTTTTAAAAAATAAAGTCAGATTTTAGCTTTTCTTAATGAATACGTTGTATATTGTAAGGTACATGGGCTGGATTCTAGAATACCTACCACACTTGAAATAGTAATTTTCTTGTTGCAATGTTTTCTTTTAGCCAAAATATGATGAAGAACTAAATAATTCGGGCGCAGAAGCTAATATTTATATGATTTTTTACAAAAATAAAGTCAGGTTTTACCTTTTCTTGATGAATACACTGTATATTGTAAGCTATTGTGCTGGATTCTAGAATACCTACCACACTAGAATTAGCAATTTTCTTGTTGCAATGTTTTCTTTTAGCTAAAATATGATAAAGATTTATAAAATTCGGGCGCGGAAGCAAATATTTATATGATTTTTTACAAAAATAAAATCAGATTTTACCTATTCTTGATAAATATGTTGTATATTGTAAGCTAGATACGCTGGATTCTAGAATACCTACCACTCTTGAAATAGCAATTTTCTTGTTGTAATGTTTTCTTTTAGCTAAAATATGATAAAGAATTATGAAATTCGGGCGCGGAAGCAAATATTTATATGATTTTTTACAAAAATAAAACCAGATTTTACCTTTTCTTGATGAATACGTTGTATATTGTAAGCTACATGGGCTGAATTCTAGAATATCTACCACACTTGAAATAGCAATTTTCTTGTTCCAATGTTTTCTTTTAGCTAAAATATGATGAAGAGTTATAAAATTCGGGCGCGGAAGCAAATATTTATATGATTTTTTACAAAAACAAAGTCAGATTTTACCTATTCTTGATGAATACGTTGTATATTGTAAGCTACATGGGCTGGATTCTTGAATTCCTACCATACTTGAAATAACAATTTTCTTGTTGCAATGTTTTCTTTTAGATACAATATGATGAGGGATTATAAAATTCGGGCGCGGAGGAAAATATTTATATGATTTTTTACAAAAATAAATTCAGATTTTACCTATTCTTGATGAATACGTTGTATATTGTAAGCTACAAGGGCTGGATTCTAGAATATCTACCACATTTGAAATAGCAATTATCTTGTTGCAATGTTTTCTTTTAGCTAAAATATAATAAATAATTATAAAATTCGGGCGCGGAAGCAAATATTTATATGATTTTTTACAAAAATAAATTCAGATTTTACCTATTCTTGATGAATACGTTGTATATTGTAAGCTACAAGGGCTGGATTCTAGAATATCTATCACACTTGAAATAGCAATTTTCTTGTTGCAATGTTTTCTTTTAGCTAAAATATAATAAATAATTATAAAATTCGGGCGCGGAAGCAAATATTTATATGATTTTTTACAACAATAAAGTCAGATTTTACCTTTTCTTGATGAATACGTTGTATATTGTAACCTACATGGGCTGGATTCTAGAATACCTATCACACTTGAAATAGCAAGTTTCTTGTTTCAATGTTTTCTTTTAGCTAAAATATGATGAAAAATTATAAAATTCGGGCGCGGAAGCAAATATTTATATGATTTTTTACAAAAATAAAGTCAGATTTTACCTATTCTTGAAATGGATATTTTTGTTAACACATTCATATTCATGCTTTTGGATCTATACTATGGATAACTTTAGCATTGGTCATGCCAAACTGACCATAACGTGGTACCAATCAGATAATAAACATTCAATTTTCGGGTGTCATTTTAATGAATACGTTGTATATTGTAAGCTACATGGACTGGATACTAGAATATCTACCACACTTGAAATAGCAATTTTCTTGTTGCAATGTTTTCTTTTAGCTAAAATATGATGAAGATATATAAAATTCGGGCGCGGAAGCAAATATTTATATAATTTTTTACAAAAATAAAGTCAGATTTTACCTATTCTTATTTATTTATTTATTTATTTATTTATTTATATATTTATTTAAATATGAACTACCCAAACAGGCTAAGCCCAGACGAGGTTAGAGAGGTAGAATGATACAAATAGAAAATAGAATAATATAGATACATTAAACACAAATATAAAAGTTTACTATTTTTAAGAAATTTTGAAAAAGATGTATAATTTAAAAGAAAAATGTCTAAATGAGAAAATATATTGTTATATAAGTGCCACATTCGATAAAGAGGTGAAGACTTTAATAGGTTAGTGCGACTGTAAGGAAGATAGAAGGTGGATAGAAGTCTGGTGGAGATAGTACGAGAGTGGAAGTTGATCATAGAAAGGCATAAAGCATCGTCAATATGATTGTTAATAAGTTTATATAAGTGAAGAATGGAATAGTTTTCTCTACGTTCGTACAGAGTTTTGAAATTGAACATACAACATAAATGAGAATAAGGAAAGTGGCGCTCAGGGTAGTTACCCTTAACTTTAAAGTAAATGTACTTCAAATTTTTTTTCTGTGCAGAATCCAAGAGGTCTTGATGTATTTAATGAGTAGGGCTCCAGATAACACTACAGTATTCAAGCTTGGATCTTACATAAGCATAATAAAGTACAAAGATATCTGTAATGTTATGAAAATCTTTAATATTTCTTATAACGAAACCTAACATTCGCAAAGCGGAATTATAGACATCATGAATGTGATTAACAAATGTGAGCTTAGGGCCAAATAGGTCTCCTAAATCTTTTATTATTACAGAGCGACTTAAAATGATTGTATTTATTGAATAATCATACCTCAGTGGAACAATTTTCCTGGAGAATGACATACCAGTACATTTATTGAGATTGAGCTGCAAGTTGTTTCTAGTACACCAATTATATAAATTATTCAAATCATTTTGAAGAGTAATACAGTCATTAAAAGTAGAAACTGAATAGAAAATTTTTAAGTCGTCCGCGAATAACAGTTTGTCACAGTGGAGGATATTCGTGATGTCATTAATGAAAAGTAAAAATAGTAGTGGCCCAAGGTTAGAGCCCTGAGGAACGCCCGAAGAAGCAAAGAAAGTACGCGATTTGAAGCTTTTAACATTCACAAACAATTCACGATGAAATAAATAGGAAGAAATAAGATCAATGAAAGAAGAAGAGAAAGAAAAAGATTGTAGTTTACTGATCAAGATGTCGTGATCTAGTCTGTCCAAAGCCTTAGCAAAGTCTGTGTAAATACAGTCAACTTGCCCGTTAGTATCAAGAACAGCAGAAACTCGTTGCGTAAAGTACATGAGATTGGTGGAAGTAGATCGTTTTCCAACAAAACCATGTTGATAAGGAGATATATATATATTGCTTTATAGATGAATATATGGTGTTGTAAATAATTTTTTCGAAAATTTTGCTAAAATTAGATAAAATAGCTATTGGGCGATAATTAGAAATATTACTTGCCTCACCAGATTTATGTAACGGAGTAATACTTAATATTTTCCAGACATTGGGAAACGTACTAGTCTTTACACTAAGGTTAAAAATATGGAAAAGTGCAGTTGACAGAGGAGACACACAGTCCTTGATCAGCAAACTTGGGACAAGATCAGGACCACATGACAGAGAAGATTTGAGTGTTTTAATAGAGGTTTTTATATCGTTAAGGGAAATATGCTTAAGAGAGATAGAATCATGCGAGAGGGAAGAGGGAGTAAACGAAATATTAGATTTACTGACAGGTGAGTTTATATAAGTAGACTGAAAGAATGAAGAGAAAGCATCAGATATGTCACTAGGGTTTGAAAAAGTTTTGTCATTAAGGAACATAGAGTTATTAAGTAAAGACATTTTTCTTTTAGAATTAACATAGTTCCAGAATTTTTTTGCATTTGTTTTAACATTATTTTCACAATTTGTCACATAAACAGCATAAGAATTTTTTTTATAAATATTTTAGCTTAGATCTAAGATTTTTGAAATCAATACAATTAGCTTGATTATGTGGAAAACGAGAAAGTAATT
Source organism: Stenolophus ochropezus (assembly GCA_035578165.1). Classification (NCBI taxonomy): domain Eukaryota; kingdom Metazoa; phylum Arthropoda; class Insecta; order Coleoptera; family Carabidae; genus Stenolophus; species Stenolophus ochropezus. Next base: position 26,123,501 of record JAQOWZ010000007.1, read on the forward strand.
TTCTGGCGCGAATCTTGGCCTTGAGTTTACGAATAATTGTTTTAGTGAACCATGGAGAACATTTAATATTAAAATTATATTTTAAAGGAACACATGAGTCGAAGAAGGAGTACAGTATAGTATAAAAGAATTCTCAGACCTGATTAACATCAGAAAATTCCTTTAGAGTATCCCAATTAAAATTACAAATCATACTATAAGTTTGGTGAAATCAGCTTTTTTAAAATCATAATTATGAGATGTTGCACAATATGAGTTTTTATGAGTAGGGAGATTGATCTGAACAGAAATACTGAGTGCTGGGTGATGCAGAGGAAATTCAGCGTCAAATAATAAATCTTAAGCATGTGATATGACGTAATGAGTGTTAGAGATAATTAAATCCAAGAGTTTATTATTGCTATTTTTTATTGAATTGAGCTGAGAAGCATCGTAAAATTCAAGTAAGTTAAGTAGTTTCTCAACTTTAGGCGAGTTAGAGTTGGCAGTGAACTCAGGGATATTGAAATCGCCGCATATTAAAAAGATATTGTTTTGTAAGAATGGTAAATTTTCAAAAAAGTTATATACTGCAACATAAGAACTTACAGGTTGTGCTGGTGGAATATATACGGTAAAACAAAACAAGGGTATATTATTAATAATGATTTTAGCGCAAATAATGTCAATGTTTATAGGAATAATATCAATAAAATTACTAAGATCAACCTTTGAAGATGATAATTCATTCTTGATGAGCATAAGCACCCCTCCTCTCCATCTCCATCTATAAACATTGAACATGTCTGTACAGAGTTCAGCATTCAAAACATTGTCAGAGAGCCAAGTTTCAGTGAGGGCAATGATGTCGAAGTCGACTGCAGCACTGATGGACTGGAAATGACGAAGTTTTGAATTTATACCTTGGATGTTCTGGTAAAAACAGGGAAGTCTACGATGGCCGTCTGGAAGTGAGAGACTTGGAGAGATCAGTGGTTGCTATTGTGAACCAACGATATTAGCTTTGAAGCGTTTTTAAATTTCAAGATACGTGTGACAGTTCTTGTTCCAAACATCATGTGCAGTGTTCAATTTAGTGTTATGCATGTCATTATATTTGACGCAATTAATACATTTGGGTAGAGCCGATTGACAGTTTTTAGCGTCATGATTTCCCGCACATTTTCCACATACTTGCTCAGATTTGGTGCATTGTTTAGAAGTGTGATGGAAGCCGCAGCACTTAAAACATCTACGCAGCTCAATGGCATCGTAAACAGTGCAAATGTCAAAGCCAAGGAACACTGTTTGGCCCTTCAGTAAGTTATTGTAGGTGGTAACATCAGTTTGAATAAGCGCTTGGATTATCTGGATATTATTTTTCGTAGGACATAATTCGAGGACATCACATTGGTATCCAGGAAGGAAGTGTGACTTATTTTGATGCAGTAGATGTTCAATGAAGGTCTCTTTTGTAAAGGACTCAGATATGCCAGTTATACGAAGTCTAGGATGTAAGGTAGGTAGATGTTTGACATCATATTTACTCTTGTGATTATCGCTGATTAAGTCTTTTAATTTTTCAGACTGATCGGACCCAATGATAAGAGCATCTTTATTTGCATGATGGACAGAGTTGATAGTGATGTTGGATGCCACTGGATTCGCAGATTTAAACAGATCGGATTTCATTACGGTGGTAAATTATGACGCAACTTTTGGTTTCAGTAAAACTGATGGTTGTGGTACAGGTTTGGCAACAGTAGCAGCGAATGAGGGTGCGCTTCAATTGAAAGAGGACTGCTTATTATTGACAGTATGGAGATGAAATATTATATCTTTCTGAATGTCATTCTTTAATGAAGAAACAGCATTAGAGATGATGGAGCCGATATCATCTTTAAGAGCAGACAGTAGTGTGGTGACAATTGAGTTCTCTAGGGTCGTGAATCTCTCATTAATTAATTGGATCTTGTTCTTGAAGTATGTCTCTTTGCTTTGGTCAATAATAACACAGTTAATTTTACAGAAAGAGCACCAAAAAAATACTGAGTTGGATTTCTCCAGAAGACGGCATTCTTCGTTGGTGAGATCTGCACAAGCTGGATGGAACCACTGCCCACAAGTACCTTCGCACCCTTTGAAGTTGTCCGGTGTTTTTCGTTTGCACTTCGCGCACTTAATCATGATTCATAATTTGGCGGGAAATCACATACAAACACAACACGAAGTAAGAGGTCAGTGACATATAAGTTGATAAAACAAACAAAATTTTGTCTGAAGTGGTAGGTCAAGGTTTAGAATTGACTTAAGAAAGTTGATAAACGCAAAACACAAGCACACAAAAAACTAGATCACGTAAAAGTTTAAAAGATGCAAAAACAAAATCACTGTGTAGCACTTAACATGATGAACACAAAGACGTAAACTTTAACGTAAAATAAATTTAAATAACTAGTTCATGGTAAAAATAAGATAGAGCAAAGAAAAATGCGACTGCACACGTGTATTATTACATTATTCTTGATGAATACGTTGTATATTGTAAGCTACATGGGCTGGATTCTAGAATACCTACCACACTTAAAATAGCAATTTTCTTGTTGCAATGTTTTCTTTTAGCTAAAATATTATGAAAATTTATAAAATTCGGGCGCGGCAGCAAATATTTATATGATTTTTCACAAAAATTAAGTCAGATTTTACCTATTCTTGAAGAATACGTTGTATATTGTAAGCTACATGGGCTGGATTCTGGAATACCTACCAAATTTGTAATAGCAATTTTCTTGTTGCAATGTGTACTTTCAGCTAAAATATGATGAAGAATTATAAAATTCTGCCGCGGAAGCAAATATTTATATGATTTTTTACAAAAATAAAGTCCAATTTTACCTATTCTTGATGAATACGTTGTATATTTTAGGCTACATGGGCTGGATTCTAGAAAACCTACCACACTTGAAATAGCAATTTTCTTGTTGCAATGTTTTTTTTTTGCTAAAAAATGATGAAGAATTAAAAAATTCGGGCGCGGAAGCAAACATTTATATGAATTTTTACAAAAATAAAGTCAGATTTTACCTATTCTTAATGAATACGTTGTATATTGTAAACTACATGGGCTGAATTCTAGTATTCCTACCACACTTGAAAAAGCAATTTTCGTGTTGCAATGTTTTCTTTTAGCTAAAATATGATAAAAAATTATAAAATTCCTGCGGGGAAGCAAATAATTATATGATTTTTTACAAAAATAAAGTCAGATTTTACCTTTTCTTGATGAATACGTTGTATATTTTAAGCTACATGGTCTGGATTCTAGAATACATACTACACTTGAAATAGCAATTTTCTTGTTGCAATGTTTTCTTTTAGCTAAAATATGATAAAGTATTATAAAATTTGGGCGCGGAAGCAAATATTTTTAAGATTTTTTACAAAAATAAAGTCAGATTTTACCTTTTCTTAATGAATACGTTGTATATTGTAAGCTACATGGGCTGGGTTCTAGAATACCTACCGCACTTGAAATAGATATTTTCTTGTTGCAATGTTTTCTTTTAGCTAAAATATGATGAAGAATTATAAAATTCGGGCGCGGAATTAAATATTTATATGATTTTTTACAAAAATAAAGTCAGATTTTACCTATTCTTGATGAGTACGTTGTATATTGTAAACTACATGGGCTAGATTCTAGAATACCTACCACACTTGAAATAGCAATTTTCTTGTTGCAATGTTTTCTTTTAGCTAAAATATTAGCGAATGCTCAGCTACGCTGAGCGTTCCCTAGGCCTCCGGTGTCAGTGAAATATTAACATTTGATAGCTAATTTTATTACTGCAAGGCAGGTCTTGTTGAATGCTTTCATTTAATATCAAATATAGTGTACTTCCGGCAAGTAATTGTAAAAAAACAAATGTACATCAACTTGGCAATTTTTTGTTACTTCTGTACATCATTTGTCACCAAACACGATATACTTCTGACAACTTTCTGCAGAAAACAAAAGCCGATCGTCATGGATCATTTCTGACATATTTGTTCGCCAGCCCTCGTCGAGTCCTTTTATTTGATTTCGAGCACGATATACTTCTTACAACTTTTTGCAGAAAACAAAAACCAATCTACATAGATCATTTTTTGTAACTTTTTGCAAAACACAAAAGCCGATCGACATGGAATATTTTTGTCAATTTTGCATTTCAGCCCTCAACGAGACCTTTTATTAATTACCAAACACGACATACTTCTATTAACTTTTTGCATAAAACAAAAACCGATCAACATAGAAAATTTTTATTTCTGCACACCAGCCCTCCCCGAGATTTTTCATTCGATACCAAACATGACATATTTCTGACAACATTTTACAAAAAACCAATTTTTAACCGACGTAGCATTTTTGTCATTCGAGCACACCAGTCCACATTGTGTTAAAACTCAAGGACGACCTACTTCTAACAACTTTTTACGAAAAACAAATGCAGGTCGACATGACATATTTTTTTGTCATTTCAAAACCAGCCCTTAAGTTTCTTCATAAATTGGCAACACTGTTTTTATTAAAAAATTGTAGTTAATTTTTAATTTATAAATTACCATCGGCAATTCTAATATATCAATTTCTATCTTCAGGTTAGTTCCTATAGGAATATTTGTTTTTATTTAGTTCCTTCATAACACATATGGCAACATTGACTTCTTTAATTTGAAACGTCAGGTATGCTTTAGAATACGGATTAATATTTCTAATAACACAATTTAAATCTTTCATAATATCCGGTTTGCATTTTTCATTATATTCTAATTTCATTCGCTTTTCTAATGCTTCATTTGTATAAGTAATATATAACTGAGCATATTTTTCTAATTTTCCATTAGTTGGATACAAACATGTAGCTGATTCATGATAAATTTGACCATGTATGCGAAAACAATATGGTCCATGCCCAGGTGGTGGCGATAAGTTTGCCCCCATAGAAGCAAAAGCCATGGCACTACTATATTTTCTGACATTATTTTTTTTATTTTTGGTATTTGTCTCTATCTAACACTAATTTTTGTATAAATTCTGGGAAGTCCTCTATTATTTCTAGATTTAGTTTACTTTTCCGGCAATAGTTTCTAAATTCTCCATCTTGAGGCTTTTCGAATGAAAAATTTTTTGACGAACAATATTTGCAAATAATTGTGATTGCCCCTACACTATGTGGTTCAACATCTATCTCTAAACCTTTACTTGCTAACTTACATGTATTACCTCGTGTATTACTATCTTTATTGAGTTTTCTTGCATTAATTTTATTTTCAGAATTTGTCTTTAATTTTGTCTGTTTTTCTAATAAGACTCATTTTTAATTAAATTTGAATAGTTATTTCTATAACGTACTAAACGGTCTAATTTTTGCTCTTCACTTTCATTATTGTGTAATTTATAAAGATACATTTAAGTTTATCTAATCTTTTTAATCTCATTTTAAGTATTTCCTTTTCTATAAGATTTATATTACATTGTTTCTGTTTTTCTATTCTCTTGATTTTTTTGTCTAATGATTCATTGTTTATTTGTGTTTTATTAATTTCTTTTTGTTTATTTATGCGTTGAGTTTTAGTTTCTTCTGTTTGATTTGCTTTAAGTTTTAAATAATTTTCGCATAGTTGTTGCTGGCGAGTAATTGGAAACATTACTATTTGACGGGATCTAAACATCTGAAGAAGATGTGATCTTATTTTATTAATATCATATATATCATTTTCGGAGTTTCTATTTAATAAAATGCTTGTACAAAATTATGTTGGATTTATTAAAATTCAATAAGACAAGACACTTGCAGTATCTGAAATAAAATATTGTAGTTTTATTTATTTTTTTAATGTTTGTTTGCAAATTATAAATAAATTTCATATGTTTAGCCTAAAACCATATGATATCATGAACTGGGTACAGAAAAATATGTAACCACTTATTTATTACTGTGCAGAAATTTGTACCAATGTTATAAGTTATAGATTATAATCATGATTATCGAACTTGCAGAACACCTTATAATTGCACATATATATTTCAAATTGATCTGATATTACTGTTTGAAATATTATGTAATAAAAATGAATAATAATATAGAGTAAAAGTGTAGTTTAGATAAAACACGGTGAGTGACTGCTGCACAAGCCTCAAATTTATGGGTTTTCTCAACCAAATCAAATATAATGTAAAATTTAAAAATTTATTATTTATATAATGAGGGCAAGTTTGTTTATTATTACAAAAGAAAATTGAAGATTATTTCGTTAACACTCATTATTAAAATTGACTAGTGATAACTACCTTTAGTTTATTGCGCGGCACATCGTATAATCATAGAAGATATTGGGACAATGATATTGTAATTAAAAAATATACTAAGTTGCCGCAACATAACATTTGAGAAACACTGACCTGAAGTACATTTTAAGTGATTTTAGCCTAAAATAAAATATAGCTCTTACCTTTCAGATATCAGCTTCTCTTAAATTATAAAATGTCAATATTGCATACAATATAGATGTATATAATGTTATGTTAATACACTACAAATACTATATTTTATGGAGATTTTCTCAACACTAATTCTATTGGCACATCGCATAATATGAAACTATGCTTTTCACAGAAAGTGATAAAACAATCAATCAGGGCCTTGATGCCTTGAAAGAGTGATTGAAAGTGAAATTAAACTTTAGGAGACCTATTCTAAATGATAGCACATGTCATGGCGGCTTTGACAAACGCCAAGTTCAGTGATATTACTTTGGTTGGGATTTTTATTTTGTGGGTTGGTATGAAATATAACTTGATGTTGGCAACATTGTTTAAACTCATAATATTCGGAGATTCAATCGCTTAAACTGAATGTTTAAAAAAAAGGATAATAATTTCTTCTCGACTTTATTGCATTTCAGTGTGTAAATTAAAGGTTTAGCAAATATATAATTTTAATGTAAGTTATATTTATACTTATCGTTTGTTCAAAATAAATTATAAGCAACGAACATGTTTAGAATAATCAAATAACTAATCCAAATAAATTAATAACACAAGTTATTTTAAAAAAGTGTGTACGAAATGTAGTCACACATGCGCAGTTAGCTTGGCGTGTACGCCATGACACTTAGCACATGGTCGAGAGCTTAGACTAGGAATAGTGGGGAGACAAGGCATATGGACGCGTATATTTCAAAATCATCAGAGCGATTTTGAGCCTTAATGACATGTCCAAATCAGCTGAGACAGTCTAATCGACAGTTAAATACTGTACAATTACAGTTGTCCAAATAAATACTTGATTATTCATGAATCAACACATAATTTTATTTTATAGATGTAAATATATATATTCGTATGAAATAACAATAAACAATACAATACAAATTACTAAAAATAATAAATATGTAAAAGTGTAAAACTATAAAAGTTTAATTTTCTCTAATCATTCCATAGCAGCTGGTATAATATTATGTTGATGTACAAAACCATGTTCAAATTTATTTAATGGTGGTAATTTATGATATAAAAGAATACAAAGTAAACTAAACTCAACTAAAGTAGAAGAAACTAATCTATTAAAAATTAAAGATTTAAAACTCAAAAAACTGAGTCAAACTAAAAACGTGTAATCGTGATCGTCAGTAAATACAAAATGGGGTTGATAAAATGAAGTTTCTGGGCTACCCTAGTTTGTAAATTTATGTGTTCGACAGTTCGACTGTACTTGTTCGTAAAACGCCTTCTTTATGGAATGATTAGAGAAAATGAATCTTTTATAATTGTTATACATTTCCCTACTTATTATTTTTAGTAATTTGTATTGTACTGTTTATTGTTATTTTATACGAATATATATATTTATATCTATAAAATAAAATTATGTGTTGATTCATGAATAATCAAGTATTTATTTGGACAACTGTAATTGTACAGTATTTAACTAGTCGATTAGACTGATTCGGCTGATTTCGATATGTCATTAAAGCTCAAAATCGCTCTGATGATTTTGAATTCCGTCTTACGGCGACTTACACAGCATTCCCTGTCTCTCCACTATTCCTAGTCTAAGGTCGAGAGCATGTGCTAAGTGTCATGGCGGATTTGTCACATAAACGCCATCCATGGCGTCACGGTTTAGTTCTACTAATCTCACTAGATGGCACTAAGATCGAAAAACGCCAAATATGGCGTCCAAATACACGCCAAATTGAATTAGAATAGGTCTCTTATGCTGTTGTAGTTCTTCTTATTATTCTTAACTGAATCTATGTGGATTTTTTTTAATGAAATATTTTATAGCACCTTAATTTACATCACAAAAACAATCAATATATTAATATAAAAGAATAAGTTATTGCCTGTAAATAATCAATATTTGATTACAAATATAAAATTGATTACAACAAAGAGTAATTAATGTTTAAAATATTTAATATGCAGCTATTTCACAGTTCCTATAAATTAAAAAAATTACTCAGTCAATTTTGCAAAGTGTGAGTTTATTTGTAAAAATAAACAAATTGTTATAGGTATTAGGAATATTTGGTTTTAGTTAGTAATTTGGCAAAATTGAATGTCATGTAATTTAAAACGTCAAAAATTAAATTTGGCAACACTGTTTGTATTAAAAAATAGTAGTTCATTTTTAAATTTATAAATTAATATTATCAATCTTAATACAACTGCCACCGTCTTCAGTGAAGTTAGTTTAGGAATATTTGGTTTTAATTTAGTTACTTCATCATACATTTGGCAACATTGACTTTTGATATTGGAAACGTCAAAATTTATATTGATTAAATACGTTATGTTTTAAACTTAAATTAGTTATAATACCTTTGCTCAAGACTATTATTCATGATACTGTATTTACTTCTTTAATATCAATGTTCTATAAGAAGTTACAATCGTTTAAAGTTCATAGACAGTAGACAGATTGTCAAAATGACGGATGACAGCGTGACTCTTCTTAAATTTAGACATGGTTACTGGGAACATTGTTTCAAGTTATTAGATTTGCACAGTTTTCATTTTTTTACATAAGAACCACTCACAGTAAACATATGAGACCCTCAAACGCACAACTACACATTATTCCCTGCAACCTAAAAAAAAATTTACAACAATCCTTTTCATGGTTCAGGCAGTTAGGTTTGTGACAAAGTTTGGCGATTGTAGTGATGAAAATAAATAAACATCATTGACACATGTCTTTTAGTATATAGGAAACACATTTGGCAACATTGACTTTTGTAATTTGAAACGTCAAAATTTACAATAAATAAATAAGTTGTGCTATAAATGTAAATTATTGGTAAAAGCTATGCTCAAGAGTATTATTTATAATATTGTCTTCAAATCTTTGATAACAATGTTCTATTAGAAGTTACAATCGTTCATAGTTCATATACAGATTGTCAAAAGAGACGGAACGGTAGAGTGATTCTACTTAAATTTTGGGCATGGCATCTAGGATTTATTGTTTCAATGCTCCATTTTTGTAGTTTTTATTTTTTCTTACGAAAACCAACCCAAAAGGCATAAGATCTCATTAGTCCCCACATATAAAAAAAGAATTACAACAATAACTTGCATGGTTCAGGCTGTAGCGATTTACAAAGTTTTAACATTTTTTATGATGAATTTATGGAGAGTGAGAATGATTATATTCATTATATTACATTTTACTTACCAAATATATTTGAAATCTAATACTGCTTATGTACCTGCTAATAATTTTTTTATAAAGTAATAAATTATAAACTACAAGATATATTTTTAAAAAAAAATTTATTGGTCCCGAGCGTCCCGGGCTAGCCGGTACAAAGCCCACCATTGATCGTTTTTCTGTAACAGTTATTTTATATGAATGAATTAAATATATATAGTAAGAATGTATATTGTTTCTTTACCAAATTATAACTTTCTCGGGGCCCTCTTTCCAGCCATCCGTTACGACCGGCACCGCGACCGCGACCGGCACCGCGACCGCGACCACGACCACCACCGCGACCACGACCGCCACCGCGACCACGACCACGCCCGCCACCGCCATCGCGACTGCCACTGCGTCTTCTTTTCGTGGACCAACGGCCACGGAAGTTTCCGCAAAAATTTCCACGAAAATTTTCGCGGGAACTTCCCTGAATTTGGTTTTCTTCTGGTGGAGGTTTTGACAAGAGTAGCTCTTTGATATTATCAAGAGTATCTCTCATTTGGTTTAGTCTTGTTTCAATTTCTTGGATCCGAGCGTTGGTATCTGTATATATAGGAGGAAAAAATGAATTTATAAATGTAAATGCGGTATGAAATTATTATCTAAAATAATTACTAACTGACTTCTTTTTCCTTCACTTCTTCCACCGCTACATTTCTTTCGTCTGCCATCTTGTTAGTGGAAATGTACAGTAACGTATATTCGTCACTATGAGTCCAACTTTTAAAAATAGGGATGTTATGCGTAGTTCATAAGGGGCAACTTCCGCTACATTTCTTGTCTGAAGAAGAAGAGGTACCGGCAAGTTGCCCTAAAGTTAACGGCGTCTATAAAACTGAGAGATATTGCGGCAAGTTTTAATTAACTAAGTTCTTATTTATTCAAATAGCGCTTGTAAATAATTTCATATTTGTAAATTTTTAGTACTTCTTCTTCTTCAGGCAAGACAAGATGATAATGCACATAAGTTGTAGTTAATATTTTTGCATTTGCTAGTATATGAGCAGTAGCGGCCATTTTTTCCCTTCTCTAAATGCACAAGCTCCATCCATTCAAAAAAATTTTTTTCCTACGACCACTGTTAAAAATGGTCTTTTTAACGATTGCTTAGCAAGTTAAAAATAACAGTTTATAATACAGTAAATACTTTTAACACATTGTCATTGAATTAAAAGTAAAAAACAAATTTACTTTTAACACTTCTTATGTTCAGTTGTTGATAACAAATACATCATGACCTGTCATAAATGTCATTCTATAATGCTTAGTTTTTATTTACTAATACATAACTAGGATCGTAGGAAAAATATTGTATGATATTTGTGTTAAAAGTGATTTTATTTCGTTCGTGGGGTTTGTTACACTCGGCTTCGTCTCGTTTCATAAACTTCCCCACTCACTCATAAAATGTCAATTTTAACACTTATATCATAAATAACTATTTTAGGCGGCTGGTACATAAATTGTTGTTTTTCGTATCTACCGGTAACCTTAAAGTATCAATTTTTATTTGACATCTATCAAAGTCAAAATTTTTGGTCGCTTGTTTGTTCATTATTGCTTTACATACAGGATGAATACTGAAAACCTTGACATAGGGAAATAACATGGGAAAACAGTTTTTTGCTGTTTCCATCTGCCCCGCTAAATAAAATCGGATGTATATGGTATCGTTAGTTAGATTACTTAATTTTGCATCTAATAAAACCAAAAGTTGTGTAATATGGCCCTTTCTAACTGAATTATTTGATAAAATAAATTGAATTTTGAAGTTTATCCTTCATATTTTCGAATAAGAAACGTCAAAAATAAAATGCTCCATAGCCGAGTGGATAAGAGGGCGGATTCATAATATAAATAATCTACAAGACCTGGTTCGAGACCATCTCGGCCCTACTTTTTTTTTAAATTAAATTATGCTTAAAAAATCTTTATTATATCAGACTATTTTAATAAAATAGCAATATTCATATTTTTATAAATAAAAAAAAATCCAAATATTTAATAGAATTATTATTTGCTGTCTGTCAAACTTAACAATTGATTCGAATTTAGTGTTTGGTGTATAATTTTGTATTTCATGTTTCAAAATGGATTTAGTAGGTGTTAGAAGATATAATAAATATTATAAAACTTTATTATTAGGGCAAAAGTTTAAGAGATATTCAAAATATTTTTACTGGTATTTGTAACCTAGTATTAAAATTTGAGCATTCTGATATAATATAATAAAAATATTTCTGATATAATATAATAAAAATATTTTAGGTATAATTTAATTAAAAAAAAAATAGAGCCGAGGTGGTCTCGACCTATGTCTTGTAGATTATTTATATTATGAATCCGCCCTCTTATCCACTCGGCTATGGAGCATTTTGTTTTTGACGTTTCTTATTCGAAAATATGAAGGATAACCTTCAAAATACAATTTATTTTATCAAATATTTCAGTTAGAAAAAGCCATATTACACAACATTTGGTTTTATTAGATGCAAAATTAAATAATCTAACTAACGATACCATATACACACGATATTATTTAGCGGGACAGATGGAAATAGCAAAAAATTGTTTTCCCATGTTATTTCCCCATGTCAAGGTTTTCAGTATTCACCCTGTAGTTCATATTAATGTTATTAATTATTTTAGAATATAGTAACAAATGTAGGTAAAAGTTTAACTATTCCTTTACAAATATTAATGAAAAAGTAATGAATTTGCGAGTAAAAATAGCGGCCGTGAAGTAAATGCGGCCGTAAAGTAAACAGGCTAAGCCCAGACGAGGGTAGAGAGGTAGAATGATACAAATAGAAAATAGAATAATATAGATACATTAAACACAAATATAAAAGTTTACTATTTTTAAGAAATTTTGAAAAAGATGTATAATTTAAAAGAAAAATGTCTAAATGAGAAAATATATTGTTATATAAGTGCCACATTCGATAAAGAGGTGAAGACTTTAATAGGTTAGTGCGACTGTAAGGAAGATAGAAGGTGGATAGAAGTCTGGTGGAGATAGTACGAGAGTGGAAGTTGATCATAGAAAGGCATAAAGCATCGTCAATATGATTGTTAATAAGTTTATATAAGTGAAGAATGGAATAGTTTTCTCTACGTTCGTACAGAGTTTTGAAATTGAACATACAACATAAATGAGAATAAGGAAAGTGGCGCTCAGGGTAGTTACCCTTAACTTTAAAGTAAATGTACTTCAAATTTTTTTTCTGTGCAGAATCCAAGAGGTCTTGATGTATTTAATGAGTAGGGCTCCAGATAACACTACAGTATTCAAGCTTGGATCTTACATAAGCATAATAAAGTACAAAGATATCTGTAATGTTATGAAAATCTTTAATATTTCTTATAACGAAACCTAACATTCGCAAAGCGGAATTATAGACATCATGAATGTGATTAACAAATGTGAGCTTAGGGCCAAATAGGTCTCCTAAATCTTTTATTATTACAGAGCGACTTAAAATGATTGTATTTATTGAATAATCATACCTCAGTGGAACAATTTTCCTGGAGAATGACATACCAGTACATTTATTGAGATTGAGCTGCAAGTTGTTTCTAGTACACCAATTATATAAATTATTCAAATCATTTTGAAGAGTAATACAGTCATTAAAAGTAGAAACTGAATAGAAAATTTTTAAGTCGTCCGCGAATAACAGTTTGTCACAGTGGAGGATATTCGTGATGTCATTAATGAAAAGTAAAAATAGTAGTGGCCCAAGGTTAGAGCCCTGAGGAACGCCCGAAGAAGCAAAGAAAGTACGCGATTTGAAGCTTTTAACATTCACAAACAATTCACGATGAAATAAATAGGAAGAAATAAGATCAATGAAAGAAGAAGAGAAAGAAAAAGATTGTAGTTTACTGATCAAGATGTCGTGATCTAGTCTGTCCAAAGCCTTAGCAAAGTCTGTGTAAATACAGTCAACTTGCCCGTTAGTATCAAGAACAGCAGAAACTCGTTGCGTAAAGTACATGAGATTGGTGGAAGTAGATCGTTTTCCAACAAAACCATGTTGATAAGGAGATATATATATATTGCTTTATAGATGAATATATGGTGTTGTAAATAATTTTTTCGAAAATTTTGCTAAAATTAGATAAAATAGCTATTGGGCGATAATTAGAAATATTACTTGCCTCACCAGATTTATGTAACGGAGTAATACTTAATATTTTCCAGACATTGGGAAACGTACTAGTCTTTACACTAAGGTTAAAAATATGGAAAAGTGCAGTTGACAGAGGAGACACACAGTCCTTGATCAGCAAACTTGGGACAAGATCAGGACCACATGACAGAGAAGATTTGAGTGTTTTAATAGAGGTTTTTATATCGTTAAGGGAAATATGCTTAAGAGAGATAGAATCATGCGAGAGGGAAGAGGGAGTAAACGAAATAGTAGATTTACTGACAGGTGAGTTTATATAAGTAGACTGAAAGAATGAAGAGAAAGCATCAGATATGTCACTAGGGTTTGAAAAAGTTTTGTCATTAAGGAACATAGAGTTATTAAGTAAAGACATTTTTCTTTTAGAATTAACATAGTTCCAGAATTTTTTTGCATTTGTTTTAACATTATTTTCACAATTTGTCACATAAACAGCATAAGAATTTTTTTTATAAATATTTTAGCTTAGATCTAAGATTTTTGAAATCAATACAATTAGCTTGATTATGTGGAAAACGAGAAAGTAATTTTCTGGCGCGAATCTTGGCCTTGAGTTTACGAATAATTGTTTTAGTGAACCATGGGGAACATTTAATATTAAAATTATATTTTAAAGGAACACATGAGTCGAAGAAGGAGTACAGTATAGTATAAAAGAATTCTCAGACCTGATTAACATCAGAAAATTCCTTTAGAGTATCCCAATTAAAATTACAAATCATACTATAAGTCTGGTGAAATCAGCTTTTTTAAAATCATAATTATGAGATGTTGCACAATATGAGTTTTTATGAGTAGGGAGATTGATCTGAACAGAAATACTGAGTGCTGGGTGATGCAGAGGAAATTCAGCGTCAAATAATAAATCTTAAGCATGTGATATGACGTAATGAGTGTTAGAGATAATTAAATCCAAGAGTTTATTATTGCTATTTTTTATTGAATTGAGCTGAGAAGCATCGTAAAATTCAAGTAAGTTAAGTAGTTTCTCAACTTTAGGCGAGTTAGAGTTGGCAGTGAACTCAGGGATATTGAAATCGCCGCATATTAAAAAGATATTGTTTTGTAAGAATGGTAAATTTTCAAAAAAGTTATATACTGCAACATGAGAACTTACAGGTTGTGCTGGTGGAATATATACGGTAAAACAAAACAAGGGTATATTATTAATAATGATTTTAGCGCAAATAATGTCAATGTTTATAGGAATAATATCAATAAAATTACTAAGATCAACCTTTGAAGATGATAATTCATTCTTGATGAGCATAAGCACCCCTCCTCTCCATCTCCATCTATAAACATTGAACATGTCTGTACAGAGTTCAGCATTCAAAACATTGTCAGAGAGCCAAGTTTCAGTGAGGGCAATGATGTCGAAGTCGACTGCAGCACTGATGGACTGGAAATGACGAAGTTTTGAATTTATACCTTGGATGTTCTGGTAAAAACAGGGAAGTCTACGATGGCCGTCTGGAAGTGAGAGACTTGGAGAGATCAGTGGTTGCTATTGTGAACCAACGATATTAGCTTTGAAGCGTTTTTAAATTTCAAGATACGTGTGACAGTTCTTGTTCCAAACATCATGTGCAGTGTTCAATTTAGTGTTATGCATGTCATTATATTTGACGCAATTAATACATTTGGGTAGAGCCGATTGACAGTTTTTAGCGTCATGATTTCCCGCACATTTTCCACATACTTGCTCAGATTTGGTGCATTGTTTAGAAGTGTGATGGAAGCCGCAGCACTTAAAACATCTACGCAGCTCAATGGCATCGTAAACAGTGCAAATGTCAAAGCCAAGGAACACTGTTTGGTCCTTCAGTAAGTTATTGTAGGTGGTAACATCAGTTTGAATAAGCGCTTGGATTATCTGGATATTATTTTTCGTAGGACATAATTCGAGGACATCACATTGGTATCCAGGAAGGAAGTGTGACTTATTTTGATGCAGTAGATGTTCAATGAAGGTCTCTTTTGTAAAGGACTCAGATATGCCAGTTATACGAAGTCTAGGATGTAAGGTAGGTAGATGTTTGACATCATATTTACTCTTGTGATTATCGCTGATTAAGTCTTTTAATTTTTCAGACTGATCGGACCCAATGATAAGAGCATCTTTATTTGCATGATGGACAGAGTTGATAGTGATGTTGGATGCCACTGGATTCGCAGATTTAAACAGATCGGATTTCATTACGGTGGTAAATTATGACGCAACTTTTGGTTTCAGTAAAACTGATGGTTGTGGTACAGGTTTGGCAACAGTAGCAGCGAATGAGGGTGCGCTTCAATTGAAAGAGGACTGCTTATTATTGACAGTATGGAGATGAAATATTATATCTTTCTGAATGTCATTCTTTAATGAAGAAACAGCATTAGAGATGATGGAGCCGATATCATCTTTAAGAGCAGACAGTAGTGTGGTGACAATTGAGTTCTCTAGGGTCGTGAATCTCTCATTAATTAATTGGATCTTGTTCTTGAAGTATGTCTCTTTGCTTTGGTCAATAATAACACAGTTAATTTTACAGAAAGAGCACCAAAAAAATACTGAGTTGGATTTCTCCAGAAGACGGCATTCTTCGTTGGTGAGATCTGCACAAGCTCGATGGAACCACTGCCCACAAGTACCTTCGCACCCTTTGAAGTTGTCCGGTGTTTTTCGTTTGCACTTCGCGCATTTAATCATGATTCATAATTTGGCGGGAAATCACATACAAACACAACACGAAGTAAGAGGTCAGTGACATATAAGTTGATAAAACAAACAAAATTTTGTCTGAAGTGGTAGGTCAAGGTTTAGAATTGACTTAAGAAAGTTGATAAACGCAAAACACAAGCACACAAAAAACTAGATCACGTAAAAGTTTAAAAGATGCAAAAACAAAATCACTGTGTAGCACTTAACATGATGAACACAAAGACGTAAACTTTAACGTAAAATAAATTTAAATAACTAGTTCATGGTAAAAATAAGATAGAGCAAAGAAAAATGCGACTGCACACGTGTATTATTACATTATTCTTGATGAATACGTTGTATATTGTAAGATACATGGGCTGGATTCTAGAATACCTACCACACTTGAAATAGCAATTTTCTTGTTGCAATGTTTTCTTTTAGCTAAAATATTATGAAAATTTATAAAATTCGGGCGCGGCAGCAAATATTTATATGATTTTTCACAAAAATTAAGTCAGATTTTACCTATTCTTGAAGAATACGTTGTATATTGTAAGCTACATGGGCTGGATTCTAGAATACCTACCAAATTTGTAATAGCAATTTTCTTGTTGCAATGTGTACTTTCAGCTAAAATATGATGAAGAATTATAAAATTCTGCCGCGGAAGCAAATATTTATATGATTTTTTACAAAAATAAAGTCCAATTTTACCTATTCTTGATGAATACGTTGTATATTTTAGGCTACATGGGCTGGATTCTAGAAAACCTACCACACTTGAAATAGCAATTTTCTTGTTGCAATGTTTTTTTTTTTAGCTAAAAAATGATGAAGAATTAAAAAATTCGGGCGCGGAAGCAAACATTTATATGAATTTTTACAAAAATAAAGTCAGATTTTACCTATTCTTAATGAATACGTTGTATATTGTAAACAACATGGGCTGAATTCTAGTATACCTACCACACTTGAAAAAGCAATTTTCGTGTTGCAATGTTTTCTTTTAGCTAAAATATGATAAAAAATTATAAAATTCCTGCGGGGAAGCAAATAATTATATGATTTTTTACAAAAATAAAGTCAGATTTTACCTTTTCTTGATGAATACGTTGTATATTTTAAGCTACATGGTCTGGATTCTAGAATACGTACTACACTTGAAATAGCAATTTTCTTGTTGCAATGTTTACTTTGAGCTAAAATATGATGAAGAATTATAAAATTCGGGCGCGGAAGCAAATATTTATATGATTTTTTACAAAAATAAAGTCAGATATTACCTTTTCTCGAGGAATACGTTGTATATTGTAAGCTAGATGGGCTGGATTTTAGAATACCTACTACACTTAAAAAAGCAATTTTCTTGTTAAAATGTTTTCTTTTGGTAAAATATGACAAATAATTATAAAATTCCTGCGCGGAAGCAAATATTTATATGATTTTTTACAAAAATATAGTCAGATTTTACCTATTCTTGAAATGAATATTTTTGTTAAAATATTCATTAAGAATTATAAAATTTGGGCGCGGAAGCAAATATTTATATAATTTTTTACAAAAATAAAGTCAGATTTTATCTATTCTTAATGATTACGTTGTATATTGTAAGCTAAATGGGCTGGATTCTGGTATACCTACCCCACTTGAAATAGCAATTTTCTTGTTGCAATGTTTTCTTTTAGCTAAAATATGATAAAGTATTATAAAATTTGGGCGCGGAAGCAAATATTTATAAGATTTTTTACAAAAATAAAGTCAGATTTTACCTTTTCTTAATGAATACGTTGTATATTGTAAGCTACATGGGCTGGGTTCTAGAATACCTACCGCACTTGAAATAGATATTTTCTTGTTGCAATGTTTTCTTTTAGCTAAAATATGATGAAGAATTATAAAATTCGGGCGCGGAATTAAATATTTATATGATTTTTTACAAAAATAAAGTCAGATTTTACCTATTCTTGATGAGTACGTTGTATATTGTAAACTACATGGGCTAGATTCTAGAATACCTACCACACTTGAAATAGCAATTTTCTTGTTGCAATGTTTTCTTTTAGCTAAAATACTAGCGAATGCTCAGCTACGCTGAGCGTTCCCTAGGCCTCCGGTGTCAGTGAAATATTAACATTTGATAGCTAATTTTATTACTGCAAGGCAGGTCTTGTTGAATGCTTTCATTTAATATCAAATATAGTGTACTTCCGGCAAGTAATTGTAAAAAAACAAATGTACATCAACTTGGCAATTTTTTGTTACTTCTGTACATCATTTGTCACCAAACACGATATACTTCTGACAACTTTCTGCAGAAAACAAAAGCCGATCGTCATGGATCATTTCTGACATATTTGTTCGCCAGCCCTCGTCGAGTCCTTTTATTTGATTTCGAGCACGATATACTTCTTACAACTTTTTGCAGAAAACAAAAACCAATCTACATAGATCATTTTTTGTAACTTTTTGCAAAACACAAAAGCCGATCGACATGGAATATTTTTGTCAATTTTGCATTTCAGCCCTCAACGAGACCTTTTATTAATTACCAAACACGACATACTTCTATTAACTTTTTGCATAAAACAAAAACCGATCAACATAGAAAATTTTTATTTCTGCACACCAGCCCTCCCCGAGATTTTTCATTCGATACCAAACACGACATATTTCTGACAACATTTTACAAAAAACAAATTCTAATCGACGTAGCATTTTTGTCATTCGAGCACACCAGTCCACATTGTGTTAAAACTCAAGGACGACCTACTTCTAACAACTTTTTACGAAAAACAAATGCAGGTCGACATGACATATTTTTTTGTCATTTCAAAACCAGCCCTTAAGTTTCTTCATAAATTGGCAACACTGTTTTTATTAAAAAATTGTAGTTAATTTTTAATTTATAAATTACCATCGGCAATTCTAATATATCAATTTCTATCTTCAGGTTAGTTCCTATAGGAATATTTGTTTTTATTTAGTTCCTTCATAACACATATGGCAACATTGACTTCTTTAATTTGAAACGTCAGGTATGCTTTAGAATACGGATTAATATTTCTAATAACACAATTTAAATCTTTCATAATATCCGGTTTGCATTTTTCATTATATACTAATTTCATTCGCTTTTCTAATGCTTCATTTGTATAAGTAATATATAACTGAGCATATTTTTCTAATTTTCCATTAGTTGGATACAAACATGTAGCTGATTCATGATAAATTTGACCATGTATGCGAAAACAATATGGTCCATGCCCAGGTGGTGGCGATAAGTTTGCCCCCATAGAAGCAAAAGCCATGGCACTACTATATTTTCTGACATTATTTTTTTTATTTTTGGTATTTGTCTCTATCTAACACTAATTTTTGTATAAATTCTGGGAAGTCCTCTATTATTTCTAGATTTAGTTTACTTTTCCGGCAATAGTTTCTAAATTCTCCATCTTGAGGCTTTTCGAATGAAAAATTTTTTGACGAACAATATTTGCAAATAATTGTGATTGCCCCTACACTATGTGGTTCAACATCTATCTCTAAACCTTTACTTGCTAACTTACATGTATTACCTCGTGTATTACTATCTTTATTGAGTTTTCTTGCATTAATTTTATTTTCAGAATTTGTCTTTAATTTTGTCTGTTTTTCTAATAAGACTCATTTTTAATTAAATTTGAATAGTTATTTCTATAACGTACTAAACGGTCTAATTTTTGCTCTTCACTTTCATTATTGTGTAATTTATAAAGATACATTTAAGTTTATCTAATCTTTTTAATCTCATTTTAAGTATTTCCTTTTCTATAAGATTTATATTACATTGTTTCTGTTTTTCTATTCTCTTGATTTTTTTGTCTAATGATTAATTGTTTATTTGTGTTTTATTAATTTCTTTTTGTTTATTTATGCGTTGAGTTTTAATTTCTTCTGTTTGATTTGCTTTAAGTTTTAAATAATTTTCGCATAATTGTTGCTGGCGAGTAATTGGAAACATTACTATTTGACGGGATCTAAACATCTGAAGAAGATGTGATCTTATTTTATTAATATCATATATATCATTTTCGGAGTTTCTATTTAATAAAATGCTTGTACAAAATTATGTTGGATTTATTAAAATTCAATAAGACAAGACACTTGCAGTATCTGAAATAAAATATTGTAGTTTTATTTATTTTTTTAATGTTTGTTTGCAAATTATAAATAAATTTCATATGTTTAGCCTAAAACCATATGATATCATGAACTGGGTACAGAAAAATATGTAACCACTTATTTATTACTGTGCAGAATTTTGTAGCAATGTTATAAGTTATAGATTATAATCATGATTATCGAACTTGCAGAACACCTTATAATTGCACATATATATTTAAAATTGATCTGATTTTACTGTTTGAAATATTATGTAATAAAAATGAATAATAATATAGAGTAAAAGTGTAGTTTAGATAAAACACGGTGAGTGACTGCTGCACAAGCCTCAAATTTATGGGTTTTCTCAACCAAATCAAATATAATGTAAAATTTAAAAATTTATTATTTATATAATGAGGGCAAGTTTGTTTATTATTACAAAAGAAAATTGAAGATTATTTCGTTAACATTCATTATTAAAATTGATTAGTGATTACTACCTTTAGTTTATTGCGCGGCACATCGTATAATCATAGAAGATATTGGGACAATGATATTGTAATTAAAAAATATACTAAGTTGCCGCAACATAACATTTGAGAAACACTGACCTGAAGTACATTTTAAGTGATTTTAGCCTAAAATAAAATATAGCTCTTACCTGTCAGATATCAGCTTCTCTTAAATTATAAAATGTCAATATTGCATACAATATAGATGTATATAATGTTATGTTAATACACTACAAATACTATATTTTATGGAGATTTTCTCAACACTAATTCTATTGGCACATCGCATAATATGAAACTATGCTTTTCACAGAAAGTGATAAAACAATCAATCAGGGCCTTGATGCCTTGAAAGAGTGATTGAAAGTGAAATTAAACATTAGGAGACCTATTCTAAATGATAGCACATGTCATGGCGGCTTTGACAAACGCCAAGTTCAGTGATATTACTTTGGTTGGGATTTTTATTTTGTGGGTTGGTATGAAATATAACTTGATGTTGGCAACATTGTTTAAACTCATAATATTCGGAGATTCAATCGCTTAAACTGAATGTTTAAAAAAAAGGATAATAATTTCTTCTCGACTTTATTGCATTTCAGTGTGTAAATTAAAGGTTTAGCAAATATATAATTTTAATGTAAGTTATATTTATACTTATCGTTTGTTCAAAATAAATTATAAGCAACGAACATGTTTAGAATAATCAAATAACTAATCCAAATAAATTAATAACACAAGTTATTTTAAAAAAGTGTGTACGAAATGTAGTCACACATGCGCAGTTAGCTTGGCGTGTACGCCATGACACTTAGCACATGGTCGAGAGCTTAGACTAGGAATAGTGGGGAGACAAGGCATATGGACGCGTATATTTCAAAATCATCAGAGCGATTTTGAGCCTTAATGACATGTCCAAATCAGCTGAGACAGTCTAATCGACAGTTAAATACTGTACAATTACAGTTGTCCAAATAAATACTTGATTATTCATGAATCAACACATAATTTTATTTTATAGATGTAAATATATATATTCGTATGAAATAACAATAAACAATACAATACAAATTACTAAAAATAATAAATATGTAAAAGTGTAAAACTATAAAAGTTTAATTTTCTCTAATCATTCCATAGCAGCTGGTATAATATTATGTTGATGTACAAAACCATGTTCAAATTTATTTAATGGTGGTAATTTATGATATAAAAGAATACAAAGTAAACTAAACTCAAGTAAAGTAGAAGAAACTAATCTATTAAAATTAAAGATTTAAAACTCAAAAAACTGAGTCAAACTAAAAACGTGTAATCGTGATCGTCAGTAAATACAAAATGGGGTTGATAAAATGAAGTTTCTGGGCTACCCTAGTTTGTAAATTTATGTGTTCGACAGTTCGACTGTACTTGTTCGTAAAACGCCTTCTTTATGGAATGATTAGAGAAAATGAATCTTTTATAATTGTTATACATTTCCCTACTTATTATTTTTAGTAATTTGTATTGTACTGTTTATTGTTATTTTATACGAATATATATATTTATATCTATAAAATAACATTATGTGTTGATTCATGAATAATCAAGTATTTATTTGGACAACTGTAATTGTACAGTATTTAACTAGTCGATTAGACTGATTCGGCTGATTTCGATATGTCATTAAAGCTCAAAATCGCTCTGATGATTTTGAATTCCGTCTTACGGCGACTTACACAGCATTCCCTGTCTCTCCACTATTCATAGTCTAAGGTCGAGAGCATGTGCTAAGTGTCATGGCGGATTTGTCACATAAACGCCATCCATGGCGTCACGGTTTAGTTCTACTAATCTCACTAGATGGCACTAAGATCGAAAAACGCCAAATATGGCGTCCAAATACACGCCAAATTGAATTAGAATAGGTCTCTTATGCTGTTGTAGTTCTTCTTATTATTCTTAACTGAATCTATGTGGATTTTTTTTAATGAAATATTTTATAGCACCTTAATTTACATCACAAAAACAATCAATATATTAATATGAAAGAATAAGTTATTGCCTGTAAATAATCAATATTTGATTACAAAAATAAAATTGATTACAACAAAGAGTAATTATTGTTTAAAATATTTAATATGCAGCTATTTCACAGTTCCTATAAATTAAAAAAATTACTCAGTCAATTTTGCAAAGTGTGAGTTTATTTGTAAAAATAAACAAATTGTTATAGGTATTAGGAATATTTAGTTTTAGTTAGTAATTTGGCAAAATTGAATGTCATGTAATTTAAAACGTCAAAAATTAAATTTGGCAACACTGTTTGTATTAAAAAATAGTAGTTCATTTTTAAATTTATAAATTAATATTATCAATCTTAATACAACTGCCACCGTCTTCAGTGAAGTTAGTTTAGGAATATTTGGTTTTAATTTAGTTACTTCATCATACATTTGGCAACATTGACTTTTGATATTGGAAACGTCAAAATTTATATTGATTAAATACGTTATGTTTTAAACTTAAATTAGTTATAATACCTTTGCTCAAGACTATTATTCATGATACTGTATTTACTTCTTTAATATCAATGTTCTATAAGAAGTTACAATCGTTTAAAGTTCATAGACAGTAGACAGATTGTCAAAATGACGGATGACAGCGTGACTCTTCTTAAATTTAGACATGGTTACTGGGAACATTGTTTCAAGTTATTAGATTTGCACAGTTTTAATTTTTTTACATAAGAACCACTCACAGTAAACATATGAGACCCTCAAACGCACAACTACACATTATTCCCTGCAACCTAAAAAAAAATTTACAACAATCCTTTTCATGGTTCAGGCAGTTAGGTTTGTGACAAAGTTTGGCGATTGTAGTGATGAAAATAAATAAACATCATTGACACATGTCTTTTAGTATATAGGAAACACATTTGGCAACATTGACTTTTGTAATTTGAAACGTCAAAATTTACAATAAATAAATAAGTTGTGCTATAAATGTAAATTATTGGTAAAAGCTATGCTCAAGAGTATTATTTATAATATTGTCTTCAAATCTTTGATAACAATGTTCTATTAGAAGTTACAATCGTTCATAGTTCATATACAGATTGTCAAAAGAGACGGAACGGTAGAGTGATTCTACTTAAATTTTGGGCATGGCATCTAGGATTTATTGTTTCAATGCTCCATTTTTGTAGTTTTTATTTTTTCTTACGAAAACCAACCCAAAAGGCATAAGATCTCATTAGTCCCCACATATAAAAAAAGAATTACAACAATAACTTGCATGGTTCAGGCTGTAGCGATTTACAAAGTTTTAACATTTTTTATGATGAATTTATGGAGAGTGAGAATGATTATATTCATTATATTACATTTTACTTACCAAATATATTTGAAATCTAATACTGCTTATGTACCTGCTAATAATTTTTTTATAAAGTAATAAATTATAAACTACAAGATATATTTTAAAAAAAAAATTTATTGGTCCCGAGCGTCCCGGGCTAGCCGGTACAAAGCCCACCATTGATCGTTTTTCTGTAACAGTTATTTTATATGAATGAATTAAATGTATATAGTAAGAATGTATATTGTTTCTTTACCAAATTATAACTTTCTCGGGGCCCTCTTTCCAGCCATCCGTTACGACCGGCACCGCGACCGCGACCGGCACCGCGACCGCGACCACGACCACCACCGCGACCACGACCGCCACCGCGACCACGACCACGCCCGCCACCGCCATCGCGACTGCCACTGCGTCCTCTTTTCGTGGACCAACGGCCACGGAAGTTTCCGCGAAAATTTCCACGAAAATTTTCGCGGGAACTTCCCTGAATTTGGTTTTCTTCTGGTGGAGGTTTTGACAAGAGGAGCTCTTTGATATTATCAAGAGTATCTCTCATTTGGTTTAGTCTTGTTTCAATTTCTTGGATCCGAGCGTTGGTATCTGTATATATAGGAGGAAAAAATGAATTTATAAATGTAAATGCGGTATGAAATTATTATCTAAAATAATTACTAACTGACTTCTTTTTCCTTCACTTCTTCCACCGCTACATTTCTTTCGTCTGCCATCTTGTTAGTGGAAATGTACAGTAACGTATATTCGTCACTATGAGTCCAACTTTTAAAAATAGGGATGTTATGCGTAGTTCATACGGGGCAACTTCCGCTACATTTCTTGTCTGAAGAAGAAGAGGTACCGGCAAGTTGCCCTAAAGTTAACGGCGTCTATAAAACTGAGAGATATTGCGGCAAGTTTTAATTAACTAAGTTCTTATTTATTCAAATAGCGCTTGTAAATAATTTCATATTTGTAAATTTTTAGTACTTCTTCTTCTTCAGGCAAGACAAGATGATAATGCACATAAGTTATAGTTAATATTTTTGCATTGGCTAGTATATGAGCAGTAGCGGCCATTTTTTCCCTTCTCTAAATGCACAAGCTCCATCCATTCAAAAAATTTTTTTTCCTACGACCACTGTTAAAAATAGTCTTTTTAACGATTGCTTAGCAAGTTAAAAATAACAGTTTATAATACAGTAAATACTTTTAACACGTTGTCATTGAATTAAAAGTAAAAAACAAATTTACTTTTAACACTTCTTATGTTCAGTTGTTGATAACAAATACATCATGACCTGTAATGTAACAGTGGGGGGTTGACGACGATGAAGGCGATGAATGTTGTCATTTTTACTTCGAGGAGGACATGATGATGCTGGATGATACTAACTGGTGATGACGGTTGAACAAGGATAACGACAACATGGCACACATATATTTGCTTTAACTACTTTAAATTTATTTACATAATTTACAACACAAAATACTAAAATAAAACCAAAACAAATACTACAGAGCTAGTCACTCTGGACTAAAGTCAGTCTGAACCATGTCAGATGACTGCTACTGAGTCGTTGACTACATGGCGACATCAACTTACCACTCTACTCTGCTTAACCGACTCTATTGACTCTGACTGGGCTGACTGTCTAACTCTAATAAATTAAATCCTATTTATATCCTAAAAAGTGCTAGGGTTGGCAATGTAACTATTACGCACATTGCACGTGGATAAGTTACAAAACGTTAATAGGTTATTAAACTATACGAAATATAACTTGTCCACGGTGCATTTTTGTTACCGCGCAATTTATGTTACGAAATTTATCAAACAATAATAATTTGGAATAATTCGTCAATTATTGTTACATTACCACCCCTTGAAGATTTAATTATATCTTCGCAGAAGATATAATTAAATCCATTGTTCTGAATCTATGACTCGTGTTCTGGCCGGTATTATCATAGCCTGCTTAATCAGCAAAGACGGCCGTTGCTATTTGCTGAAGTCAGCATTTTGCTGACCTACCAACACCAGAGTCATAGACCTCAGAAACTATGACAAGCCGTAACAAGATGAAAAACCTTGTCATTTTTCATCTTGTTACACTATCCTCCCCTTAAAACATAAATATATCGTTTGACTACGATATATTTATTTCTAAGTGGAATACTGTCCTAAACGTAAACCTTACCTAAGACACACAATTACAACTATTAAACGATGACCAAAAGTTTGAACAAATACATAAAACAAAATCAAATTAACAATCATAAACAATACAATCATAAACAGATGATTGAAAACAAATCTTTAAGTTATTATGCATTACTAAACCAATCACAATATCGAACATAAACAATCATAAACAGATGACTGAATATTAAGCAATGACAACTTACTAAACTTTCACAAATTCAAAAACAAAATCACAATGTCAAACAAACATAAATATATGATTGAAACCAAATCCTTAACTATTCAGCATTTCTAAACTAATACTTATCTAATCCGTAAATCCATAGCCTACACATAAACAAATAATCGGGGCATATCAATGTCAACTGGAAACACTTAAGGGTGGGTCATTGAACATAGGGGCGGGGGTTCTTCGTTCCACAGCGGTCTTTGTCCAGCTACAATAAAAAGTCTGGTGGCGGCATGTTTTGTTATCACTACTTTGTCACATAACACAGGGTTGGGCTCACTAATATTTAGATAACGCACTGCACTAACTTCTTCGTCCTCCTCGAAGATGCTGGTATGGTCGTAATCCTTTACCTCGTAATTATCCTGTTTCATTTCCATTTTCGCTGCCTTGTTGTTTCCACAGTGCTGCTCGTGATCCTGATGAACTATTTCCTTGATGATTAGAACTTCTGTCAAGAGCTCCACCATCTGATCTTCTGTCGGAGTTACCTGTTTGGTCGACTCATCCGACAGGTGATCTTCTTCTACTTCCGGTTCCTGTATGCCTCCATCTACATACTTTGTGGCTACTGTTGCCACATCTTCCTCTGCATGTGGTATACTAACCACCTCAGCCCGCACCTCTGCTGCCAGCAAAGCTTCAAACTCAGTCGCGCTTATGTTTGTTACTGGCAGCTCCCGGGTTTCGCACCTGTCTGCTCGTACTAAACCGAGCTCATAAGGAATCCTCTCGGTCATTTCCTCCGACCGATAATCTTTTCCTCTTACCTCCGGTAGCTGAATGTCTCTATTCACAAACTTGGTAGAGATAGTGGCCAACTCTTCCTCTTCTCGTGGACGTGGTATCCCAACCACCTCAGGACGCACCTCTGCTGCCAGCAAAGCTTCAAACTCAGCCGCGCTTAAGTTTGCTACTGGCAGCTCCTGGGTTCCATAACCATCTACTCGTACTGGACCGAGCTCGTAGGAAACCCTTTGCACTCCACACCCATTATCTGCCGTGTGGCAATGGCCGTATGGAGGCAATCCAAATTGCGCCTGTGGTTGATGAACCACCTGATGTCCGTAAACAGTCGGAAGAAACTGAGGCATACATACCGGGTAAAACCATGGTGGAAGCTGCTGCGTCGCCCTCATCGCCGGTGTCGTGGTCGTAAACATCCTCCCTCAATGTCACAAAACTTGATGAACTGAATTTGAACGTAGGTACTTTTCGGATTAATTCAGGGTAAATGTTAAATTTACCCTAAAAATCCTACCGGCTGCGCCAATGTAACAGTGGGGGGTTGACGACGATGAAGGCGATGAATGTTGTCATTTTTACTTCGAGGAGGACATGATGATGCTGGATGATACTAACTGGTGATGACGGTTGAACAAGGATAACGACAACATGGCACACATATATTTGCTTTAACTACTTTAAATTTATTTACATAATTTACAACACAAAATACTAAAATAAAACCAAAACAAATACTACAGAGCTAGTCACTCTGGACTAAAGTCAGTCTGAACCATGTCAGATGACTGCTACTGAGTCGTTGACTACATGGCGACATCAACTTACCACTCTACTCTGCTTAACCGACTCTATTGACTCTGACTGGGCTGACTGTCTAACTCTAATAAATTAAATCCTATTTATATCCTAAAAAGTGCTAGGGTTGGCAATGTAACTATTACGCACATTGCACGTGGATAAGTTACAAAACGTTAATAGGTTATTAAACTATACGAAATATAACTTGTCCACGGTGCATTTTTGTTACCGCGCAATTTATGTTACGAAATTTATCAAACAATAATAATTTGGAATAATTCGTCAATTATTGTTACATTACCACCCCTTGAAGATTTAATTATATCTTCGCAGAAGATATAATTAAATCCATTGTTCTGAATCTATGACTCGTGTTCTGGCCGGTATTATCATAGCCTGCTTAATCAGCAAAGACGGCCGTTGCTATTTGCTGAAGTCAGCATTTTGCTGACCTACCAACACCAGAGTCATAGACCTCAGAAACTATGACAAGCCGTAACAAGATGAAAAACCTTGTCATTTTTCATCTTGTTACACATAAATGTCATTCTATAATGCTTAGTTTTTATTTACTAATACATAACTAGGATCGTAGGAAAAATAGTGTATGATATTTGTGTTAAAAGTGATTTTATTTCGTTCGTGGGGTTTGTTACACTCGGCTTCGTCTCGTTTCATAAACTTCCCCACTCACTCATAAAATGTCAATTTTAACACTTATATCATAAATAACTATTTTAGGCGGCTGGTACATAAATTGTTGTTTTTCGTATCTACCGGTAACCTTAAAGTATCAATTTTTATTTGACATCTATCAAAGTCAAAATTTTTGGTCGCTTGTTTGTTCATTATTGCTTTACATACAGGATGAATACTGAAAACCTTGACATAGGGAAATAACATGGGAAAACAGTTTTTTGCTGTTTCCATCTGCCCCGCTAAATAAAATCGGATGTATATGGTATCGTTAGTTAGATTACTTAATTTTGCATCTAATAAAACCAAAAGTTGTGTAATATGGCCCTTTCTAACTGAATTATTTGATAAAATAAATTGAATTTTGAAGTTTATCCTTCATATTTTCGAATAAGAAACGTCAAAAATAAAATGCTCCATAGCCGAGTGGATAAGAGGGCGGATTCATAATATAAATAATCTACAAGACCTGGTTCGAGACCATCTCGGCCCTACTTTTTTTTTAAATTAAATTATGCTTAAAAAATCTTTATTATATCAGACTATTTTAATAAAATAGCAATATTCATATTTTTATAAATAAAAAAAAATCCAAATATTTAATAGAATTATTATTTGCTGTCTGTCAAACTTAACAATTGATTCGAATTTAGTGTTTGGTGTATAATTTTGTATTTCATGTTTCAAAATGGATTTAGTAGGTGTTAGAAGATATAATAAATATTATAAAACTTTATTATTAGGGCAAAAGTTTAAGAGATATTCAAAATATTTTTACTGGTATTTGTAACCTAGTATTAAAATTTGAGCATTCTGATATAATATAATAAAAATATTTCTGATATAATATAATAAAAATATTTTAGGTATAATTTAATTAAAAAAAAATAGAGCCGAGGTGGTCTCGAACTATGTCTTGTAGATTATTTATATTATGAATCCGCCCTCTTATCCACTCGGCTATGGAGCATTTTGTTTTTGACGTTTCTTATTCGAAAATATGAAGGATAACCTTCAAAATACAATTTATTTTATCAAATATTTCAGTTAGAAAAAGCCATATTACACAACATTTGGTTTTATTAGATGCAAAATTAAATAATCTAACTAACGATACCATATACACACGATATTATTTAGCGGGACAGATGGAAATAGCAAAAAATTGTTTTCCCATGTTATTTCCCCATGTCAAGGTTTTCAGTATTCACCCTGTAGTTCATATTAAAAATGTGTTCCTGTATCTCCTAAGCGGAGCATAGGGCAACCGAACACACCGAGCCGCAGTTCTAACTGCCGTACTGTCGGTTGTTTCATTTGCCAGTGCTACTTCTATTTAAGATGTATAGATGGCAAGTCTATAGCATCCGAGTGTGATACACAAGTAGCTGTGTTTTTTATTTTACGACAAATCACACGTTGTCGGTCGCTGGGACTTGAACCGAGGATCTCAGGTTCGTATGACGTCACAGCGAGACTAGAGATGTGCGCTAGCTCGCTCAGCCATCCAGCCGACGTAGTTCATATTAATGTTATTAATTATTTTAGAATATAGTAACAAATGTAGGTAAAAGTTTAACTATTCCTTTACAAATATTAATGAAAAAAAGTAATGAATTTGCGAGTAAAAATAGCGGCCGTGAAGTAAATGCGGCCGTAAAGTAAATTTTGACAGATGTCAAAAATTGATTTTGAATGAAAATTCATAATTTCTTTTTGTAATCGCCTAAAAAATGTTGTGTGCACCTCGGCTAAAAGAAGAAGAAGAATTGTGTCCCGTATTTTGAGAACCACTGGTTGAAAAAAATTTTTTTTTGCTCATTGTATTAGTCTTGTAAAATGGTGGTTCTTTGCTAATTTAACCAACCTCGTAGTTCTTATAGTTCTCGAGATAGCAATGGTAGCACTTTTAAATGGAACACCCTGTATATATATATATATATATATATATATATATATATATATATATATATATATATATATATATATATATATATATATTGAAACGATTTCATTCGTTTCGCGGTTTTTTATTTAAATCTTTTATATTTTAATTAAACATACGACATCTCTAGTGCTGCTGACTGCTTGAGAGGCGAGCGCGGTCTGTACAGGGAGTTGAGTTTCTGCAAGCTGAGACAACGGACGTATTTTGATAGCAATTTTGTTTGTTCTAAAAATTTTTATCTAAAGTTATTTTTAAAATCTTCAAGATTTTATTTAAAATATTCTTACTCCGGATTTTTTATTTCACTGATTTTGGTGAGTAAAGTGATATTTTTTATTTTATTCGAAACTTTTGTTTTAAATAAATATTTAGATAACCACGTGTTGTCAAAGCTTGCGAGGAAACCTCCTCAACTTTGTTTCTTTTTTGCTATATCTTTTATTCAAAATTTCTCGAGTATCTTTCATAGGAAAGATTCATTTTTTATTAGTTTGCTTAATATTTTTTGAATACGATTTAGGTTATTTTTTATACTGTGGGATTTAGACAGAGCTCACGCTGATTTACTGTCGTAAGTAGAATTTTTATCGTTCCAATTTTATTTTTCTCTTTGTTTTTGGATGCCATTAGTTACCTTTTTACCGTTTATTATTTTTTGGCAGCCAAAAAGTAAATAATAAATTTTACAAGTCCCGCAGTTAAAAACGTTAGTTTTTGAAAACCTTTCAAGTCTGTTATATTCTTTCTTTCTCTATTTTCTAGTCTTTTACAGCCTGGCCAGCTGATAGTTTTTTTGTAAAATTATTTATAGTATTTTTTGTGCACAAATTTTTTGTAAATAATAATTTTTGCATTTATTTATTGTTAAATAAATTATTTGTTCATTTTTTATTATAAAGATTTTTTTGTATTTTTGCTACGGCAAGTTATTTTTTGGGATCAATTATCTGCTAAAAATTTTTATGTTTTATATTTCCTCCTGGTCCTGGATGGTCGAGGTTTGTTGGTAGTGGAGTGTGGAGTTCCAATCCAAGCTGAATAGTACTGCGGCACGTGCACACGTACACAGTACCAACTTACATACAGTACTCAGGCATCACGCACAAAAAACAGCAATTTGCAGTTACACACGAACAACTCACGCAACCGCCAGACACGCTTAGTCCGGTGACACCACGCATTATCCTGCTATCCTGCTTTACGCTGCTACACTGCTTGTGTCCGACATCCTGCGGTGCCGCTTAATACTAACACGAACAGTACACATTCCGTCGACAAGCCGAACCTCGGTACCAAGACGTCCAGGGACTCACTCCAACGACCTAGCCATTCCAGACCCATCGATATTTTGTTACCCCGCAAAAGGTATTTTCTTTTTTTTGTAATATGCAATAATTGTCCCCTTAAAGTTCCCTATTGTATTTTACTAGCCGTAAATAAAATTAGTTTTATTTTCAATTTGTTATTTTCGGTGTTGTTGTGTCCACCATTTTCCTTTCGGCACAACTGGCGCCCATCCCTATTATTGTTATTACAAATAACTTAGTGACCCACGACCTAGCGATACCACGACCAATTCTGAGCTGTCGAGGTAATTGTGTGACGAGTGATTTCTCTTCGAGAAATCACGGTAATTTTTTTAAACATTATTTTTAAATTTCTGGCATACGTCACAATATATATATATATATATATATATATATATATATATATATATATATATATATATATATATATATTTTTTCAAATGGGCTCAATTCAGATGGAAGAATTAATATATGACAATTTTTAATAATAATTGCAAATGTCCAAATTGTAATTGTATCCATAAATTTTTTTATTTTGAGTTTTGTTTGAATTGTCAATGACATCTTATGTAATAATACAAAGGGTAAATTGTAATTTAAGATATATATACCTTTTTAGGAATAAATCGAGAAGAAATATGATTTGTGCACCTTAGTTACACAATTACACAATATCTTAGTTATAATTATTTAATTTGATTTTTGAATTAATAACATAATTTTTTTTAATTAAATGTTATACCTGTTGTCTGAAACAAAGTCTATTTTTTTTTTGAAAATGATAATATTTTATTTATATTTAAATATCAAAATTTAATTTTGTAATTTTAAAGTTATAAGAGTGACCAGACAATTAAAATTACTTTTTTTAAAATTGAATTATTAGTCACAATTAATAATGAATAAAATTTTATTTATATGTTATGAATTTATTTTTTGTAATTAAAAGTATAATTTTGTCCTTCTTTAAAAAATTCTAGTACTCGTTGTTGAAAGTAACTTTTTTTTATAAAACTATATTTAAATTTTTTTACCATTGGGTTCTGGTAACTTGACGATGTTTACATACATATACACATTCATTCAAACAGTCATACTTTAGCGATTTATTTTTATCATTTATATTTTTTTTTTATCGCTTTGTGGAACTTTTCTATTAGATGCCAAAATTTTAAGCAAAGTACGGCAAAAATCTCACATACCATCGGTATTGGGCTTCGAGACATTATGTTCCAAGCCATTGCCTTACCGTATCTTACAAACGAGAAATGTTCTTATAGACTGTGTGTATTTTATTATAGAATTTAATGTAAATAGTAATTGTATAATTTAATATTAATACAATATAATACATTCATCTAGTTTTACAATTTTATAAGCATCTAAAACTGTTTTCTATGAAAGTTATTGCTTAGTTTGTTCCTTTTTTAATTTCTACAAATTGATTTTATGACTGTATTTTTTAAATTTATGCAACAGGGACAATGACTTAAAACACAATATCTCAAAACCCACCAATGGTATTTGAGATTTTTACAGTACTTTGCGGTTTTCCGTATTTATAGAACCTCTTACATAAATTTCCTGTTGCATAAATTTGCAAACATATTTCCTCGTTTGTAGATCGGTTGCATGTTGCGATTTTTTTTTATTGTTTAACGTCACACAAGTGTTTTTTAATAATTAAATAATTT
This sequence comes from Stenolophus ochropezus, assembly GCA_035578165.1. Classification (NCBI taxonomy): domain Eukaryota; kingdom Metazoa; phylum Arthropoda; class Insecta; order Coleoptera; family Carabidae; genus Stenolophus; species Stenolophus ochropezus. The sequence continues at coordinate 26,157,736 of JAQOWZ010000007.1, forward strand.
GAACACTTAACCTCTATTTTATTTGAATAACGCATCATGCTTTTTAGAAACTTATCCTGGTATTAGATAGATTTCGGAAAACGTATTGATTACTACTTGAATAATGAAGCTGTAATAGCAATATAACAACTTATCTGACAATCAATAATCGTTTTTAAATTTGAATTATTATTTCTTATAGCACAACATTAAAAGCGATACTGCATAAGTGTTGGCATAATAATATTTGCATAATTGAAATATGTCAACTTCGGCATTCTTGCTTTTTAATAAATTAATAATAAGAAAATTATCATAGAATATATATTATAATATAGAAAAAAATATATAATATAAGGTGAATTATTATAGACGTTTTCCAAACATTTTCTAATACTGAACCATTGCTTAATGCCATATCATATTATATTTATACTTTATAATGATTTAAGTTAATATTTTTGCATATTATATTCGACATTGTCATATGTTTTTAACAATTTATTACAATTTGGCATCTTTATTTTTTGTTAATAATTCATTATAATTTGGCATTTTATATTTAATATTTTCATTTTTAATAAAGTTCACAAAATTTGCTGAAGGGCAATGGTCCAATTCAGACTTAAGTCTCTTTCTTTCTGAACTTTTAGCAACATTTTGTGAACCATTTTTTTTTTTGTTTGATAAATTTATATTATTTTTCTTTGTTTTATTCTTTTCTAATTTTTTTTATAATTCAATTTTGTAATAAGATTTTTTTTATTCTTTTAATTAATGAAATATTATATGATTTTTTTAAATTATAAATTTGCTACAAAGTTGTTCCTATTATTTTATTGTTAATAATTCTAATACGATATATAACTGATTTTGAAATTTTGTATTAATATAATAAATTAACTTTTTTTATGATATTTAATATTATATATTAAAAAAAATAGTTTTTTTTGTAAATATGTACGTAGGTTTAAATATTCTAAATATTTTATTTTTGAATTATAAATCAATGTTTATAAATATGTTCTTCATTTGATATATAATTTATTTAGCTGCTTAAAATGTAGTTGACAGTTGTTTTTTCTTACGATTTTAATAACTTGTTGATAATTTATTAGAATTTTGACTTTTTTTTTTTCTGAGCTTTTAGCAATATTTTGTGAGATATTTCTTTTTTTTTTTGTTAGGTAAATTTACATTTCTTTGACTTAGTTTACTGTTAATTAGTGAAATATGATATATAAATGATTTTTTAATATTTTTGTTTATTGAATAAATTGTTCTTTTAAGTAGATTTTTTGGCATTTATACATTTTGAATTTTAGTTTTATAACGTTTTATTTTTTACATATGTACTTATTTGAAATTATATAATTATATAACTAAATCATTTTTGAATTTAATTCTAAATTTGGTTGTTTGTTATGATTTTCATCTTGTTCAATTTAAAATTTCTTTAAAAACTACATTTTGTGTGAATCCCTCATTTGTTTCATTGTTAATACTCTCCTCTGACAATTTAATTTTTAAATTTTGCCATGATTTGATGCGAGACATTGCAACATATAATTGACCATGTGTAAATACTGGTTTTTCTAAATTTATACCAACAAAATCAAATGTTTGCCCCTGCGATTTATTAATGGTCATTGAAAATGCGAGTCTGAGAGGAAATTGCCTACGTTTTAATGTAAATGGTAAATTGTTTTCAGTAGTTAAATCAAATCGCGGTAAATAAATTCTGGTTCCTGCACTTTGACCTGTTAAGACTTCTAAATCTAAATAGTTTGTTTTCATGTCTTTTACTATTAATCGTGTACCATTACATAATCCGCGATTCGGATTCATATTTCTCAATAACATAACAATAGCACCTACTTTCAGTGTTAATTTATAGGGAGGCATACCGGTTGGTAATTGATTGTTTAGCACTTCTGTCGGGTAATTCATTTTATTGGATTCGTCACATTCACAAGAGTCTGCACTAAAATATACCTTTGATAGACCTGTAATTTTGCGTAGAACAATTTCATTCAGTATCATTGTGTCGTCATTTTTTGGAGCAAGAATGGCTCTATTTGTAAATTTATAAATGTTGTTAGGTGCTATTTCATCTGTACCGAATATTTCGTCTGCTAAAGATTCTTTTGAAATACAGTTTGCGGGAATAGTTACAATATCGGTTAAGCTATTACCGACTGTTAAGAGATATTTAAATAATGGCCATAAATGGCTTGTAAGTACAGATGCCTCTATTATTGCTGTTCTGTGATTTGAATAATTAACAATTGGTAAACATTGTCGAAAATCTCCACCTAACACAATTACTTTTCCACCGAACGGTAATGAATTATTCATTAAAACTTTTAAAATCAAATCGATTGCGTTTACAGCATGTTTCGGAATCATAGTTACCTCATCACAAATTATTATTGTTGGATTTTTAATTAATTTTCCCGCATTAGTATTAGCTTTAATTTTACAAACGCTTGTCTCAGTTATGGGTACAGGTAATTTGAAAATTGAATGCATTGTTTGACCACCTTTTAACAATGTGGCAGCTATGCCTGTCCACGCAACAGCTATAACTTTTTGCCCTTCTTCTCTTAAAATACTTATTAATGTATTGTACAAAAACGTCTTTCCCGTTCTCCCTGGACCATCAACAAAGAAATATATAATCTTTATAATTTTGATCGTTTACAGCATTTAAAATTAATTTTATGATTTCTCTTTGCTCAATGTTACATAAAGTTATATTTTTCTCACCCTCTAATTTCTCTATGTCTACATATACTAAATCATTGTCATTTTCAATATCGTTTATATCACTCGACTGTGGTAAACCGAAATTAGTTAATTGAAATCTATGTATTATTAATATTTCTTCAATTTTGCGTAAGCATTTGTTTTGAGCAATATGTTTTGAATAGTGTAAGGCATAATCTTCCATTAAATAATCTTTGAATTTTTCCCAAAGAGCAAGAGCATTAATTGAAGTGTGAAAACATATTAAATAAGCAAATAATTCTCTTAACTGTGCTGGAAATTTACTTAATACCGCTTCATCTAAACAATTTTCACATTCTTTATCGTTGGCTACAAGACCTAAGGCGCGAGCAGCTTCTTGATATGTTTTATACAATTTTCTGTCTACAGTACGCAAATCTTCATAATTTTTAGCACCTGAGGCATGAACTAAAATTAATCTTAAATGAAACCTTTCAATATCTTTTGGGCTCACAGAAACCATGCGCCCTATTGGTGGTTTGGTTTCTCTTTGTCTAGCTTTCCACATATTATTATAAAAAACGTAATATTTTGGAATTTCCATATACCGATATTCTTGCGCATTTGCATCTATTTGATTAAGTAAAAACCACGCTGTGAGTGTGGTATTTTTAATTGCTGCTCTTTCCAATGCACGTTTTTCTTGCCCGTTAATAAAAAATACTGCCTGTTGATGTTTTAAATGTACGGCAAGTTCAAAAATTGCATGAGATTTGTCGTGCAGCGGATACTCTAACATTCTCCAACAACATTCTGGGACGGACACATACCTAGCATCTAAATACCCATTTATTTCATCCCATTGTACTATTTTATTGTTATCAGCCTGACCTAATTTTATGCTGGCACAATCATGACCTTTACATAAATAATCGCATATATTTTTTATGCTTTTTATTGACGAACATATCTCTATATTAATATGAGTTCGATATTTCTTTAATAAATATGGATTATAAAGAACTATCCATGTATTGTCAATTGTATACTTTATTATACCGTTTTTCCAAAGAATATACATTTCTGCTTTATTGTTTGGTCTTTTATATACAGGATAGCCATTGACATTTTCATGTGTTTCGTTTCGAAAGTCTTTGAGATATTTTTTGGTACTGTGCGGGATAACAGGGATGGATACCCAGGATATGGAGTATGGATGATGGAACAGTTGGTGAGGTTGTAAATCTCACTTTCACACAACCACGCGAAAAACACTTATTTATTTACACACAGCACAACCAAAACTATACAAATAACAGATATAACAAATGTAAATACTTTACTGGAGCAGTACAACAATAGATTGTTGCGGACCGATACAAAACAACTTTGGCGCTACAACGCCGGAACCGAACAGACTTGTCTTTGTACTATGTTTTAAAACCAACAAAATTCGCTAGCGACAGCGCCACTAACAATAAACTACAAAGAAATTGAAAGAAGCGTATATGGCGTTGACATTGGCAAATATGTGGTGTACCTTTGACAATATACGGAGCTGACAACAATTAAAATCTCAAACATACTGCCCACCTAGTCGAGAAGCGACTAAACTAAACAATTAACATGGAAGAACAATGAAACTTAAGTAAGCAAGATCGTGTGGACATCAGGCCGACTGGGAATGACCTGGACTGCCCACCGTAGAACAACGCAGCGGTGGCGACGGCGGCGCGGCGAGTCTCTGCTTGGCTGAGGGGATGACGTCCGTCTCGATCGGCAGAGGGCTTAGCCGGGAGATAGGTCGGCGAAGCTCTGAAGTGGCAGTCTTGACGGTGACTACCCTGACGAGGCCGTCTGCCCCTGGATGCAGCTCAGTCACTCGGCCCAGTGCCCATCTACCTGGAGGCAGCTGCGGGTGGTGAACCAGCACTAACTGGCCCACACTGAAGTTGGATCGTTCCCCGCGCCAGCGGGGACGTTGTTGCAGATGGTGCAGGTACTGCGTTGACCACTTCTTCCAGAAGTGCTGTGTGAGTCGTTGAACGAGCCGCCAGAGGGTCGCCAGGTCGCTGGGCTCGTCGTGGGAATCTGGTTCTGGAACGGTCAGCAATGGTGAACCAACCAGGAAGTGCGCTGGGGTCAGCGCGGACAGGTCCGCAGTGTCCGACGAGGACGGCGTCAGCGGACGGGAATTCAGGCAGGCCTCTACCTGAGCCAGTACTGTAGATAGCTCCTCATACGTGAGGGTCGTCTCACCAATGGTTTTGCGGAGGAGACTCTTCACTGATTTGACTCCGGCCTCCCACAGGCCGCCGAAGTGCGGTGCAGACGGTGGAATGAAGCTCCAACGTGTGCCGGAATCAGACAGGGTAGAAGCTACTTCGTGGTAGAACAGCGACGCCTGATGGAACATGGAGCGCAGCTCTGCGCTGGCACCGACGAACGTCGTGCCGTTGTTGGAAAGCAGCTCGCTGCACACTCCTCGGCGTGCAACGAACCGACGGAAGGCCGCCAGGAAGGCCTTGGTCGTCAAGTCGCTCACGACCTCCAGGTGAAGCGCCTTGGTGGAAAGACAGACGAAGAGGGCGATGTAGGCCTTGGTGGAGTGTCGCCCACGACCTGGAGACGGGCGGCACTGGATGGGTCCTGCGTAATCTACACCTGAATGCAGGAAAGGGCGGCTGGGAGTCACTGTGGCAGCTGGCAGGTTTCCCATGAGTTGTTTGCCCGTCAGCGGACGACGGCGTCTGCAAGGGATGCAAGTTCGGAGCAGCTTCTTTGTTAGGGCTCGCCCTTGGAGGATCCAGATGTACTTCTGGAGGAGTGAGTGAGTTAATGCTAAGCCAGCGGGGAGGGCTAATGCGTGCCAATGTAGGACATGTAGCTGGCTTAGCGGAGATGACTGTGGAAGGATAGGCGGGTGTCTTTCGGAATCGGGAAGTCCGGAATTCTCGAGTCTACCGCCCACGCATAGCATGCCGTGAGCGTTGAGAAATGGATTTAGACTCACGAGAGGCGAAGTCCTTGGAATGGGTCTAGCGCTTTTCAGTTGCGCTATTTCAGTGGCAAACTTCTCTCTCTGGACGTTGCAAATCAGACGGACTCTCGCAGCAGGTAGTACGAATGTGGTTAAGAAGCCGGTGCATTTCTCTTGCTCTCGATCTTCCAGACCTGCAAGTCTGGAAATTCTTCCTCTCTTGTCGCAGCGGCGGGCGAATCGCATGCACCGGGCTGTTACACGGAGCGTGCGTGACAGGGAGGAATACCGCGCTAACAGAGCGAACTCTTCTTCGACTTGGACCGGCATGGAGCGGGTTTTCTGGACAGCTTCTTCACCTGGTGAATCGGGTAGCTCTTGTGTTGCGGTCGGCCAATTCTGAGTCGCGTCAGATAGCCATGGAGGACCGTTCCACCATAGGCTCGAGGTGGAGAGTATTTGCGGAGTAGCACCGCGGGAGGCGACGTCGGCAGGATTCTCTTCAAGTTCCCAGAACCGGCGGAGATTGTGATCCAGGTCCTCCTCTACACGGCAAAGTAGAGAGGACACGGGAGATGCACCGTCCTCGTCGACGGCTCCGGACAGGACCCAACCTAGAGCTGTATTGATAACTACCACCTTGGAGCCTGGGACTGGCTACACTCCTGGACGGAGTAGAGGGCCAAAAACGTCGGCTCCAAGCAGTAGGCCAACCTTCTGGTCTCGGTGATAGCATGGATCGGCCAGCTCGAGGTGCAGCAGCAGCTGCGGATCTAAGGGACGGACTCTCCGTTGTGGAACGTGAGCCGTCAGACGTGGAAGCACATAGGCGGATACCTGGTGCTCGGCACCAGGTGCTGCCCTGGATCGGAAGACGACTTCCACTTGTGAAGAGGCCGTGACAGAGTGCGAGGCCCCGACGCCGACGACATTGACGAGGGAGCGCCCCCTGGCTAGACCAAGACATTGCACAATGTCTTCAGAGATGAAAGACACCTCGGACCCGGTGTCGAGGAGCGCGCGTGTCTGTACGCGCTGTCCGCTGGGCGAACAGATGGTGACCAGCGCTGTGGTCAGGAGAACCATGGCACGGGATGTGCCCTGGTGCGTGGAGTGACTAGAGACCGTGGAGGTATGGAGAGCAGCAGCTCTTTCTGGAGGACTGGCCGAACCTGAACAGAACAGAACAGATGGGAAAGCGTCGTGTAGCAGCGTGTTGTGCGTCTGGCTGCACTTGGAGCACGTCTTCGTGGATCTGCATGCGTTACGCTGGTGGGAACCCAGGCAGTTGAAGCAGAGCCGGAGTCGCTTGACCTCGGACAGGCGCTCTTGTGGAGACTTCCCCCGGAACGATGAGCAGGAGAAGTTGGAGTGCGAGTCTCCGCAGAACACGCAGTTCGTGTTCTTGACGCTTGCAGAGACCTGGTGTGAGCGAAGTGGCGCAGGCTTCGCGTTAGAGACCATTATGGAGCGGGCAGGTGGGTTTAGCGGGGCCGACATCTCTAATGCGTGGATACGCATCTCGAAGAAGGCCTCGAGCTGCTTGAGTGTCGGCTGTTCCAACTTGTAGTCGGGGTTAACCAACGTTTGAGTCGCATCTATGGAAGCGAGATGCAACTCCCATGCTCGGCGGGATGCGGAGTCTAGGCGACGGAGGAGTAAGAACACGATGACGTCGTCCCACTTGTCTATAGGTCGCCCTAGCTGCTCGAGCGATCTTATCTCTTCCCGTGCTCGGTCGATCAGTGCCGACAGGTGAGCACTTACCAGAACCCGACTGTTCCGGTACCTGGCGCAGACGTCGTCCCAGGCTCCCTGGAAGTTCGTTGCCGTGGTGGCCATGGTACGCACTAGATGTGCGGCTTCACCTTTCAGTGCTGCCTTGAGGAGGAGCAGCTTCTGGACGTCGGGAACATCATCACGGTCTATCATGAGACCCTGAAAGGCGTCGTGGAATGCCTCCCATTCCAAGTATGACCCGGAGAACTCCGGCAGGTTTACCTTAGGTAGAGGCGGAAGGGAAGCCTTTGGCGGTTGAACTGGAGCGACAACTGGAGCTGGCGGAGGTGGCGAAGGACGGAGGGCCTCCAGGATAGCGACACCCGTCAAGTACAAGAGCTCTGAGGCGGAGAAGTGATCTTCAACGAAGTACACCGTAGCTTCTGAGCCCCTTTCTGCTCTAAAAGAGTGGTGGATAGTCAGGAAGTCATCCCAATGTCTCTGTAGGTTGGCAAGCGCGCTGTCGATCAGCCTGCTTGTCGGTGTTATTTCTTCTTTCGACAGCTGCGTACGGAGTGCCAGCGGTAACTTCCGGATCTGTTCCGTCAACTCTTGCTGGTGGCGCAACACTTCAGCCATTGTTGAACCTGGTGAAGGTTACGGACGCGAAAACGGAACTGTTTGGCGATGACTTCGAAGTTATCGTGATTCTACACGCAGGTTTGCGAGGTTAGAATTTACAAAGGATGGGTGGATGACACTGGATTAGGATTTGACAGGCTATGCGCATGGACAAGGATTTGACAGGTTTTACACGTGGTTTTAAGGGTGGAAAAAACTCGGATAATCCGGATAGTATCCGGCTCGAAGGACCAAAAAATGTGCGGGATAACAGGGATGCATACCCAGGATATCGAGTATGGATGATGGAACAGTTGGTGAGGTTGTAAATCTCACTTTCACACAACCACGCGAAAAACACTTATTTATTTACACACAGCACAACCAAAACTATACAAATAACAGATATAACAAATGTAAATACTTTACTGGAGCAGTACAACATTGGATTGTTGCGGACCGATACAAAACAACTTTGGCGCTACAACGCCGGAACCGAACAGACTTGTCCTTGTACTATGTTTTAAAACCAACAAAATTCGCTAGCGACAGCGCCACTAACAATAAACTACAAAAAAATACAGAGAAGCGTATATGGCGTTGACATTGGCAAATATGTGGTGTACCTTTGACAATATACGGAGCTGACAACAATTAAAATTTCAAATTTTTATTTAAAATTCCGCAAGGGCCATGAATCATATGTGTTCGAACTATATGATACAATTCTGATTCGTTATCTTCATTTGGAATTTCAGCGCTCACTATCCTATCGATATCATCTTTATTACGGATTTTGCTACTTTCATTTAATGTTAATAATAAATGCATATGTGGTAATCCCCGTTTCTGAAATTCAATTACATATATATACGCTACTACTTTTCCAAATATATCATCCTTTAAAAATTCTTTCATCATGTATTTTATTTTACCACAAAACACTCTAGCTATGATATCTGGTCTATCTAATGCGTTTTGACCTTCGCGTAGTTGTTCAGTAATTTCCGGTCACTTAGGATTACATGTTACCGTGATAAATAGATCAGGTCTACCAAACTCGCGAACAATTGCCATAGCATTTTGGTACATCTTTTGCATGAACCTACTACCACCTTGAAATGTGAATGGCAATATGACCATACTACCTGGTTTACATCCTTCGTTTGCCGCTATGTTATTAATATGATCTATCAAATCGCTATTGTAACAGTACGTTACCTACCTCCTTCGCAAACATTCATAAATTGGCCAAAGATCATCTAGTGGAAGGTTTAACTTACCCTACGTTGTGTTTATTTAAATAAGTAACCCTTCATCGTCGTAATACAGAGTAGCTGTTAAGAGTGGGGGAATCGGGACAGGTATTTGATAAAATAAAAGAATGATATTCACTCCAAAAGACAGACAAAATATCTGACTTGTGCATTTATTATAATTAAATAAAATCAGAAAGTGCTGTGGAATATTACGCTCTCTGGTATTCACCTTATGAACCTGAGGGAAACCACAGCCAAAACCTCAGGTAGAGAGACAATTTTGAACATTTAACAATCAGATAAAAATATTGCATTCGATTCATAAAGAGTTGTCCCAATAATTTATTACAATCATTTATGGTAAAATTGAGTCATTGCGACCAAACTGATATTGGAAGTCATTGACAATTGTAAGTGTGTGCGTGTTGGTTTGCGTGGGTTTTTATTATTTGGTTCAGAGTCGGCATGCCGTTGCTCTGATATCTTTTGTTTCTGGGGGCGCTCGGCATTGCCTGAGGGCCGTTGTTTTGGGGTAGACACCCAGCTGAGCTGGCGAGTCTAAAGCGATTACCACTGAGTGGTCGCACGCTCCTCGTGGTGCCGGTGCCGCACCACGGTTGTGTATTGTTTATTTATACCCAAGTGAACATTCGTTCGTGCTGATACGGCACATTCTTGAGCCTGAGATTTTGTGCAGAGCACAAAGTCTCGCAAATTACAATTGTTAGACAACCAATATTAGATCGATTATATTTAATAAGATAATATGATATCATTGTGACAACTATAATTAATATAGTAAAATCAAATAAATAGTGTGTCCGAAGTAATTTTTGATATAAGGTCAAAGTGGAAGGTGCTGACTCATTCCTGGCAGAGCCATTGAACAAAGTCAGTAAGGAAGGTGCTGACTTATTCCTGGCAGAGCCATTGAACAAAGTCAGTAAGGAAGGTGCTGACTTATTCCTGGCAGAGCCATTGAACAAAGTCAGTAGGAAAGGTGCTGACTTATTCCTGGCAGAGCCATTGAACAAAGTCAGTAGGAAAGGTGCTGACTTATTCCTGGCAGAGCCATTGAACAAAGTCAGTGGGAAAGGTACTGACTTATTCCTGGCAGAGCCATTGAACAAAGTCAGTGGGAAAGGTGCTGACTTATTCCTGGCAGAGCCATTGAACAAAGTCAGTAGGAAAAGTTTGGAGTTCGAGAGACCAGGAGAACTTACCTCGGACACGCCAAGTATAAGGGAGTCCTGGATCAGACTCCCCGAGTACAGCTTTGGACTCGGGTTATATACAAAAATATCCCTCTTCTCTCCTTCAGAATGAGGGCGTTTCGGGGGTAGCATCTTCCCTCACCACCACGATCCAGACGCGTGATCGTGGAATCTTCTAGAATCTAAATATCAACCCTGCAGGTACAGGCTCAGCGTTTTGCAGTCTATCCCTTTCAAGTGGTTTGGCCATCTGGCTTTAGCGCCGGGACGTGGAGTCCATGGGCGTGCGGATGATCTTTTGAAACATCTTGTACCTTTCAACATATCTAACAAAACATAATATTCTTTGCCATATTACTTATTTATTTAAATTAACAGTACCATCTGCAAATATTATATTGGGTCACCTGTCCTAGTGTGACATAGGTAAATTTATATTAGTTGAAATCTAATATCTTATTTATCTGGGGTTGTATTTTATTACAGAATATTTTAACTGATGTATTGTAATAACACATCATTTTAGTGGCTTTAAGAATGATTCAAATACATAATAATTTATAAACTTTATGTTGTTAAAGTTATTTGTAATTGTAATTAAATGATAACTGAAAGGCTATAATTTTTACCAATATGATACTGAAATAGATATTTTTGTTATTTAAAATACTTGATTTGCACATCCGAACATATTTAAATAACGATATAATCTTATATAATATTCTTCGGAAATATGAATACCGTATAGAAATTCGTGAAATCTACGCCTATGCTCCAAATACAGATAGTGGAATGCATACAATATTTCCGTATATGTCAAGTGTTTTCTGACCTGGCCTGCTAATGTAAACAAATGTATCCCTTAACTAGTTTAAAAATGAAAACAGATGTTCATAAAATAATTATTCACAAAAATATTTTATCGTAATAAATATTATTCCTAATATATTATTAATAACAAAATTATACATGCTAGCAGTACTGCTTCAAACTCCCCCAGATATTTAATTGTATTTGCCAACAATCAGGTGAGCGAATACATTAAATATCTCATGCATTATTATTTTGTTAGTTTCTACTACATATATGCATTAGCTATTTTCCAAATTATTTACTTCTATCTACATCAAGTCTCAAGCACAAAAATAAATAAAACTAATGACATAAAAATTGGGTTTGTTTTGTTTTTGTTTAATGAATATAACGGTGACACTGGACGCTATTAATTTATTTTTTATTGTTATTATTTAACAGTTGGTTTTAATTTATAACAAATAAAAATTTACAATGTTTCATAACTTACCAATATCTTATATCACCAACCACTATTCTTCCCGAGATGTTTCTTCTCTGTTGATTTTGATATAACCAAAAATGTGGACATTAAAGTTGTTGTGGCTTGTTGATAATTTTGGTTAATATTTTTCTTCAATTCTTGTTCTTGTAAGGCAGTTGTAGAGAATGGCGGCGTCGTTGGTACTTCTGGGGATTTTTTTTTTTACTCTAGTCTTGCGGATGATTAATTTGGTGTTTTACTTAATTTGAATGATGATTTCCACTGGGTTTGATAAAATTCGAGTTGATGAAATGTATTGTCGTTGTTTTGAGCGCTAATTTTATTGAATTTTACATCTGATCCTTATGTCCTCTTCATTTATGGTTGTCGGTGGGTGTACTTATGTTTTCTTCATTTGTAATAGTCGGTAGTTGTACTGATGTTTTCTGCATTTGTGGTAGTCGGTATCTGCACTCCCCCGATAATATACTATATCTGCAAACATTTCAATCCTTGTTCTTCTTATATGTATGGAGACGATGATTGTTATCTTCTTTGCAGATTACATATTATCCTCGAATTATTTATCTGGCTTTCATCACTTCAATAACAGTAGAATATTTTTATATTTCATTGCTCTACACACGACACTGCACTGAATTTCAGTGATATATATTTCATTACACTACACACTACACTGCACTAAATTTCACTGATATATATTTCATTACACTAAATTGTACTATGAATATATAATATTGACTTACCCTCCATACAGTTGAGTCGAATAAATTAGTTGTAGGTACTAATTCTTTACCCAATATCAGGTGAGATCCTATATTTCATCTAAAGCTGGATTATATTCTTGGAATCTGGTGATAGCACGTCCTGTAGTATTTTGGAGTCATTTTCCATATCCGTTGATTGTAAATTGTCATGTAAATCTTGTGATCTCATAGTTTGTGCTCGTTCTTCATTCTTGAAATTTTCCAATATGATTTAATATCAGGTTGTAGTAATTAATTGATTAGAAATTACTGATACTCTTCCTGGGCTTTCCTGGTATTTGTTTATTAGTTCATGATCTATTTTATCTCATTCTTCCTTCGGATGCAATGGTTGATTTTTCTACAAACTACCTGCTCAAGTGTTTGGGGTCGATGTCCTCCTTCAGGGTGATAATTTCCTAGTTGGTGTTGGTAATCCGATCTCCTTGTTCGGTACACCGGCACACGTCTTGTTTTTTGAATTTTTGTTACTAGCTGGACACTGGACACTATAGTTCATCATTGTTGTTTGTTATTGTTGACATTACACTTTAATCACCGTATCTTTTCAAACACTTCAACCCGTCGTAAAATATTCCAGATGTTTCACAAAACTTGGAATATTTTTAAACTCATTTCTGCACTCAGGTCAAAAGACCTTTTCAAGTGTTATGGGTTGTTTGATGGTATAAGGGAATGCATCTGCGTTACTAATGTTAATTTTATTTCACTGTTGATAACAACATAATTTTAATTTGTTTTTTTTTTTTAAATTTAGTTTTATATAAATAATGTTTTTTTTTTTTAACATAAAAAGGGGAGTAGAATCTCTTTTTATAAACAAACATATGATTTTAATCATGTAAAATTTTAATTTGACAAAAATAACTATTGTTATAATTATTATTTATTTTATTTTTTTTTTGTTTCTAATTTATACGAAAGTTAATGTTTAACTCTCTCAGTTTATTTTCTATGATATTTATCCTTTTGGATTTAGAGCATTTTATTTCTGAATCAAAGATCTCATGCCTTTATGTACTTGTATTTTATTAGCATAGAGATCAACATCTCCGAGTGTTTCGAATAATTCGGATGCAGCGATTTCTTCATTAACTGAATATTTATCGATGCTGGGATTTGAACCACAGATCTCACATTATCGTCAATTTCAATAATTCAGTTTTAGTTTCGAAACGTGTAACAAGTTGAAAATAGTTTATAGACAGTATAAAAAAAATGATTAAATTCTCAAGATCAATTTATCTATTTTTTTTTTTTGTTTATTATTATTTAATTACTGTGACTTACTCCATTTTTTGCAAATTTACTTCTAAACATCGGGTTACTATATTATAACTCGAGATGTCTCGGTCAATCCCTTATACCCTGAAACATACCATCTGGCGCGCCGAACCGATTCCGAAATTTAAATAACGCGCTGAATTAGTTAATTGATAAATATCACTCTTCTATCAAATATTCTGTCCTCTCCCCCAATTAACAGCTTTTAAGACTCTGTATCCTGGTCACGGCACCATTTTTGTAACAGTACGTTACCTACCTCCTTCGCAAACATTCATAAATTGGCCAAAGATCATCTAGTGGAAGGTTTAACTTACCCTACGTTGTGTTTATTTAAATAAGTAACCCTTCATCGTCGTAATACAGAGTAGCTGTTAAGAGTGGGGGAATCGGGACAGGTATTTGATAAAATAAAAGAATGATATTCACTCCAAAAGACAGACAAAATATCTGACTTGTGCATTTATTATAATTAAATAAAATCAGAAAGTGCTGTGGAATATTACGCTCTCTGGTATTCACCTTATGAACCTGAGGGAAACCACAGCCAAAACCTCAGGTAGAGAGACAATTTTGAACATTTAACAATCAGATAAAAATATTGCATTCGATTCATAAAGAGTTGTCCCAATAATTTATTACAATCATTTATGGTAAAATTGAGTCATTGCGACCAAACTGATATTGGAAGTCATTGACAATTGTAAGTGTGTGCGTGTTGGTTTGCGTGGGTTTTTATTATTTGGTTCAGAGTCGGCATGCCGTTGCTCTGATATCTTTTGTTTCTGGGGGCGCTCGGCATTGCCTGAGGGCCGTTGTTTTGGGGTAGACACCCAGCTGAGCTGGCGAGTCTAAAGCGATTACCACTGAGTGGTCGCACGCTCCTCGTGGTGCCGGTGCCGCACCACGGTTGTGTATTGTTTATTTATACCCAAGTGAACATTCGTTCGTGCTGATACGGCACATTCTTGAGCCTGAGATTTTGTGCAGAGCACAAAGTCTCGCAAATTACAATTGTTAGACAACCAATATTAGATCGATTATATTTAATAAGATAATATGATATCATTGTGACAACTATAATTAATATAGTAAAATCAAATAAATAGTGTGTCCGAAGTAATTTTTGATATAAGGTCAAAGTGGAAGGTGCTGACTCATTCCTGGCAGAGCCATTGAACAAAGTCAGTAAGGAAGGTGCTGACTTATTTCTGGCAGAGCCATTGAACAAAGTCAGTAAGGAAGGTGCTGACTTATTCCTGGCAGAGCCATTGAACAAAGTCAGTAGGAAAGGTGCTGACTTATTCCTGGCAGAGCCATTGAACAAAGTCAGTAGGAAAGGTGCTGACTTATTCCTGGCAGAGCCATTGAACAAAGTCAGTAGGAAAGGTGCTGACTTATTCCTGGCAGAGCCATTGAACAAAGTCAGTAGGAAAGGTGCTGACTTATTCCTGGCAGAGCCATTGAACAAAGTCAGTGGGAAAGGTGCTGACTTATTCCTGGCAGAGCCATTGAACAAAGTCAGTAGGAAAGGTGCTGACTTATTCCTGGCAGAGCCATTGAACAAAGTCAGTGGGAAAGGTGCTGACTTATTCCTGGCAGAGCCATTGAACAAAGTCAGTGGGAAAGGTGCTGACTTATTCCTGGCAGAGCCATTGAACAAAGTCAGTAGGAAAGGTGCTGACTTATTCCTGGCAGAGCCATTGAACAAAGTCAGTGGGAAAGGTGCTGACTTATTCCTGGCAGAGCCATTGAACAAAGTCAGTGGGAAAGGTGCTGACTTATTCCTGGCAGAGCCATTGAACAAAGTCAGTAGGAAAGGTGCTGACTTATTCCTGGCAGAGCCATTGAACAAAGTCAGTGGGAAAGGTACTGACTTATTCCTGGCAGAGCCATTGAACAAAGTCAGTGGGAAAGGTGCTGACTTATTCCTGGCAGAGCCATTGAACAAAGTCAGTAGGAAAAGTTTGGAGTTCGAGAGACCAGGAGAACTTACCTCGGACACGCCAAGTATAAGGGAGTCCTGGATCAGACTCCCCGAGTACAGCTTTGGACTCGGGTTATATACAAAAATATCCCTCTTCTCTCCTTCAGAATGAGGGCGTTTCGGGGGTAGCATCTTCCCTCACCACCACGATCCAGACGCGTGATCGTGGAATCTTCTAGAATCTAAATATCAACCCTGCAGGTACAGGCTCAGCGTTTTGCAGTCTATCCCTTTCAAGTGGTTTGGCCATCTGGCTTTAGCGCCGGGACGTGGAGTCCATGGGCGTGCGGATGATCTTTTGAAACATCTTGTACCTTTCAACATATCTAACAAAACATAATATTCTTTGCCATATTACTTATTTATTTAAATTAACAGTACCATCTGCAAATATTATATTGGGTCACCTGTCCTAGTGTGACATAGGTAAATTTATATTAGTTGAAATCTAATATCTTATTTATCTGGGGTTGTATTTTATTACAGAATATTTTAACTGATGTATTGTAATAACACATCATTTTAGTGGCTTTAAGAATGATTCAAATACATAATAATTTATAAACTTTATGTTGTTAAAGTTATTTGTAATTGTAATTAAATGATAACTGAAAGGCTATAATTTTTACCAATATGATACTGAAATAGATATTTTTGTTATTTAAAATACTTGATTTGCACATCCGAACATATTTAAATAACGATATAATCTTATATAATATTCTTCGGAAATATGAATACCGTATAGAAATTCGTGAAATCTACGCCTATGCTCCAAATACAGATAGTGGAATGCATACAATATTTCCGTATATGTCAAGTGTTTTCTGACCTGGCCTGCTAATGTAAACAAATGTATCCCTTAACTAGTTTAAAAATGAAAACAGATGTTCATAAAATAATTATTCACAAAAATATTTTATCGTAATAATTATTATTCCTAATATATTATTAATAACAAAATTATACATGCTAGCAGTACTGCTTCACTATAGAGCTCTACTCTTAAGGTAGGCTGATTGAACCTAATAAAAGTTAATCTTTCAGCTTCGACTTTTACGTACGCATCTACAATATATTGCTGAGTCAATTTCCCTGCTTCCTAACAAGGATTAAAATAATATCTAACTGCTAAGCGATTCATATAAAATTGTAACATGCTTTGCTTTTTTATACCGTCAGCTTGTTTCATAGTGATGCTCCATCCTGGTTCCCCTCTTGGAAATAACAATGGATAGGTCATGGGGTCACAATTTTCACTAAATTGATTAATTCTGATAAGACCACCAGTTCTAGGGTGTACGCAAATATCTCGTTTTATTGGGGGTTCACCGTCGTTGGAACTAAAAACTACAGCTACTTCGTTACAGGTTGGCAAGTTATATCTACGTATATCTTTTGATCTATCGCTAACGATCCATAAATTAATTTCAGGGACAGCTTGATTGTGTTGATTAGCTTTAGCTATTTCCCTTTCTTCTACTTCCCTTAACATCATGTATGCTTTAGAATACGGACTAATATTTCTAATAACACAATCTAATTCTTTCATAATATCCGGTTTGCATTTTTTATTATATTCTAAGTTCATTCGTTTTTGTAATGCTTCATTTGTATCCATAATATATAACTGAGCATATTTTTCTATTTTTCCATTAGTTGGATACAAACATGTAGCTGATTCATGATAAATTTGACCATGAATGCGAAAACAATATGGTCCATACCCAGGTGGTGGCGATAAGTTTGCCTCCATAGAAGCAAAAGCCAAGGCACTATTATATTTTCTGACATTATCTTTAAAATTTTTGCTATTTGTGTCTCTATCTAACATTAATTTTTTTATAAATTCTGGAAAGTCCTTTATTATATCTGGATTTAGTTTACCTTTCCAGCAACAGTGTGTAAATTTGCCATCTTGAGGTTTTTCGAATGAAAAATTTTTGGACGAACAATATTTGCAAATAATTGTCATTGCCCCTAAACTATGCGGTTCAACATCTATTTCTAAACCTTGACTTGCTAACTTATATATATTACCTCGTGTATTACTATCTGTATTAAATTTTCTTGCATTAATTTTATTTTCAGAATTTTTCTTTAATTTTGCCTGTTTTTCTAATAATGACTCATTTTTAATTAAATTTAAATTGTTATTTCTATGACGTACTAAGCGGTCTAATTTTTGCTCGTCACTTTCATTATTTGTGTAATTTATAAAGTTACATTTAAGTTTATCTAATCTTTTTAATCTCATTTCAAGTGTTTCGTTTTCTATAAGATTTGTATTATATTCTTTCTGTTTTTCTAGTCATTTGATTTTTTTGTCTAATGATTCATTGTTTATTTGTGTTTTATTAATTTCTTTTTCTTTATTTATGCGTTGAGTTTTAATTTCTTCTGTTTCATTTGCTTTACGTTTTAAATAATTTTCGTGTAAATGTTGCTGACGAGTGATGGGAAACATTACTATTTGACGGGATCTAAACATCTGAAGAATATGTGATCTTAATTTATTGATATCATATATTTCATTTTCGGGGTTTCTATTTAATAAAATGCTTGTACAAAAAGCGATAGCAAACAAACCACAATCATAGTTACTTGTTTGTTGTTGTACACGAATAAACTTAACGGATGGTCTAAACGGAAACAATTTTTCTAAATATATTGTTGCGTCCTCATTTAAATTTTGCGAATTTAAGCTATCATAAATATTAATTACCGAGCCATCATAATATGAACCTATCCAATGTCCAATGCCACCGATACTACAACCACGTGAAAATAAAATTTGAATATGCTTTGTACCTTGTGGTATAGGAACAATGCGCTCTGGTGCTTGTATATAAGCAGTACTCTGAGGTCTAAATTGTGATACAGATCGAAAAAAATGTATCAATATGAATGTCTTCTAAAAAACCCTGGGAATTTATTACTGTATCTAAATCGTGACTTGTTAAATTACATTGAATTAATTGATTTTCAAATTTTGTATTTTCTGAATTTAAATTATTTACTTTCCATTGATTAACATCAAGTATTATTTTTATTTCAACCTGCTTACTTAATCTAGAAATCTCTTTTAAATTTGATGCCGCTAATTTTTTTTTATTGTGATCTAAATATTTATTTGATTCTAATGTACTAAATTCTGTACTTTTTTTATTTACCTTATCGCTATTTATTCTGTTGTTTTGCGTGTAAAGCTTTTTTTTTTTCTTCTAATTCTATCTTTCGATGGCATTGTATTTAGTTTATAAAATGAATTTATATAAGACTTACCTCTTTGGAATACGATATAAGTATATCTTTAATTTAAATTATATCAGACCTTAATGAATACCCAGGATCTATTGTAATGATGTTGGATTTATGAAAATTCAATAATACAAGACACTTGCAGTTTCTGAAATAAAATATTGTAATTTTATTAATTTTTTGATGTTAGTTTGCAAATTATAAATAAATTTCATATTTTTAGCCTAAAACCATATAATATCATGATGATATCATGAACTGGGTACAGAAAAATATGTAACAACTTATTTATTACTGTGCAGAATTTTGTACCAATGTTATAAGTAATAGATTATACTCATGATTATCGAACTTGCAGAACACCTTATAACTGCATATAGATTTTACTGTTTGAAAAATTATGTCACAAAAATGAATAATAATGTAGGGTAACAGTGTAGGTTAGATAATACACGGTGAGTGACTTCTGTACATACCTCAAATTTTTGGGTTTGCACAACCAAACCAAATATAATATAAAATTTAAGAATTTAATATTTATATAATGATGCTAGTTGGTTCAGATATTATAAATGAAAAATTGATGATTATTTCGTTAATACTCATTATTAAAATTGATTACTGTAATTATACCTTTAGTTTGTCGCGCGGCACATCTACATATAATCATAAAAGATATTGGGACAATGACATTATAATTAAAAAATATACTAATTTGTATTTCACAGTTCCTATAAATTAAAAAAAAATACTCAGTCAATTTTGCAAAGTGAGAGTTTATTTCTAAAAATAAACAAATTGTTATAGGTATTAAGAATATTTGGTTTTATTAAGTAATTTGAATGTCATATAATTTAAAACATCAAAAATTAAATTTGGCAATAATGTTTGTATTAATAAATAATAGTTAATTTTTAAATTTATAAATTAATATTGTCAATCCTAATAAAACTGTCACCTTCTTCAGAGAAGTTAATTTAGGAATATTAGGTTTTAATTTAGTTACTTCATCACACATTTGGCAACATTGACTTTTGACAATGGAAACGTCAAAATTAATATTAATTAAATACGTTATATTTTAAACTTAAATTAGTTGTAACAACTTTGCTCAAGACTATTATACATGATACTGTATTTACTTCTTTAATATCAATGTTCTATAAAAAGTTATAATCGTTTAAAGTTCATAGACAGATTGTCAAAAGTGACAGATAACAGCGTGACTCTTCTTAAATTTAGACATGGCTACTAGGATCCATTGTTTCAAGTTATTAGTCTTGCACAGTTTTTATTTTTTTACACAAGAACCACTCACAGTAAAAATATGAGACCCACAAAAGGCACAACTACACATTATTCCCTGCAATCTAAAAAAAAATTTACAACAATCCCTTTCATGGTTAAGGTAGTTAGGCTTGCCACAAAGTTTGGCGATCGTCGTGATGAAAATAAATAAACATCACCGACACATGCCTTTTTAGTATATAGGACTAGCGAATTCTCGGCTACGCCGAGCATTCCCTAGAGCTCCGCTGTCAGTACAAAAAAAATAAATGCCAATCGACATAAAACGGTTTTTTCATATCTGCATGTCAGCCCTCACCAATACCTTTCATTAGATTCCAAACACGATGTGCATGTAATAACTTTTTGAAAAAAAACAAAAGCCGGTCGACATGAAACATTTTTCTCAATTATGCACGCCAGCCCTCACCGAGATCTTTCATTTGAGACCAAACTCGACATATTTCTGAAAACTTTTCACAAAAAACAAAAGCCGGTCAACAATAAGCAATTTTGTTAATTTTTCACGAAACCCTTATCAAGTCATTTATTTTGATACCAAACACCACATACGTTTGACAACTATTTGCGAAAAACAAAAGCCGATCAGCATGGAATATTTTTGTCAATTCTGCACGCTAGCCCTCAATGAAACCTTTCATTTGAGACCAAATACCACATATTTCTGACAACTCTTTGCGAAAAACAAAAGCCGATCGGCATGGAATATTTTTGTCAATTCTTCAAGCTAGCCCTCAATGAAACCTTTCATTTGAGACCAAACTCGACATATTTCTGAAAACTTTTCACAAAAAACAAAAGCCGGTCAACAATAAGCAATTTTGTTAATTTTTCACGAAACAAGTCCTTTATTTTGATACCAAACACCACATACTTCTGACAACTATTTGCGAAAAACAAAAGCCGATCGGCATGGAATATTTTTGTCAATTCTGCACGCTAGCCCTCAATGAAACCTTTCATTTGAGATCGAATACCACATACTTCTGACAACTATTTGCGAAAAACAAAAGCCGATCGGCATGGAATATTTTTGTCAATTCTGCAAGCTAGCCCTCAATGAAACCTTTTATTTGAGACCAAACACCACAAACTTTTGACAACTTTTTGCAAAAAAACAAAAGGCGATTGACATGGCGCATTTTTGTCAATTCTGCAGGCTAGCCCTCAGCTAGACATTTTGTTTGATACCAAACTCGACATACTTATGAGAAATTTTTGCAGAAAACAAAAGCCGATCTAAATGGAACATTTTTGTCAATTCTGCACGCTAGCCATCAACGAGACCTTTCATTTGAGACCAAACTCGACATACTTCTAAAAACTTTTTGCAAAAAACAAAAGCCGATCAACATTAACCATTTTTGTTAATTCTGCACACCAGCCCTTATCGAAACCTTTTATTTGACACCAAACATCACACACTTCTGACAACTTTTTCCAAAAAACAAAAACCGATCGACATAGCACATTTTTGTCAATTCTGCACGCTACCCCTCAACGAGACGTTTCATTTGAGACCAAACTCGACATACCTTTGAGAACTTTTTGCACAAAACAAAAGCCGATCGGAATGGAACAGTTTTGTCAATTCTCCTCGCTAGCTCTCAATGAGACCTTTCATTTGAGACCAAACTCGACGTACATTTGAGAAAGTTTTGCAAAAAGCAAAAGCCGATCAACATTGATCATTTTTGTTAATTCTACACGCCAGCCCTTTCATTTGATACTAAACACCACATACTTCTCACAACTTTTTCCAAACACAACATATTTCTGACAAAATTTTGTAAAAAACAAATACTAATCGACATAGAATATTTTTGTCATTCGTGCACATCAGTCCACATTGTGTCGTTTCATTAAAACCCAAGGACAATATACTTCTAACAACTTTTTGCGCAAAACAAATGCAGATCGACATGACACATTTTTTTGTCATTTTAAAACCGGCCCTTATGGTTTTCTTTCTTTTGATATCACAGCAAAGTGTTCAATTTATTTTATTTAGAAATATTTGATTTTTATTTTGTTACCTACTTCATAAATTGGCAACACTGTTTGTATTAAAAAATAGTAGTTAATTTTAAAATTTATAAATTAATATTGTCAATCCTAATAAAACTGTCACCGTCTTCAGAGAAGTTACTTTAGGAATATTTGGTTTTAATTTAGTTACTTCATCACACATTTGGCAACATTGACTTTTGACATTGGAAACGTCAAAATTTATATTAATTAAATACGTTATGTTTTAAACTTAAATTAGTTGTAACACCTTTGCTCAAGACTATTATATATGATACTGTATTTACTTCTTTAATATCAATGTTCTATAAGAAGTTACAATCGTTTAAAGTTCATAGACAGATTGTCAAAAGTGACAGATGACCTCGTGACTCTTTTTAAATTTAGACATGGCTACTAGGATCCATTGTTTCAAGTTATTAATTTTGCACAGTTTTTATTTTTTTACACAAGAACCATTCACAGTAAAAATATGAGACCCCCAAAAGGCACAACTACACATTATTCCCTGCAACTTAAAAAAAAATTTACAACAATCTCTTTAATGGTTCAGGCAGTTAGGCTGTCCACAAAATTTGGCGATCGTCGTGATGAAAATAAATGAACATCACGGACACATGCCTTTTAGTATATAGGATGATAAAAAATTATAAAATTCGGGCGCGGAAGCAAATATTTACATGATTTTTTACAAAAATAAAGTCAGATTTTACCTTTTCTTGATGAATACGTTGTATATTGTAAGCTACATGGGCTGCATACATGATGAAGAATTATAAAATTCGGGCGCGGAAGCAAATACTTATATGATTTTTTACAAAAATAATGTCAGATTTTACCTATTCTTTAGATGGATATTTTTGTTATAACATTCATATTTATGCTTTAGGATCTATACCATGGATAACTTTAGCACTGGACATGCAAAAGTGACCATAACGTGGTACCAATCAGATAATAGACATTCAATTTCGGGTGTCATTTCAATGAATACGTTGTATATTGTAGGCTACATGGGCTGGATTCTAGAATACCTACCACACTTGAAATAGCAATTTTCTTGTTGCAGTGTTTTCTTTTAGCTAAAATATGATGAAGAATTAAAAAATTCGGGCGCGGAAGCAAACACTTATATGAATTTTTACAAAAATAAGGTCAGATTTTACCTATTCTTAATGAATACGTTCTATATTGTAAACTACATGGGCTGAATTCTAGTATACCTACCACACTTGAAATAGCAATTTTCGTGTTGCAATGTTTTCTTTTAGCTAAAATATCATGAAAAATTATAAAATTCCTGCGGGGAAGCAAATGTTTATATGATTTTTTACAAAAATAAAGTCAGATTTTACCTTTTCTTGATGAATACGTTGTATATTGTAAGCTGCATGGTCTGGATTCTAGAATACATACCACACTTGAAATAGCAATTTTCTTGTTGCAATGTTTACTTTTAGCTAAAATATGATGAAGAATTATAAAATTGGGGCGCGGAAGCAAATATTTATATGATTTTTTACAAAAATAAAGTCAGATTTTACGTTTTCTTGATGAATACGTTGTATATTGTAAGCTAGATGGGCTTGATTTTAGAATACCTACTACACTTAAAATAGCAATTTTCTTGTTGCAATGTTTTCTTTTAGCTAAAATATGATAAAAATTAAAAAATTCGGGCACGGAAGCAAATATTTATATGATTTTTTACAAAAATAAAGTCAGAAATTACCTATTTTTGAAATGGATATTTTTGTTAAAACATTCATATTCATGCTTTAGGATCTATATTATGGATAATTTTAGCATTGGACATGCGTAAGTGACCAAAACGTGGTACCAATCAGATAATGAACATTCAATTTTCGGGTGTCATTTTAGTGAATATGTTGTATATTGTAAGCTACTTAGGATGGATTCTAGAATACCTACCACACTTGAAATAGCAATTTTCGTGTTGCAATGTTTTCTTTTATCTAAAATATGATGAAGAATTATAAAATTCAGGCACGGAAGCAAATATTTATATAATTTTTTACAAAAATAAAGTCACGTTTTACCTATTCTTGATGAATACGTTGTATATTTTAAGCTACATGGGCTGGATTCTAGAACACCTATTACACTTGAAATAGCTATTTACTTGTTGCAGTGTTTTCTTTTAGCTAAAATATGATGAAGAATTAAAAAATTCGGGCGCGGAAGCAAACACTTATATGAATTTTTACAAAAATAAGGTCAGATTTTACCTATTCTTAATGAATACGTTCTATATTGTAAACTACATGGGCTGAATTCTAGTATACCTACCACACTTGAAATAGCAATTTTCGTGTTGCAATGTTTTCTTTTAGCAAAAATATCATGAAAAATTATAAAATTCCTGCGGGGAAGCAAATGTTTATATGATTTTTTACAAAAATAAAGTCAGATTTTACCTTTTCTTGATGAATACGTTGTATATTGTAAGCTGCATGGTCTGGATTCTAGAATACATACCACACTTGAAATAGCAATTTTCTTGTTGCAATGTTTACTTTTAGCTAAAATATGATGAAGAATTAAAAAATTCGGGCGCGGAAGCAAACACTTATGTGAATTTTTACAAAAATAAGGTCAGATTTTACCTATTCTTAATGAATACGTTGTATATTGTAAACTACATGGGCTGAATTCTAGTATACCTACCACACTTGAAATAGCAATTTTCGTGTTGCAATGTTTTCTTTTAGCTAAAATATCATGAAAAATTATAAAATTCCTGCGGGGAAGCAAATGTTTATATGATTTTTTACAAAAATAAAGTCATATTTTACCTTTTCTTGATGAACACGTTGTATATTGTAAGCTGCATGGTCTGGATTCTAGAATACATACCACACTTGAAATAGCAATTTTCTTGTTGCAATGTTTACTTTTAGCTAAAATATGATGAAGAATTATAAAATTGGGGCGCGGAAGCAAATATTTATATGATTTTTTACAAAAATAAAGTCAGATTTTACCTTTTCTTGATGAATACGTTGTATATTGTAAGCTAGATGGGCTGTATTTTAGAATACCTACTACACTTAAAATAGCAATTTTCTTGTTGCAATGTTTTCTTTTAGCTAAAATATGATGAAGAATTAAAAAATTCGGGCGCGGAAGCAAACACTTATATGAATTTTTACAAAAATAAGGTCAGATTTTACCTAGTCTTAATGAATACGTTCTATATTGTAAACTACATGGGCTGAATTCTAGTATACCTACCACACTTGAAATAGCAATTTTCGTGTTGCAATGTTTTCTTTTAGCTAAAATATCATGAAAAATTATAAAATTCCTGCGGGGAAGCAAATGTTTATATAATTTTTTACAAAAATAAAGTCAGATTTTACCTTTTCTTGATGAATACGTTGTATATTGTAAGCTGCATGGTCTGGATTCTAGAATACATACCACACTTGAAATAGCAATTTTCTTGTTGCAATGTTTACTTTTAGCTAAAATATGATGAAGAATTAAAAAATTCGGGCGCGGAAACAAACACTTATGTGAATTTTTACAAAAATAAGGTCAGATTTTACCTATTCTTAATGAATACGTTGTATATTGTAAACTACATGGGCTGAATTCTAGTATACCTACCACACTTGAAATAGCAATTTTCGTGTTGCAATGTTTTCTTTTAGCTAAAATATCATGAAAAATTATAAAATTCCTGCGGGGGAAGCAATTGTTTATATGATTTTTTACAAAAATAAAGTCATATTTTACCTTTTCTTGATGAATACGTTGTATATTTTAAGCTGCATGGTCTGGATTCTAGAATACATACCACACTTGAAATAGCAATTTTCTTGTTGCAATGTTTACTTTTAGCTAAAATATGATGAAGAATTATAAAATTAGGGCGCGGAAGCAAATATTTATATGATTTTTTACAAAAATAAAGTCAGATTTTACCTTTTCTTGATGAATACGTTGTATATTGTAAGCTAGATGGGCTGTATTTTAGAATACCTACTACACTTAAAATAGCAATTTTCTTGTTGCAATGTTTTCTTTTAGCTAAAATATGATAAAAATTAAAAAATTCGGGCACGGAAGCAAATATTTATATGATTTTTTACAAAAATAAAGTCAGAATTTACCTATTTTTGAAATGGATATTTTTGTTAAAACATTCATTTTCATGCTTTAGGATCTATATTGTGGATAATTTTAGCATTGGACATGCGTAAGTAAACAAAACGTGGTACCAATCAGATAATGAACATTCAATTTTCGGGTGTCATTTTCATGAATATGTTGTATATTGTAAGCTACATGGGATGGATTCTAGAATACCTACCACACTTGAAATAGCAATTTTCGTGTTGCAATGTTTTCTTTTATCTGAAATATGATAAAGAATTATAAAATTCGGGCACGGAAGCAAATATTTATATAATTTTTTACAAAAATAAAGTCACGTTTTACCTATTCTTGATGAATACGTTGTATATTTTAAGCTACATGGGCTGGATTCTAGAACACCTACCACACTTGAAATAGCAATTTTCGTGTTGCAATGTTTTCTTTTAGCTAAAATAGGATTTAGAATTATAAAATTCAGGCACGGAAGCAAATATTTTTATAATTTTTTACAAAAATAAAGTCAGATTTTACCTATTCTTGATGAATAAGTTGTATATTGTAAGCTACATGGGCTGGATTCTAGAATACCTACCACACTTGAAATAGCAATTTTCGTGTTGCATTGTTTTCTTTTAGCTAAAATATGATGAAGAATTATAAAACTCGGGCGCGGAAGCAAATATTTATATGATTTTTTACAATATAAAGTCAGATTTAACCTTTTCTTGATGAATACGTTGTATATTGTAAGCTAGATGAGCTTGATTTTAGAATACCTACTACACTTCAAATAGCAATTTTCTTGTTGCAATGTTTTTTTTAGCCAAAATATGATAAAGAATTAAAAAATTCGGGCGCAGAAGCAAACATTTATATGAATTTTTACAAAAATAAAGTCAGATTTTACCTATTCTTGATAAATACGTTGTATATTGTAAGCTAGATGGGCTGGATTCTAGAATAGCTACTACACTTGAAATAGCAATTTTCTTGTTGCAATGTTTTCTTTTAGCTAAAATATGATGAAGAATTATAAAATTCGGGCGCGGAAGAAAATATTTATATGATTTTTTACAAAAATAATGGCATATTTTACCAATTCTTGAAATGGATATTTTTATTAAAACATTCATATTCATGCTTTAGGATCTATACTATGGATAATTGTAGCATTAAACATGCAAAAGTGACCATAACATGGTACCAATTAGATATTGAACATTCAATTTTCGGGTGTCATTTTAATGAATACGTTGTATATTGTAAGCTACATGGGTTGGATTATAGAATACCTACCACACTTGAAATAGCTATTTTCTTGTTGCTATGTTTTCTTTTAGCTAATATATGATGAAGAATTATAAAATTCGGGCGCGGAAGCAAATATTTATATGATTTTTTACAAAAATAAAGTCAGATTTTACCAATTCTTGACATGGATATTTTTGTTAAAACATTTATATTCATGCTTTAGAATCTATACTATGGATAATTTTAGCATTGGACATGCAAAAGTGACCATAACTTAGTACCAATCAAATAATAAACATTCAATTTTCGAGTGTCATTTTAAGGAATACGTTGTATAGTGTAAGTTACATGGGCTGGATTCTAGAATATTTACCACACTTGAAATAGCAATTTTCTTGTTGCAATGTTTTCTTTTAGCTAAAATATGATGAAGATTTATAAAATTCGGGCGCGGAAGCAAATATTTATATGATTTTTTACAAAAACAAAGTCAGATATTACCTATTCTTGATGTATACGTTGTATATTGTAAGCTACATGGGCTGGACTCTAGAATATCTACTACACTTGATATAGAAATTTTCTTGTTGCAATGTTTTCTTTTAGCTAAAATATGATGAAGAATTATAAAATTCGGGCGCGGAAGCAAATATTTATATGATTTTTTACAAAAATAAAGTCAGATTTTACCTATTCTTGAAAGGGATATCATGCTTTAGGATCTATACTATGGATAATTTTAGCATTGGACATGCAAAAGTGACCATAACTTGAAACCAATCAGATAATAAACATTAAATTTTCGGGTGTCATTTTATTGAATACGTTGTATATTGTAAGCTAAATGGGCTGGATTCTAGAATACCTACCACACTTGAAATAGCAGGTTTTTAGTTGCAATGTTTTCTTTTAGCTTAAATATGATAAAGATTTATAAAATTTGGGCGCGGAAGCAAATATTTATATGATTTTTTACAAAAATAAAGTCAGATTTTACCTATTCTTATTTATTTATTTATTTATTTATATATTTATTTAAATATGAACTACCCAAACAGGCTAAGCTTAGACGAGGGTAGAGAGGTAGAATGATACAAATAGAAAATAGAATAATATAGATACTTTAAACACAAATATAAAAGTTTACTATTTTTAAGAAATTTTGAAAAAGATGTATAATTTAAAAGAAAAATGTCTAAATGAGAAAATATATTGTTATATAAGTGCCACATTCGATAAAGAGGTGAAGACTTTAATAGGTTAGTGCGACTGTAAGGAAGATAGAAGGTGGATAGAAGTCTGGTGGATATAGTACGAGAGTGGAAGTTGATCATAGAAAGGCATAAAGTATCGTCAATATGATTGTTAATAAGTTTATATAAGTGAAGAATGGAATAGTTTTCTCTACGTTCGTACAGAGTTTTGAAATTGAACATACAACATAAATGAGAATAAGGAAAGTAGCGCTCAGGGTAGTTACCCTTAACTTTAAAGTAAATGTACTTCAAAATTTTTTTCTGTGCAGAATACAAGAGGTCTTGATGTATTTCATGAGTAGGACTCCAGATAACACTACAGTATTCAAGCTTGGATCTTACATAAGCATAATAAAGTGCAAAGATAGCTGTAATGTTATGAAAATCTTTAGTATTTCTTATAACGAAACCTAACATTCGCAAAGCGGAATTATAGACTTCATGAATGTGATTAACAAATGTGAGCTTAGGGTCAAATAGGACTCCTAAATCTTTTATTATTACAGAGCGACTTAAAATGATTGTATTTATTGAATAATCATACCTCAGTGGAACAATTTTCCTGGAGAATGACATACCAGTACATTTATTGAGATTGAGCTGCAAGTTGTTTCTAGTACACCAATTATATAAATTATTCAAATCATTTTGAAGAGTAATACAGTCATTAAAAGTAGAAACTGAATAGAAAATTTTTAAGTCGTCCGCGAATAACAGTTTGTCACAGTGGAGGATATTCGTGATGTCATTAATGAAAAGTAAAAATAGTAGTGGCCCAAGGTTAGAGCCCTGAGGAACGCCCGAAGAAGCAAAGAAAGTACGCGATTTGAAGCCTTTAAAATTCACAAACAATTCACGATGAAATAAATAGGAAGAAATAAGATCAATGAAAGAAGAAGAGAAAGAAAAAGATTGTAGTTTACTGATCAAGATGTCGTGATCTAGTCTGTCAAAAGCCTTAGCAAAGTCTATGTAAATACAGTCAACTTTCCCGTTAGTATCAAGAACAGCAGAAACTCGTTGCGTAAAGTACATGAGATTGGTGGAAGTAGATCGTTTTCCAACGAAACCATGTTGGTAAGGAGATATATATATATATATATATATATATATATATATATATATATATGTATATATATATATATTGCTTTATAGATGGATATATGGTGTTGTAAATAATTTTTTCGAAAATTTTGCTAAAATTAGATAAAATAGCTATTGGGCGATAATTAGAAATATTACTTGCCTCACCAGATTTATGTAACGGAGTAATACTTAATATTTTCCAGACATTGGGAAACGTACTAGTCTTTACACTAAGGTTAAAAATATGGAAAAGTGCAGTTGACAGAGGAGACACACAGTCCTTGATCAGCAAACTTGGGACAAGATCAGGACCACATGACAGAGAAGATTTGAGTGTTTTAATAGAGGTTTTTATATCGTTAAGGGAAATATGCTTAAGAGAGATAGAATCATGCGAGAGGGAAGAGGGAGTAAACGAAATAGTAGATTTACTGACAGGTGAGTTTAAATAAGTAGACTGAAAGAATGAAGAGAAAGCATCAGAAATGTCACTAGGGTTTGAAAAAGTTTTGTCATTAAGGAACATAGAGTTATTATGTGAAGACATTTTTCTTTTAGAATTAACATAGTTCCAGAATTCTTTTGCATTTGTTTTAACATTATTTTCACAATTTGTCACATAAACAGCATAAGAATTTTTTTTATAAATATTTTAGCTTAGATCTAAGATTTTTGAAATTAATACAATTAGCTTGATTATGTGGAAAACGAGCAAGTAATTTTCTGGCGCGAATCTTGGCCTTGAGTTTACGAATAATTGTTTTAGTGAACCATGGGGAACATTTAATATTAAAATTATATTTTAAAGGAACACATGAGTCGAAGAAGGAGTACAGTATAGTATAAAAGAATTCTCAGACCTGATTAACATCAGAAAATTCCTCTAGAGTATCCCAATTAAAATTACAAATCATACTATAAGTTTGGTGAAATCAGCTTTTTTAAAATCATAATTATGAGATGTTGCAGAATATGAGTTTTTATGAGTAGGGAGATTGATCTGAACAGAAATACTGAGTGCTGGGTGATGCAGAGGAAATTCAGCGTCAAATAATAAATCTTAAGCATGTGATATGACGTAATGAGTGTTAGAGATAATTAAATCCAAGAGTTTATTATTGCTATTTTTTATTGAATTGAGCTGAGAAGCATCGTAAAATTCAAGTTAGTTAAGTAGTTTCTCAACTTTATGCGAGTTAGAGCTGGCAGTGAACTCAGGGATATTGAAATCGCCGCATATTAAAAAGATATTGTTTTGTAAGAATGGTAAATTCTCAAAAAAGTCATATACTGCAACATAAGAACTTACAGGTTGTGCTGGTGGAATATATACGGTAAAACAAAACAAGGGTATATTATTAATAATGATTTTAGCGCAAATAATGTCAATGTTTATAGGAATAATATCAATAAAATTACTAAGATCAACCTTTGAAGATGATAATTCATTCTTGATAAGCATAAGCACCCCTCCTCCTTTAGAAAGACGGCACGACTCAAAATCACGGTCACATCTATAAACATTGAACATGTCTGTACAGAGTTCAGCATTCAAAACATTGTCAGAGAGCCAAGTTTCAGTGAGGGCAATGATGTCGAAGTCGACTGCAGCACTGATGGACTGGAAATGTTTTGAATTTATACCTTGGTTGTTCTGGTAAAAGCAGGGTAGTCTACGATGGCCGTCTGGAAGTGAGAGACTTGGAGAGATCAGTGGTTGCTATTGTGAATCAACGATATTAGCTTTGAAGCGTTTTTAAATTTCAAGATACGTGTGACAGTTCTTGTTCCAAACATCATATGCAGTGTTCAATTTAGTGTTATGCATGTCATTATATTTGACGCAATTGATACATTTGGGTAGAGCCGATTGACAGTTTTTAGCGTCATGATTTCCCGCACATTTTCCACATACTTGCTCAGATTTGGTGCATTGTTTAGAAGTGTGATTGAACCCGCAGCACTTAAAACATCTACGCAGCTCAATGGCATCGTAAACAGTGCAAATGTCAAAGCCAAGGAACACTTTTTGGGCCTTCAGTAAGTTATTGTAGGTGGTAACATTAGTTTGAATAAGCGCTTGGATTATCTGGATATTATTTTTCGTAGGACATAATTCGAGGACATCACATTGGTATCCAGGAAGGAAGTGTGACTTATTTTGATGCAGTAGATGTTCAATGAAGGTCTTTTAAGTCTTTTAATTTTTCAGACTGATCGGACCCAATGATAAGAGCATCTTTATTTGCATGATGGACAGAGTTGATAGTGATGCTGGATGCCACTGGATTCGCAGATTTAAACAGATCGGATTTCGTTACGGTGGTAGATTATGACGCAACTTTTGGTTTCAGTAAAACTGATGGTTGTGGTACAGGTTTGGCAACAGTAGCAGCGAATGAGGGTGCGCTACAATTGGAAGAGGACTGCTTATTATTGACAGTATGGAGATGAGATATTATATCTTTCTGAATGTCATTCTTTAATGAAGAAACAGCATTAGAGATGATGGAGCCGATATCATCTTTAAGAGCAGACAGTAGTGTGGTGACAATTGAGTTCTCTAGGGTCGTGAATCTCTCATTAATTAATTGGATCTTGTTCTTGAAGTATGTCTCTTTGCTTTGGTCAATAATAACACAGTTAATTTTACAGGAAGAGCACCAAAAAAATACTGAGTTGCATTTCTCCAGAAGACGGCATTCTTCGTTGGTGAGATCTGCACAAGCTGGATGGAACCACTGCCCACAAGTACCTTCGCACCCTTTGAAGTTGTCCGGTGTTTTTCGTTTGCACTTCGCGCACTTAATCATGATTCATAATTTGGCGGGAAATGACATAAAAACACAACACGAAGTAAGAGGTCAGTGACATATAAGTTGATAAAACAAACAAAATTTTGTCTGAAGTGGTAGGTCAAGGTTTAGAATTGACTTAAGAAAGTTGATAAACGCAAAACACAAGCACACAAAAAACTAGATCACGTAAAAGTTTAAAAGATGCAAAAACAAAATCACTGTGTAGCACTTAACATGATGAACACAAAGACGTAAACTTTAACGTAAAATAAATTTAAATAACTAGTTCATGGTAAAAATAAGATAGAGCAAAGAAAATTGCGACTGCACACGTGTATTATTACATTATTCTTGATGAATACGTTGTATATTGTAAGCTACATGGGCTGGATTCTAGAATACCTACCACACTTGAAATAGCAATTTTCTTGTTGCAATGTTTTCTTTTAGCTAAAATATGATGAAAATTTATAAAATTCGGGCGCGGCAGCAAATATTTATATGATTTTTCACAAAAATTAAGTCAGATTTTACCTTTTCTTGATGAATACGTTGTATATTGTAAGCTACATGGTCTGGATTCTAGAATACATACCACACTTGAAATAGCAATTTTCTTGTTGCAATGTTTACTTTTAGCTAAAATATGATGAAGAATTATAAAATTGGGGCGCGGAAGCAAATATTTATATGATTTTTTACAAAAATAAAGTCAGATTTTACCTTCTCTTGATGAATACGTTGTATATTGTAAGCTAGATGGGCTGGATTTTAGAATACCTACTACACTTAAAATAGCAATTTTCTTGTTGCAATGTTTTCTTTTAGCTAAAATATGATAAAAATTAAAAAATTCGGGCACGGAAGCAAATATTTATATGATTTTTTACAAAAATAAATTCAGAATTTACCTATTTTTGAAATGGATATTTTTGTTAAAACATTCATATTCATGCTTTAGGTTCTATATTATGGATAATTTTAGCATTGGACATGCGTAAGTGACCAAATCGTGGTACCAATCAGATAATGAACATTCAATTTTCGGGTGTCATTTTAATGAATATGTTGTATATTGTAAGCTACATGGGATGGATTCTAGAATACCTACCACACTTGAAATAGCAATTTTCGTGTTGCAATGTTTTCTTTTAGCTAAAATATAATGAAAAATTATAAAATTTAAACGCGGATGTAAATATTTATATAATTTTTTACAAAAATAAAGTCAA
Source organism: Stenolophus ochropezus (assembly GCA_035578165.1). Classification (NCBI taxonomy): domain Eukaryota; kingdom Metazoa; phylum Arthropoda; class Insecta; order Coleoptera; family Carabidae; genus Stenolophus; species Stenolophus ochropezus. Next base: position 26,191,918 of record JAQOWZ010000007.1, read on the forward strand.
ATTTTACCTTTTCTTGATAAATACGTTGTATATTGTAAGCTACATGGGCTGGATACTAGAATACCTACCACACTTAAAATAGCAATTTTCTTGTTGCAATGTTTTCTTTTAGCTAAAATATGATGAAGAATTATGAAATTCGGGCGCGGAAGAAAATATTTATATGATTTTTTACAAAAATAATGTAATATTTTACCTATTCTTGAAATGGATATTTTTATTAAAACATTCATATTCATGCTTTAGGATCTATACTATGGATAATTGTAGCATTAAACATGCAAAAGTGACCATAACATGGTACCAATCAGATATTGAACATTCAATTATCGAGTGTCATTTTAATGAATACGTTGTATATTGTAAGCTACATGGGCTGGATTATAGAATACCTACCACACTTAAAATAGCTATTTTCTTGTTGCTATGTTTTCTTTTAGCTAATATATGATGAAGAATTATAAAATTCGGGCGCGGAAGCAAATATTTATATGATTTTTTACAAAAATAAAGTCAGATTTTACCAATTCTTGACATGGATATTTTTGTTAAAACATTTATATTCATGCTTTAGAATCTATACAATGGATAATTTTAGCATTGGACATGCAAAAGTGACCATAACTTAGTTCCAATCAAATAATAAACATTCAATTTTCGAGTGTCATTTTAAGGAATACGTTGTATATTGTAAGTTACAAGGGCTGGATTCTAGAATATTTACCACACTTAAAATAGCAATTTTCTTGTTGCAATGTTTTCTTTTAGCTGAAATATGATGAAGAATTATAAAATTCGGGCGCGGAAGCAAATATTTATATGATTTTTTACAAAAATAAAGTCAGATTTTACCTATTCTTAAAGAATACGTTGTATTTTGTAAGCTACATGGGCTGGATTCTAGTGTACCTACCGCACTAGAAAAAGCAATTATCTTGTTGCAATGTTTTCTTTTAGCTAAAATATGATGAAGAATTATAAAATTCGGGCGCGGAAGCAAATATTTATATGATTTTTACAAAAATAAAGTCATATTCATGCTTTAGGATCTATTCTATAGATAATTTTAGCATTGAACATGCAAAAGTGTCCATAACGTGGTACTAATCACATAATATACATTAAATTTTTGGGTTACATTTTAATGAATAAGTTGTATACTGTAAACAACATGGGCTGGATTCTAAAATACCTACCACTCTTAAAATAGCAATTTTATTGTTGCAATGTTTTCTTTTAGTTAAAATATGATAAAGATTTATAAAATGCGGGGGCACGAGCAAATATTTATATGATTTTTTATAAGAAATAAAGTCAGATTTTACCTATTAATGAATACGTTGTATATTGTAAGCTACATGGGCTGGATTCTAGAAATCCTACCACACTGATATAGCAATTTTCTTATTGCAATGTTTTATTTTAGCTAAAATATGATAAAGAATTATAAAATTCGGGCGCGGAAGCAAATATTTATATGATTTTTTACAGAAATAAAGACAGATTTTACCTATTCTTGATAAATACGTTGTATATTGTAGACTACATGGGCTAGATTCTAGAATACCTACCACACTTGACATAGCAATTTTCTTGTTGCAATGTTTTCTTTTAGCTAAAATATGATAAAAAGTTATAAAATTCGGGCGCGGAAGCAAATATTCATATGATTTTTTACAATAATAAAGTCAGATTTTACCTATTCTTGGTAAATACGTTGTATATTGTAAACTACATGGGCTGGATTCTAGAATAACTACCACACTTAAAAAAGAAATTTTCTTGTTGCAATGTTTTCTTTTAGCTAAATTATGATAAAGAATTATAAAATTCGGGAGCGGAAGCAAATATTTATATGATTTTTTACAAAAATAAAGTCAGATTTTACCTATTCTTGATAAATACGTTGTATATTGTAAGCTACATGGTCTGGATTCTAGAATACCTACCACATTTGAAATAGAACTTTTCTTGTAGCAATGTTTTTTTTTTAACTAAAATATGATAAAGAATTATAAAATTCAAGCGCGGAAGCAAATAATTATATGATTTTTTTACAAAAATAAAGTCAGATTTTACCTATTCTTTATGAATACGTTGTATATTTAAGCTACATGGGCTGGATTCTAGAATACCTACCACACTTGAAATAGCAATTTTCTTGTTGCAATGTTTTTATTTAGCTAAAATATGATGAAGAATTATAAAATTCGGGCGCGGATGCAAATATTTATATGATTTTTAACAAAAATAAAGTTAGATTTTACCTATTGTTGATGAATACGTTGTATTTTGTAAGCTACATGGACTGGATTCTAGATTACCTACCACACTTATAATAGCAATTTTCTTGTTGCAATGTTTTATTTCAGCTAAAATATGATGAAGAATTATAAAATTTGGGCGCGGAAGCAAATATTTATATGATTTTTTACAAAAATAAAGTCAGATTTTACCTATTCTTGATGAATACGTTGTATTTTGTAAGCTACATGGGCTGGATTTTAGAATACCTACCACACTTGGAATAACAATTTTCTTGTTGCAATGTTGTCTTTTAGCTAAAATATGGTGTAGAATTATAAAATTTGGGCGCGGAAGCAAATATTTATATGATTTTTTACAAAAACAAAGTCAGATTTTACCTATTCTTGATGAATATGTTGTTTATTGTAAGCTACATGGGCTGGATTCTAGAATACCTACCACACTTATAATAGCAATTTTCTTGTTGAAATGTTTTCTTTTAGCTAATATATGATGAAGAATTATAAAATTCGGACGCGGAAGCAAATATTTATATGATTTTTTACAAAAATAAAGTCAGAATTTACCTATTCTTGATAAATACGTTGTATATTGTAAGCTACTTGGGTTGGATTCTAGAATACCTACCACACTTGAAATAGCAATTTTCTTGTTGCATTGTTTTTTTTTTTTAGCTAAAATATGATGAAGAATTATGAAATTCGGGCGCGGAAGCAAATGTTTATATGATTTTTTACAAAAATAAAGTCAGATTTTACCTATTCTTGATGAATACGTTGTACATTGTAAGCTACATGTGCTGGATTCTAGAATATCTACCACACTTGAAATAGTAATTTTTTTGTTGCAATGTTTTCATTTAAATAAAATATGATGAAGAATTATAAAATTCGGGCGCGGGAGCAAATATATATTTGATTTTTTACAAAAATAAAGTCAGATTTTACATATTCTTGGTGAATACGTTGTATATTGTAAGCTACATGGGCTGGATTCTGGAATACCTAACACACTTGAAATAGCAATTTTATTGTTGCAATATTTTCTTTTATCTAAAATGTGATCAAAAATGATAAAATTCGGAACGGAAACAAATATTTATATGATTTTTTACAAAAATAAAGTCAGATTTTACCTATTCTTGAAATATAGAATTGAATATTTGGATAATTTGGACGTTTTTACATGTGCTCTATATAAAAGTTGTATTTTACTAGTTTCTCTAACTAAAATAGCTTGTGTTCTTTATCATTGTGTGCATCTCGTTACAAGTGATTCAGTGATAATAACCTTTTCATCTTTAACTTCGTTGTGCTCTAAATATTTGTGTTTTTGTACATAAAGTTGATCACCTTCTTACAAAATTTTGTCATTTCACGTTGTGCAGAATTTCGCCTGTCTAATTAAATCTAATTGTCACTGACTTCTCTGTTTGTGTTCACCCGCGATGAACGATGAGTAAGTGCGCGAACTGCAAGCGGAAATCTGACAATCTCATAGGGTGTGAAGGTACCTGTGGTCAATGGTTTCATCCAGGTTGTATCTATTTCACTGATGATGAAGGTCGCATCTTAGATAAATCTAAGTCTCTCTTCTTCTGGTGTCCTATCTGCAAAGTGAATTGTATCATAATAGATCGTAGTAAGGATATCGACATCAAGAGTCTTTTCAAAGATATGCATGACAAACTTACTAGCCTCGAAACATCCATTACTAATCAAGTATTATCCAGCCTAAAAGATGAGATTAGCTCCATTATCTCCTCCAATCTATCCAAACTAAAGTCCGCAAACCAAGAGGATATTAATTCTAAACTGCAAAGTGCAAATAGCAACACTTACCCGTCGTCGTCATGCGGTGACATCTCCTTCGCAGCTGCAGCCAAATCCACTCGCAAGCCACCAGTGTTGTTGAAACCCAAAGATGCGTCTCAATCATCTTCAGTGACCAAATCAGATCTGTTCAAATCTGCCAACCCTGTTGTCTCAAACATCACAATCAACTCCGTCCGACAGATCAGTAAAGGTGCACTCATCATTAGCTCCGATCAATCCGACAAGCTCAAAGTCATCATAAGTGACAACCTAAAAAGCAAGTATGAAGTCAAACAATTACCTGCCCTACATCCAAGGATACGTATTTCTGGTATGTCTGAGTCCTTTACCAAAGAGACCTTCGCGGACCATCTTCTCCACCAAAATAAGTCCTTATTTCTGTCTGGTTATACATGTGATGTACTTGATGTTAGTCCTACTATGTGCAACTCTCGTATCTACCAAGCTCTCATCCAAACCGACGTGACAACATACAACTTATTACTTAAGGCTCAGAAAATACTTATTGGCTTTGACATGTGTGCTATCTATGATGCTATCAAACTACGCAGGTGTTTCAAATGTTGTGGTTTTCATCACACATCTAAACAATGTGTCAAATCTGACCAAGTTTGTGGTAAAAGCACTGGCAACCATAAGGCCAAAGACTGTCCATCCAAGGAATCCAAGTTTATCAACTGTATTAAATTTAATGAAATCCACAAAACCAAACTCGATATATCTCATGATGTATGGGATAAAAATTGCCACACATACATTGATATTCTGAAACGTTTTAAAGCCAATATTGTTGCATCACAATAGCAATCACCCATCACTTCAAGTTCCCCAAACCCCCAGCGCCGACTTACCATTTTCTACCAGAATATCCAAGGTCTCAACTCCAAACTGGGTCATCTGCAGTCCACTCATTCATGAATCGACTACGATGTCATCGCACTCACTGAAACATGGCTCACCGGCAGTGTTTACAACGCCGAACTTGGTTCAGACTCGTTCAGTGTGTACAGGTGCGACCGAGATTTCACTGCATGCCGTCTTACTAGGGAAGGAGGTGTTCTTTTACTGATCAAAAATCATCTTTCATCCTCTGGTAATTATAATTCGAGTTGTCTTGAGGAATTTTCTGACGTTAATCTTGCCTGTGAGTTTTCGTATTCTAAATTATATTCTTTTATAGACTTATGTGTTCCCACTAAAATTACCAATGGTAGCAACTACTCACCCTGGTTTAATAAGACTATCGTTCGGAAACTTAAGGCTAAGATTCGCGCCAGAAAGTTATTGAATCGGTTTCCACATAATCAGTCGTATATTACTAAAATTAAATTATTAAGATCTGAAGTAAAATCTTTTATAAAAAAATCATACGCTGACTATGTGAAATCCAGTGAAAACGCAATTAAGTCGGATCCTAAAAAATTTTGGAATTATGTCAACTCTAAGAAAAAAATATTCAGCTACTCTAACTCTTTCGTCTATAACAACACCATTTCATCTAAACCTAATGATATATCTAATGCTTTCGCTTCCTTTTTTCAATCTACTTATCTTCTTTCCTCTTCCCCTACTACTACTTCATCAACTTCATTTTCATCCTCAACTCTGTCATACCCTCCCATCTGTCTTGATCATATAAGCATTCGTGAAATTGAATCATCCATTAAGTCTCTTCAATCTTCTCTCTCTTGTGGCCCTGACCTTATTCCCAGCCTGTTGATCAAAGACTGTGCTCATCCTCTTTCCAAAGCTCTTTACTTCATCTTCAACCTATCCCTCAAAAGGAATACTTTCCCCAATATCTGGAAAATGACTCGTATAACTCCCATCCTTAAATCTGGTGACGCTTCGGCAGTATGTAATTACCGGCCTATAGCCATACTGTCCAGTTTTAGCAAAGTTTTTGAGAAGGTGATATATAACAATATTTATCCCGCAGTAAGATATCTCATCTCGCCTTGTCAACATGACTTCATTGGTAAGCGTTCCACAATTAATAATCTGATGTTTTTCACGCAGAAAGTTTCCTCCATTCTTGATTCCTGTGGTCAAGTAGATTGTATATACACCGACTTCTCTAAAGCCTTTGACAGACTGGATCACAACATCTTAACCAGTAATCTTGAATCTTTTTCTTTTTCCTTCTCCTTAATTAAACTAATAACTTCCTACCTTCATGGACGTAAGTTATTTGTCAACTTTCATGGTTCCAACCCTCTCAGTTATTTTGCCACCTGTGGCGTTCCCCAAGGCTCACATCTCGGTCCTTCACTTTTCCTTCTTTTCATAAATGACATCTCAAATTCCATACATTGTCTTAAATTAGTTAAAAATATTTATATGATTTTTTACAAAAATAAAGTCAGATTTTATCTATTCTTGACGAATACGTTGTATATTGTAAGCTACATGGGCTGGAACCTAGAATACCTACCACACTTAAAATAGCAATTTTCTTCTTGAAATGTTTTCTTTCAGCTAAAATATGATAAAGAATTATAAAATTCGGGCGCGGAAGCAAATATTTGTATGATTTTTTACAAAAATAAAGTCAGATTTTACCTATTCTTGATGAATACGTTGTATATTGTAAGCTACGTGGGCTAGATTCTAGAATACCTACCACACTTGAAATAGCAATTTTCTTGTTGCAATGTTTTCTTTTAGCTAAATTATGATAAAGAATTATAAAATTCGGGCGCGGAAGCAAATATTTATATGATTTTTAACAAAAATAAATTCAGATTTTACCTATTCTTGATAAATACGTTGTATGTTGTAAGCTACATTTGCTGGATTCTAGAATACCTACCACACTTGATATAGCAATTTTCTTGTTGCAATGTTTTCTTTTAGCTAAAATATGATGAAGAATTATAAAATTCGGGCGCGGAAGCAAATATTTATATGATTTTTTACAAAAATAAAGTCAGATTTTACCTGTTCTAGATGAATACGTTGTATTTTGTAAGCTACATGGGCTGGATTCTAGAATACCTACCACACTTATAATAACAATTTTCTTGTTGCAATGTTTTATTTTAGCTAAAGTATGATGAAGAATTATAAAATTCGGGCGCGGAAGCAAATATTGATATGATATTTACAAAAATAAAGTCAGATTTTATCTATTCTTGATGATTACGTTGTTTATTGTAAGCTACATGGGCTGGAATCTAGAATACCTACCACACTTAAAATTGCATATTTCTTGTTGCAATGTTTCCTTTCAGCTAAAATATGATGGAGGATTTTAAAATTCGGGCACCGAAGCAAATATTTATATAATTTTTTACAAAAATAAAGTCAGATTTTACCTATTCTTGATGAATACGTTGTATATTGTAAGCTACATGGGCTAGATTCTAGAATACCTACCACATTTGAAATAGCAATTTACTTGTTGCAATGTTTTCTTTTAGCTAAATTATGATAAAGAATATAAAATTCGGGCGCGGAAGCATAAATTTATATGATTTTTTACAAAAATAAAGTCAGATATTACCTATTCTTGATGAATACGTTGTATATTGTAAGCTACATGGGCTGGATTTTAGAATACCTACCACACTTGAAATAGCAATTTTCTTGTTGCAATGTTGTTTTTTAGCTAAAATATGGTGAAGATTTATAAAATTCGGGCGCGGAAGCAAATATTTATATGATTTTTTACAAATATAAAGTCAGATTTTACCTATTCTTGAGGAATACGTTGTATATTGTAAGTTACATGGGCTGGACTCTAGAATACATACCACACTTGAAATAGCAATTTTTTCGTTGCAATGTTTTCTTTTAGCTAAAATATTATAAAAAATTATAAAATTCGGGCGCGGAAGCAAATATTTATATGATTTTTTACAAAAATAAAGTCAGATTTTACCTATTCTTGATGAATACGTTGTATATTGTAAGCTACATGGGCTGGATTCTGGAATACCTAACACACTTGAAATAGCAATTTTATTGTTGCAATGTTTTCTTTTAGCTAAAATATAATAAAGAATTATAAAATTCGGGAGCGGAAGCAAATATTTATATGATTTTTTACAAAAATAAAGTTAAATATTACCTGTTCTTGAAATGGATATTTTTGTTAAATCATTCATATTCATGCTTTAGGATCTATACTATGGATAATTTTAGCATTAAACATGCAAAAGTGACCATAACGTGGTACCAATCAGATAATAAACATTCAATTTTCGGGTGTTATTTTAATGAATACGTTGTATATTATAAGCTACATGGGCTGTATCCAAGAATAACTACCAAACTTGAAATAGCAAATTTCTTGTTGTAATGTTTTTATTTAGCTAAAATATAATGAAGAATTATAAAATTCGGCGCAAAAGCAAATATTTATATGATTTTTTACAAAAATAATGTCAGATTTTACCTATTCTTGATAAATACGTTGTATATTGTAAGCTACATGGCCTGGATTCTAGAATACCTAACACACTTGAAATAGCAATTTCCTTGTTGCAATGTTTTCCTTTAGGTAAAATATGATAAAGAATTATAAAATTCTGGCGCGGAAGCAAATATTTATATGATTTCTTACAGAAACAAAGTCAGATTTTACCTATTCTTGTTGAATACGTTGTATATTGTAAGCTACATGGGCTGGATTCTGGAATACCTACCACACTTGAAATAGCAATTTTCTTGTTGCAATATTTTCTTTTAGCTAAAATGTGATCAAAAATTATAAAATTCGGGAGCGGAAGCAAATATTTATATAATGTTTTACAAAAATAAACTCAGATTTTACCTATTCTTGATGAATACGTTGTATATTGTAAGCTACATGGGCTGGATTCTAGAATACCTACCACATTTGAAATAGCAATTTTCTTGTTGCAATGTTTTCTTTTAGCTAAAATATGATAAAGAATTATAAAATTCAGACGCGGAAGCAAATATTTATATGATTTTTTACAAAAATAAACTTAGATTTTACATATTCTTGATGAATACGTTGTATATTGTAAGCTACATGGGTTGGATTCTGGAATACCTACCACACTTGAAATAGCAATTTTCTTGTTGCATTGTTTTCTTTTAGCTAAAATATGATGAAGAATTATAAAATACGGGCGCGGAAGCAAATATTTATATGATTTTTTACAAAAATAAAGTCAGATTTTACTTATTCTTGATGAATACGTTGTATATTGTAAGCTACATGTGCTGAATTCTAGAACACCTAACACACTTGAAATAGCAATTTTCTTGTTGCAAAGTTGTCTTTTAGCTAAAGTATGGTGAAGAATTATAAAATTCGGGGGCGAAAGCAAATATTTATATGATTTTTTACAAAAAAAAAGTCAGATTTTACCTATTCTTGATGAATACGTTGTATATTGTAAGTTACATGTGCTGGATTCTAGAATACCTACCACACTTGAAATAGCAATTTTCTTGTTGCAATGTTGTGTTTTAGCTAAAATATGGTGAAGAATTATAAAATTGGGGCGTGGAAGCAAATATTTATATGATTTTTTCCTAAAATAAAGTCAGATTTTACCTTGTTTTGATGAATACGTTGTATATTGTAAGCTACATGGGCTGGATTTTAGAATACCTACCATACTTGAAATAGCATTTTTCTTGTTGCATTGTTTTCTTTTAGCTAAAATATGTTGAAGAATTGTAAAATTCGAGCGCGGAGCAAATATTTATATGATTTTTCATAAAAATAAAGACAGATTTTACCTATTCTTGATGAATACGTTGTATATTGTAATCTAGATGGGCTGGATTCTAGAATACCTACCAGACTTGAAATAGCAATTTTCTTGTTGCAATGTTGTCTTTTAGCTAAAATATGATGAAGAATTATAAAATTTGGGCGCGGAAGCAAATATTTATATGATTTTTTACAAAAATAAAGTCAAATTTTACCTATTCTTGATGAATACGTTGTATATTTTAAGCTACACGGGCTGGATTCAAGAATACCTACCGGACTTGAAATAGTAATTTTCTTGTTGCAATGTTTTCTTTTAGCTATAATATGATGAAGGATTATAAAATTCGGGCGCGGAATCAACTATTTATTTGACTTTTACAAAAGTAAAGTTAGATTTTACCTATTCTTGATGAATACGTTGTATATTTTAAGCTACATGGGGTGGATTTTAGAATACCTACAACACTTGAAATAGCAATTTTCTTGTTGCAATGTTTTCTTTTAGCTAAAATATGATAAAGAATTATAAAATTCGGGTTCGGAAGCAAATATTTATATAGTTTTTTACAAAAATAAAGTCAGATTTTACCTTGTTTTGATAAATACGTTGTATATTGTAAGCTACATGGGTTGGATTCTAAAATACCTACCACACTTGAAATAGCAATTATCTTGTTGCAATGTTTTCTTTTAGCTAAAATACTAGCGAATTCTCAGTTACGCTGAGCTTTCCCTAGACCTCCGGCGTTCGTGAAATATTACCATTAGATAGATAATTTCATTTCTGAAAAAAAACAAGGTTTACTTCGGCCAACTAATTGTTAAAAACAAATGCAGATCAACTTGGCATTTTTTTGTCATTTCTGCAAATTAGCCCTTAACAAGACATTTAATTTAAAACCAAACCTGACATACTTCTAATACTTTTCCAATAAACAAAAGCTGGTCGACGTGAACCATTTCTGTCAATTTTGCATGTCAGCTCTAATAGAGACCTTTCATTTTATACCAAATACGATATACTTCGGACAACTTTTTGCATAAAACAAAAGCCGTTAGTCATAGAACTTTTTTGACATTTCTGCTCGCCAGCCCTCATCGAGTCCTTTTATTTAACTCTAACTACGATATACTTCTTACAACTTTTTACAGAAAACAAAAGTCGCCAAAGTAATCCATTTTCGTCATTTCTGCACGCGAGCCCTTAATAAGACCTTTCATTTGAGACCAAACATGATATGCTTTATACAACTTTTTTCAGAAAACAAACGCCGATCGACATAGATCATTTTTGTCAATTCTGCACGCAAGCACTTTCCGAGACCTTTCATTCGATACCAAACACTACAAATTTCGGACAACTTTTTATAAAAAACAAAAGCCGATTATCATAGATCATTTTTGTCAATTCTGCTCGCCACTCTTCATCGAGAAATTTCTTTTAATACCATACACGAGATACTTCTGACAACTTTCTACAAAAAACAAAAGCCATTTGACATGGAACATTTTTGTCAATTTTGCATGTCAGCCCTCAACGAGACCTTTCATTAGATACCAAACACGACATACGTCTATTAACTTTTTGCATAAAACAAAAGCCGATTAACATGGAAAATTTCCTTTTTTGCCCACCAGCCCTCACCAAGACTTTTCATTCGATACCAAACACAACATATTTCTGAAAACATTTTGCAAAAAACGAATTCTAACTAGGTTTGAGGCCAAACTCGACATAATTTTGAGAAATTCTTACAGAAAGCAAAACCCGAAAGGAATGCAACATTTTTGTCAACTCTGAACGCCAGCCCTCAACGAGACCTTTTATCTGAGACCAAACTCGACATACTTCTAAAAACTTTTTACAAAAAACAAAAGCCGATCAATATTAACCATTTTTGTTAATTCTGCACACCTGCCCTTATAGAAACCTTTTATGTGATACCAAACACCAAACACTTCTGATATCTTTTTGCAAAAAACAAAAAATTATCAACATAGCATATTTTTGTCAATTCTGCACGCTTAGCCCTCAACGAGACGTTTCATTTGAGACCAAACTCGACATACCTTTAAGAAAGTTTTGCAAAAATCAAAAGCCGATCAACATTGATCATTTTTGTTAATTCTACACGCCAGCCCCTATCAAGCTCTTTTATTTGATACTAAACACCACTTACTTCTCATAACTTTTTTCCAAACACGACATTTTTCTGACAAAATTTTGCACAAAACAAATCGCAATCTACGTACAACATTTTTGTCATTCCTGCACACCAGTCCACATTATGTCGTTTCATTAAAACCCAAGGACGACCTACCTCTAACAACTTTTTGCGCAAAACAAATGCAGATCGACATGACACATTTTTTTTGTCGTTTCAAAACCGGCCCTTATGGTTTTCTTTCTTTTGATATCAAACACAGCAAAGTGTTCAATTTATTTTATTTAGGAATATTATCTTTTTATTTAGTTACCTACTTCATAATTTGGCAACACTGTTTGTATTAAAAATATTAGATAATTTTTAAATTTATAAATTAATATTGTAAATCCTAATATAATTGCCACCGTCTTCAGTGAAGTTAGTTTAGGAATATTCGGTTTTAATTTAGTTACTTCATCACACATTTGGCAACATTGACTTTTGACATTGGAAACGTCAAAATTTATAATAATTAAATACGTTATGTTTTAAACTTAAATTAATTGTAACACCTTTGCTCAAGACTATTATACATGATACTGTATTTACTTCTTTAATATGTTACGGTCTGCTATTTTATTATATTTCTTGGTAAGCAGGCAACCCTTTTTGCTGATAAGAATATATGTTTAGTGGAGTCTTGGCTTATTTTGGTTTATACTTTTTAAATTCTTGCTCGGACTGAACTTGTCTTTTAAGAAACTGTTTTGTGCATCTCAGATTCATTCTCATCTTGATCAGTGAGTTTGAACAGATGTTTTATTTGACTGCCCATTGAGAATTAATTTGAGTTTTGTGATTTAAATTTTTGAGTGTTATTTACTCAAGGGAGCCCATTTTGGGGATTTATCAATATTACATCACGGAGAATTTGTCTCTATCAGCTGTTGCTGGATTTGATAGTTTAACTCCAGATCAAAGATACTTTCTAAGCCGCTCAACATCTCAAGGTAATTGTAATGCACAGTAATTTCAGTCATTTTGTCATATACAGAATTTGTTATTCAGTTCAGTCTTTAAGCTGATCACATTTTTGTGTAAGATTTAGACCACGTGTTTGTGGCCTAACTATTTGCCAAGGCTAAGCTAACATATATCTCTTTCAGGCTTTTTTTTTATATATGGTAATTTTACCATGCAATTTACACAATTGAGTATAATTCTCATCCACTCGTGAGAACGATCTTTTGAGAGGACACGACAGAAAGAATTGGTGATCCGAGCAAGCGGGACCAGTTGCCGCCATTTTGAAATCGTCTCCAGCGGGACACCATCGTGCCACCTACTTCCGGAAATTCAGGAAAGCCCTTTATTATTCTTTTTATATTTATTTGTTCGCTTGAATTTACTTCATTTAACAAATGATTTGTTTAATTGTTAATTTATTTCCACACTGATTTATTATTTTGTGTACTGACTCACGCAAGTTTATTTATTTTTCTTGAATATTCAGTATTAGACTTTCAGTAGCGCCGTCTGATAGTTAAGACGAATTAGGGCGAGAGTATTTTAGTGCTCTTATAGCGTATGCGTGCGACGTCCGTGAATGGTCGACCAATCATCGTGCGTGCGCGTTTTGCGGTATTTTATCTCTTTTGTTTATGAGTTTCGGTACTCTGTCCTCGTTCCGTCGGCTGTTAGCACCGCTCATATTAGAATATTGTTAAACTCGATTTTCGAGTACTATTCAGCTCGCGTCAGTTATTTTTTTGAAACACATTCTTTCTCTTGTAATATTTATCTTCAGTATATCAATATAGATATAATTTTATATAATTTTGAGCTTAATTGCGATCTCCCTTTCCACGAGTTTTGTGTGCTTGCGGTATCGGTGCTTTCGCTGTTGTGCACCATATTTAACAACACGCGTGGCGCCCTACATTTTTGGTTATTTTATTTATTGTAAATTATTTTGGTTATCAAAGACCCAGCCCTTCTCCACTGTCTAAAAGCTGGCGGCCGCATTCCTGAAAAGCTTGGGTGCGTTATATTTGCCTTTAGAGGTAGAACCTTTAAGGTCCTTCCAGTACGTAGCAAATTTCTGGCGCCCAACGTGGGGCCATTTAGTTTAAAACAGGGGCCTTTGATTAAAAGAAGCCTTTAATTAAGAGGTGCTCCCTAATAATAGTGGCAACTTAAATTAGGAAAATATTCTGTTGAATCTTATCTAAGTTATTGTCCGATGTTGTGTCATACATTAAACTTTAAGTGTTGTACAATTCAGTTATTAATTTTATAACCTAAAGTATTACTAGTATTGAATTCTTTCTTTCCGTTGCTGTTAGATAGTTGAGATTTTTTTGATTATCGTGTACATTTTCTTTATTTATTTTATGTCTATCATGGATGTTGGAAAATTGAGTCGTGATGAACTTGAGTACGAATTATCAGTTCGTGGTGTACAAAGTCCGGAAAATTTAACGATACCGATTATGCGAAGTGACCTTAGGCGACGAATTAAAAACGAGGAATTAGGTTCGGTTGAAGATAGAAGCTCAGAACCGCGGGATGCTTCTGAAGAAATTGATGTGTGTACCCAAAAAGTTAGTGAGATACAATCGTTGATTCTAGAATTAAATGATAGGTCCGGAATATATTCGATAGAAAAAATATTCGCGAAAATATATCATGTACGGTGTCGTTTGGCTCGAATTAAGCCGGACGATGATGAAATTAAAGCGTGCCTTACTAGATTAAAAGAATCTATTTCAAATTGTGAAACAGATGCTTTAGAACGAAGCGAGAATGAAAGTTCGGAGCAAAAACCAATAGAGCCTGCAACTAGAGTTAATGCAAATCAGAAACAAGTCCCTGTTAGTAAATGGCGAATTTCTTTCAATGGTGAACCAGGTGTGAGCGTAAGCGCATTTTTAGAGCAATTAGATGAACTTAGTATCGCGCGTAACGTCTCTAAAGAAGAATTATGCAATAGTATCATAGAACTATTATCTGGTAATGCTTTAACTTGGTATCGATCCGTGCGGCATAAAATTAAATCATGGAACGATTTTGTTAAACTGTTGCGTGAAGAATATGAGCCCTACGATTATGAAATTGAATTATGGGACGAAATCAGAAAACGTTCACAGGGTTTGGATGAATCTATAGGTACTTTCTTCGCGTGTATGATTAATTTGTTCGCACGTCTACCTAAACCTCCTTCAGAGGCAGAGAAACTGCAAATATTACGCCGTAATATTGCACCATATTATATTCATTCGTTAGGAGTCCAAGAATTCAAATCTACAGATGAATTACGGGAATGGTGTAAAAAGATGGAGCGAAATCGTTTTATAGCTGAAAAGTTTCGGCCACCTCCAACTAACCTTCGTAATCTTCTTGAACCGGATTTGTCTTATCAAGGGCGGTCTCGGTTAACTGTAAATTCTTCTAATATTCAACCCAGTACTAGTACTCGTACTTCTAGTAAACCCGTGTGCTGGAATTGTCGAGCTGTGGGGCATATGTCGCGAGACTGTAGGCTACCAAAGAATAAATATTGTTTTGGGTGTGGCACACAGAATGTTACAAAAGCTTCGTGTCCTAAGTGTCAATCGGGAAACGGAAGAAGGACGATGTAAGTGGTCGATTACACCGTCATAGGTCTTCTACCGCGGCCATTATTAACAATGTTAAATTAGATTTTATTTTGTCTCACGTTCAAGGAGACGAACGACCATATTTAGAAATTTCTATTTTAGGTCAACCATTTTTCGGATTACTAGATTCGGGTGCATCGCGTACAGTTGTTGGTGATTTAGGTTATAAATATTTGTTAGATTTGGGATATAAATTAACAAGTAACCCTTCTTCATGTATTGTTGCCAATGGTGAAGGATGTTATAGTCCTGGCGAGATTACAGCACCGGTGAGACTTCGGGATATTGTTAAATTAATTACCTTCGTTGTTGTGCCATCTATTAAACACGACATTATTTTGGGAGCGGATTTTTGGAGAATCATGGGTATAGTTCCTGACCTTAGAAAGGGCGAGTGGTCGTTTTCTGAAAATCCAATTTTAATCAATAGTATTGATAAAGTAATTTCACGTTCTTCCTTATCTTTAGAGCAAGAATCAGAGTTAAGTAAAACGTTAGACAAAATTTTTGAAAATATGCCTCCTGATTTAATCGGTTGTACAAATTTAGTACAGCATGTTATCAAGCCCGATAGCCCACCAATTAAGCAAAGGTATTATCCGTTGTCACCGGCTATGCAAAAATGTCGATCAAGAGCTAAATGAAATGTTAGAAAAGGGAATTGTTGAAAAGTCTACAAGTGCATGGTCGTCACCTATTTTATTAGTTAAAAAAAAGGACGGTTCGTATCGTTTTTGTGTCGACTATCGTAGGTTGAATAAAGTAACGGAGCACGATGCTTATCCGTTGCCGTATGTGTCTAGTACTTTAGACAAACTACGTGACGCTCGTTATTTAACAACCCTTGACATTAAATCGGCTTATTGGCAGATTCCGGTCGCGGAAGAGTCTAGACCTTACACAGCGTTTACTGTGCCAAATCGTGGCCTTTTCCAATTTAAAAGAATGCCATTTGGGCTTCATAATGCTCCCGCTACTTGGCAACGATTTATTGACTCAGTGATTGGTGCCGATCTTGAGCCATACGTTTTTGTGTATCTTGACGACATTGTTATCGTTACCAGTACTTTTGAAAAACATGTTGAAATTCTTCGCGAGGTCTGTAAACGCTTAATTGATGCGGGATTAACACTAAGTCGTGAAAAATGTAATTTTTGTAGAGAAGAACTCCGTTACTTGGGTTACGTAATTAATAAGCAAGGTTTATTGGAGGACCCTGAAAAGGTTAAAGCGATTTTAGAAATCCCTATTCCGAGAACAGTATCAGAGGTTCGTCGTATCGTTGGTATGGCATCCTGGTACAGACGGTTCGTTCCGGCTTTTTCTACAGTTATTTCTCCTTTAACTAATTTACTTCGTAAAAACGTTAAATTTTCTTGGGATACCGATTGTGAAAACGCTTGGTTGAAAATCAAGGACCATTTAGTTTCGGCTCCAATTTTGAGTTGTCCGGATTTCTCTAACGAATTTATTTTGCAAACAGATGCTTCAGATTTTGGACTCGGGGCAGTTTTGAGTCAGGAATATCCTGAGGGTGAAAAGGTGGTATGTTACCTTTCGCGTTCCCTTACTCGGCAAGAAAGAAAGTATTCCACCTCCGAGAAGGAATTATTAGCGTTGCTATGGGCAGCGGAGAAACTCCGTCCGTATTTGGAGGGTGTACAGTTTAAAGCCATTACTGATCATCATTCTCTCGTGTGGTTAAATAAGATCCAGAACCCTTCTGGACGTCTTGCTCGTTGGGCAGTGCGCCTACAACAATTTAAATTTGAGATAATCCATCGGAAAGGTACAGACCACGTGGTTCCTGACACTCTTTCTCGTTCAGTACCTATTGTAGATAATATTGAGGTTACGGAATGTACAGATAAATGGTTTGAACGTCTTTTTAAGTTAGTGGAAAGTAATCCAATTCGTTTTCCAAACTTTCGAGTAGATAAAGGGCGGTTATTTAAGCGTGTCAAAGTAGAGTTTTCCCAATTAGGCGATGGAACCGACGAATGGAAATTAGTAATACCTAAAGACAGACGTAAGACTTTACTTCAGCAGTGCCATGATAAACAGACAAGTGGTCATTTAGGGGTCTTTAAGACGTACCACCGTCTTGCTCAAAATTATTTCTGGCCTAAAATGAAGGCTGATGTGGCTAAGTACGTTCGCTCGTGTGTTACTTGCGCAAAATCTAAGCCAGAACAGAAAGCTCCGGCCGGTGTAATGGGAGGTCATTCTAAGATTTCTCGACCGTGGGAAGTACTAAGTACTGATTTGATAGGACCACTTCCGAGATCTAAGAATGGTTTTGCGTATATTTTGGTTATTACCGACTGTTTTAACAAATTTAGCTTATGTTTTCCCTTGCGAAAAGCTAATGCAAATAATATTATTAAACATTTTGAAAATGATGTATTTCTTCTATTTGGAGTTCCTCGAGTTATAATTTCAGATAATGATGTGCAGTTTAAGTCAAAGGAGTATCTGAATTTATTGAGTTCGTACCACGTCAAACCTGCTTTCACGTCGTTGTATCACCCTCAAGCGAATCCTACAGAGCGTGTAAATCGTGTCTTAAAAACAATGTTGACAGCTTTCGTGACAGATCATCAACGCGGATGGGATGATGTATTGCCAAAAGTAGCTTGTGCTCTGCGTACCGCTAAACATGAAGTAACTAGATTAACACCTTATTTTATCAATTTCGGACGCGAAGCCGTATTGCTTGGTGACGCTGACAATGAAAAGTTTCGTGAGAACAATAATTCAGATTTTGAGAAAGAAAAGGTTATTGAACGAGCTTGTAATTTTAAGGAACTTTATAATAATGTTCGCAAGCGATTGCAAGATTCATACGAGAAGTCCAAGATTCGTTATAATCTTAGGCGTCGTGATGTAACTTTTCATCCTGGAGAATTAGTGTGGCGGCGAAATTTTGTTTTATCAAATGCTTCTGACTTTTATTCCACAAAATTAGCAGATAAATTTGTTGGACCATTTCGAGTCCGCAAACGTATTTCTCCCACTACCTACGAGTTAGAGACTCGAAATGGAGAAAAATTATCAGGTACTTGGAACGTACAACATTTAAAGGCTGACACAACGGACAATCCAAATCATAATTAATTTTCGTGTTTGTTGTTACAAATTTTGACTCCATGAGTTTGAGAGTTTCCTTTTTTTTGAAAATTATTTTGTACGCTTTATTATTAACTTTCTTTAGTTTTTTTTCTACATATCGGAAATTTTCCCAGGAAAATTTCCTCATTTGGTTGGGGGGGAGTTGTTACGGTCTGCTATTTTATTATATTTCTTGGTAAGCAGGCAACCCTTTTTGCTGATAAGAATATATGTTTAGTGGAGTCTTGGCTTATTTTGGTTTATACTTTTTAAATTCTTGCTCGGACTGAACTTGTCTTTTAAGAAACTGTTTTGTGCATCTCAGATTCATTCTCATCTTGATCAGTGAGTTTGAACAGATGTTTTATTTGACTGCCCATTGAGAAATAATTTGAGTTTTGTAAATTACATTTTTGAGTGTTATTTACTCAAGGGAGCCCATTTTGGGGATTTATCAATATTACATCACGGAGAATTTGTGTCTATCAGCTGTTGCTGGATTTGATAGTTTAACTCCAGATCAAAGATACTTTCTAAGCCGCTCAACATCTCAAGGTAATTGTAATGCACAGTAATTTCAGTCATTTTGTCATATACAGAATTTGTTATTCAGTTCAGTCTTTAAGCTGATCACATTTTTGTGTAAGACACCATCGTGCCACCTACTTCCGGAAATTCAGGAAAGCCCTTTATTATTCTTTTTGTATTTATTTGTTCGCTTGAATTTACTTTATTTAACAAATGATTTGTTTAATTGTTAATTTATTTCCACACTGATTTATTATTTTGTGTACTGACTCACGCGAGTTTATTTATTTTTCTTGAATATTCAGTATTAGACTTTCAGTAGCGCCGTCTGATAGTTAAGACGAATTAGGGCGAGAGTATTTTAGTGCTCTTATAACGTATGCCTGCGACGTCCGTGAATGGTCGACCAATCATCGGGCGTGCGCGTTTTGCGGTATTTTATCTCTTTTGTTTATGAGTTTCGGTACTCTGTCCTCGTTCCGTCGGCTGTTAGCACCGCTCATATTAGAATATTGTTAAACTCGATTTTCGAGTACTATTCAGCTCGCGTCAGTTATTTTTTTG
Source organism: Stenolophus ochropezus (assembly GCA_035578165.1). NCBI lineage: Eukaryota > Metazoa > Arthropoda > Insecta > Coleoptera > Carabidae > Stenolophus > Stenolophus ochropezus. The sequence continues at coordinate 26,211,728 of JAQOWZ010000007.1, forward strand.
AAACACATTCTTTCTCTTGTAATATTTATCTTCAGTATATCAATATAGATATAATATTATATAATTTTGAGCTTTATTGCGAACTCCCTTTCCACGAGTTTTGTGTGCTTGCGGTATCGGTGCTTTCGCTGTTGTGCACCATATTTAACAACACGCGTGGAGCCCTACATTTTTGGTTATTTTATTTATTGTAAATTATTTTGGTTATCAAAGACCCAGCCCTTCTCCACTGTCTAAAAGCTGGCGGCCGCATTCCTGAAAAGCTTGGGTGCGTTATATTTGCCTTTAGAGGTAGAACATTTAAGGTCCTTCCAGTACGTAGCAAATATCATTGTTCCATAAAAAGTTATAATCGTTTAAAGTTCATAGACAGATTGTCAAAAGTGACAGATGACCTCGTGACTCTATTTAAATTTAGACATGGCTACTAGGATCCATTGTTTCAAGTAATTAATTTTGCACAGTTTTTATTTTTTTACACAAGAACCACTTACAGTAAAAATATGAGATCCCCAAAAGGCACAACTACACATTATTCCCTGCAATCTAAATAAAAAATTACAACAATCCCTTTCATGATTCAGGCAGTTAGGCTTGTGACAAAATTTGGCGATCGTCGTGATGAAAATAAATAAACATCACGACACATGCCTTTTAGTATATAGGATAGCGAATTCTCGGCTACGCCGAGCATTCCCTAGAGCTCCGCTATCAGTGAAAAAAACAAATGCCGATCGACATGAAACAATTATTTCATATTTGCAAGTGAGGCCTCACTAAGACCTTTCATTAGATTGAAATACGATATACTTCCAATAATTTTTTGTAAAAAACAAAAGCCGGTCGATATGAAACATTTTTGTCAGTTATGTAACCCAGTCCTCACCGAGTTCTTTCATTTGAAACCAAACACAACATACTTCTGACAACTTTCTACAAAAACAAAAGTCGATCGACATGAAACATTTTTATCATATCTGCACGCTAGCCCACACCGAGACTTTTTATTTGATACCAAACTATCTATACTTGTGACAACCTTTTGCAAAAAGTCGATGGAAATTGCAAATTTTTGTTACTTCTGCACACCAGCCCTCATTGAAACCTTTCATTAGATACCAAACACCGTACACTTCTGACAACTTTTTGCATAAAACAAAAGCCGATCGACATGGAACATTTTTGTCAATTCTGCACGCTATCCCTCAACAAGACGTTTCATTTGAGACCAAACTCGATATACCTTTGAGAACTTTTTGTAGAAAACAAAAGCCGATCGAAATGGAACATTTTTGTCAATTCTGCACGCTAGCCCTCAACGAGACCTTTCATTTGAGACCAAACTCGATGTACCTTTGTGAAAATTTTGCAAAAAACAAAAGCCTATCAACATTGATCATTTTTGTTAATTCTACACGGCAGCCCTTAGCGAGCCCTTTCATTTGATACTAAACAAGACATACTTCTCAAAACTTTTTCCAAACACGACATTTTTCTATCATTTTGCAAAAATAAATTGTAATTTACGTAGAACATTTTTGTCATTCGTGCACAACCGTCCACATTGTGTCGTTTCTTTAAAACCTACGACGACCTACTTCTAACAACTTTTTCCGAAAAACAAATGCAGATCGACATGACACATTTTTTTTTTGTCATTTCAAAACCGGCCCTTATGGTTTTCCTTCTTTTGATATCAAACACAGCACAGTGTTCAATTTAATTAGAAACATTTGATTTTTATTTAGTTACTATATAATTTGGCAACACAGTTTATATTAAAAATAGTAGTTAATTCTTAAATTTATACATTAATATTGTCAACCCTACTACAACTGTCACTGTCTTCATTGAAGTTAGTTTAGGAATATTTGGTTTTAATTTAGTTACTTCATCACACATTTGGCAACATTGACTTTTGACATTGGAAACGTCAAAATTTATATTAAATAAATACGTTATGTTTTAAAATTCAATTAGTTGTAACACCTTTGCTCAAGTCTATTATTCATGAAATTGTTTATAAATCTTTGATATCAATGTTTTATTAAAAGATATAATCATTTAAAGTTCATAGACATATTGTCAAATGTGACGGATGACGGCGTAATTCTTCTTAAATGTAGACATGGCCTCTGGGATCCATTGTTTCAGTGTACCAATTTTACGCAGTTTATATTTTTTTAAACAAAAACCTCTCACAGTAAAAATATGAGATCCCCAGAAGGCTCTCCGGCACAATAGACACTACAACTTGAGAAAAAAATTACAGCAATTACTTATATGGGCCAGGAGTTTAAGCTGGACACAGGATCGGTGATCGTCGAGATGAATCCAAATATAGATAGATAGCGAATCTATCAAAATAGTATATAGACCAGCGAAATCTCGGCTACGCCGAGCATTCCTTAGAGCTCCGCTGTCAGTGCAAAAAACAAATGCCGATCAACATGAAACAATTATTTCATATTTGCACGTCAGGCCTCACCGAGACCTTTCATTAGATTGCAAACACGATATACTTATAATTTTTTGCAAAAAACAAAAGCCGGTCTACATGAAACATTTTTGTCATTTAAGTACCCCAAATCTCTCCGAGACCTTTCATTTGATACCATACACGACATACTTCTGACAACTTTCTGCATTAAACAAAAGTCGATCGGCATGAAACATTTTTATCATATCTACACGCTAGCCCACACCGAGACTTTTCATTTGATACCAAACACTATATACTTGTGACAACCTTTTGCAAAAAACAAAAGCCGATCTACATGGAACATTTTGTCAATTCTGCAGGCTAGCCCCCTCCGAGACCTTTCATTTGATACCAAACACGACAAACTTCTGACATCTTATGCATAAAACAAAAGCCGATCGTCATGGAACATTTTTGTTAATTCTGCACGCCAGCCCTCAACGAGACATTTCATTTGAGACCAAACTCGACATACCTTTGAGAAATTTTTGCAAAAAACAGAAGCCGATCAACATTGACTTTTTTAGTTAATTCTACACGCCAGCCCTTATCGAGCCTTTTCATTTGATACCAAATACCACATACTTCTCACAACTTTTTACAAAAAACAAAAGCCGTTTGAAATAGAACTTTTTTGTTAATTTTGCACGCTAGCCCTCATCGTGACCTAGCCTAATATAACATTCACTGTCTTCAGTAACCTTTCATTTGGGAATATTTGTTCTTTGTTTAGTTACTTTATTAAACATTTGGCAACATTGAATTTTGTAATTCGAAAATACCCAAACACGACATTTTTCTGACAACATTATGCAAAAAACAAATTCTAATCTACATAGAACATTTTTGTCATTCGTGCACACCAGTCCGTAATGTGTCGTTTCCTTAAAACCCAAGGACGACCTACTTTTAACAACTTTTTACGGAAAACAAATGCAGATCGACATGACACATTTTTTTGTCATTTTAAAACTGGCCCTTTTGATTTCCTTTCTTTTGATAACAAACACAGCAAAATATTCAATTTATTTTATTTAGGAATATTTGATTTTTATTTAGTTACTTTATAATTTGGCAACACTGTTTGTATTAAAAAATAGTAGTTAATTTTAAATTTATAAATTAATATTGTCAACCCTAATACAACTGTCACCGTCTTCAGTAAGGTTAGTTTAGAAATATTTGGTTTTAATTTAGTTACTTCATCACGCATTTGGCAACATTGAATTTCGACATTGGAAACGTCAAAATTTATATTAATTAAATACGTTATGTTTTAAACTTAAATTAGTTGTAACACCTTTGCTCAAGTCTATTATTCATGAAATAGTTTTTAAATCTTTGATATCAATGTTCTATTAAAAGATATAATCATTTAAATTTCATACACAGATTGTCAAAAATGACGGATACCGGCGTGATTCTTCTTAAATTTAGACATGGCCTCTGGGATCTATTGTTTCCATGCAGTATTTGTGCACAGTTTTATTTTTTTACACGAAAACTACTAACAGTAAAAATATGAGACACCCAAAAGGCACCAGATCTCATTAGCCTCCACATATTAAAAACAAATTATAACAATCAGTAGCATGGTTCAGGCTGTAGGCCTTTACAAATGTTACTCGATGCTCATGATGAATCTATAGATATATAGTAATTTAAGCCTTTTAGTATAGGAGACTAGCGAATGCTCTGCTACGCTGAGCGTTCCCTAGGCCTCCGGCGTCAGTGAAATATTAACATTTGAAAGCTAATTTTATTTTTGCAAGGCAGGTCTTGTCGAATGCTTTCATTTAATATGAAATACGGTATACTTCCGGAAAGAAATTGTAAAAAAACAAGTGCAGAACAACTTGGCAATTTTTTGTCACTTCTGCACATCAGCCCTCATGAAGACATTTAATTTGATACCAAAAACGACATATTTCTAACAACTTTTTCCAAAAAACAAAAACGGGTCAACATGAACCATTTCTGTCAATTTTACATGTCAGCTCTCATCAAGACCTTTCATATTATACCAAATACGATATACTTGTGACAACTTTCTTCAAAAAAGAAAAACCGATCGACATGAAACATTTTCATCATATGTACATGCTAGCCCACACCGAGACTTTTCATTTGATACCAAACACAATATACTTGTGACAACCTTTTGCAAAAAACAAAAGCCAATCGACATTGACCATTTTCGTTGATTCTGCACACCAACCTTCATTGAAACCTTTCATTTGATACTAAACACCACACACTTCTGACAACTTTTTGCAAAAAACAACTACCGATCGACATAGCACATTTTTGTCAATTCTGCACGCTATCCCTCATTTGATACCAAACACGACATACTTCTGATAACTTTTTGCATAAAACAAAAGCCGATCGACATGGAACATTTTTGTCAATTCTACACGCCAGCCCTGAACGAGACCTTTCAATTGAGACCAAACTCGACATACCTCTGAGAAATTTTTGCAAAAAACAAAGGCCGATCAACATAGACCGTTTTTGTCAGTTCTGCACGCGAGCCCTAAACAAGACCTTTTATTTGAGACCAAACATGATATACTTTATACAACTTTTTGCATAAAACAAAAACCGATCAACATGGAAAATTTTCTTTTTTGTACACCAGCCCTCACCGAGACTTTTCATTCGATACAAAACACAACATTTTTCTGATAACATTTTGCAAAAAACAAATTCTAATCGACGTGGAATATTTTTGTCATTCGTGCACCAAATTTAGCATACTTTTGAGAAATTTTTGCATAAAACAAAAGCCGATCGACATCGATCATTTTTGTCAATTCTCTATGCGAGCCCTAGCCGAGACCTTTCATTTGATACCAAACGCGACATACTTCTGACAACTTTCTACATAAAACAAAAGTCGATCAACATGAAACATTTTTATCATTTCTGCACGCTAGCCCACACCGAGAATATGATACCAAACACTCTATACTTCTGACAACCTTTTGCAAAAAACAATAGCCGATCGACATTGACAATTTTTGTTAATTCTGCACACCAGCCCTCATTAAATTGATACCAAACACCATACACTTCTGACAAATTTTTTCAAAAAACAAAAGCCGATCGACATGGAACATTTTTGTCAATTCTGCACGCTATCCCTCAACAAGACGTTTTATTTGAGACCAAACTCGACATACTTTTAAGAACATTTTGCAGAAAACAAAAGCCGATGGAAATGGAACATTTCTGTCAATTCTGCACGCTAGCCCTCAACGAGACCTTTCAATTGAGACCAAACTCGACATACTTTTGAGAATTTTTTGCATAAAACAAAAGAAGATCGAAATAGATCATTTTTGTCAATTCTCTACGCGAACCCTGGCCAAGACCTTTCATTCGATACCAAACACGACATATTTCTGACAACTTTTTGCAAAAAACAAAAGCCGATCGACGTGGCACATTTTTGTCAATTTTGCATTTCAGCCCTCAACGAGACCTTTCATTAGATACCAAACTCGACATACTTCTATTAACTTTTTGCATAAAACAAAAGCCGATCAACATAGACCGTTTTTGTCAGTTCTGCACACGAGCTTTCAACAAGACCTTTTATTTGAGACCAAATATGATATACTTTATACTACTTTTAGCAAAAAACAAAAGCCGATCGACATAGATCATTTTTGTCAAATCTCTACGCGAGCCCTCGCCGAGACCTTTCATTAGATACCAAACACGACATACGTCTATTAACTTTTTGCATAAAACAAAAGCCGATCAACATGGAAAATTTTCATTTTTGTACACCAGCCCTCACCGAGACTTTTCATTCGATACAAAACACATATTTCTGATAACATTTTGCAAAAAACAAATTCTTATCGACGTAGAATATTTTTGTCATTCGTGTACTCCAATCCACATTGTGTCGTTTCATTAAAATCCAAGGAAGACCTACTTGTAACAACTTTTTGCGCAAAACAAATGCAGATCGACGTGACATATTTTTTTTTGTCATTTCAAAACCGGCCCTTATGTTTTTTTTTTCTTTTGATATCAAACACAGCAAAGTGTTTAGGAATATTCGGTTTTAATTTAGTTACTTCATCACACATTTGGCAACATTGAATTTTGACATTGGAAACGTCAAAATTTATATTAATTAAATACGTTATGTTTTAAACTTAAATTAATTGTAACACCTTTGCTCGAGACTATTATACATGATACTGTATTTACTTAATGTTCTATAAAAAGTTATAATCGTTTCAATTTCATAGAAAGATTGTCAAAAGTGACAGATGACCTCGTGACTCTTTTTAAATTTAGACATGGCTACTAGGATCCATTGTTTCAAGTTATTAATTTTGCACAGTTTTTATTTTTTTTACACAAGAACCACTCACAGTAAAAATATGAGACCCCCAAAAGGCACAACTACACATTATTCCCTGCAATCTAAAAAAAAAATTACAGCAATCCCTTCATGGTTAAGGTAGTTAGGCTTGCCACAAAGTTTGGCGATCGTCGTGATGAAAATAAATAAACATCACCGACACATGCCTTTTTAGTATATAGGAGTAGCGAATTCTCGGCTACGCCGAGCATTCCCTAGAGCTCCGCTGTCAGTACAAAAAACAAATGCCAATCGACATGAAACAATTTTTTTATGTCTGCTCGTTAGCCCTTACTGAGACCTTTCATTAGATTCCAAACACGATCTTTTTTCAATAACTTTTTGCAAAAAACAGAAGCCGATCGACATGAAACATTTTTGTCATTTATGCACACTAGCCTTAACCGAGACCTTTCATTTGATATCAAACACGACATACTTCTGACAAATTTTTGCACAAAACAAAAGTCGATCGACATGTATCATTTTTTCATTTCTGCACGCTAGCCCACAACGAGACCTTTCATTTGATACCAAACATGACATATTTCTAACAATTTTTTGAAAAGAACAAAAGCCGTTCGACGTAAAATATATTTGTCATTTATTCAAGACAGAAAACATTTACATAGAAAACAACCATTTTTAAGATAATTTTAGACTTTAACAAAAATTAATAAATAATATCTATTATAACATTTACTAGAATGATATAATAATAATAATAAACTCTCAGATAACTGTCTGATTTTTAGCGAAAAATTACATTTTATATTTAATATATTTCACACAACAGACGTGCGGTACAATGGATTATGATTTTATCTGATGTAGAATTAAAATTTGAACAACTTTGTACTTTTATAGTTTTGCTCTAAATACGAGATCAGGAGAGAAAGTACTCAAAATTTTTTGAAATCGCATTTTTAAGTCCTATGTTCTTTGTTTTAATGCAAAGCTGTATACCGAGTGTAGATTTTAATGTTACTTTTTTCATACTTCTGTATCTCTTTACCTATTCATTTTAACGCTAAAAGCCTAGGAATATAAGTTGTTCAAAAATTAAAGAGGCATCCTATAAAGTCAACTTACTTTTATAATTATTCATATTTAATGATATAATAATGAAATAAAATTTAAGGTTTTTTAGAAAATGAATTAAGATTGCCTTGATAAATGAAATAAATTTTTGAATAAATTTTCTATTTACACTTTCCGCTCATCGATAATTTATAAATTTATTTAAAATTATTTCATTCTTATATTAAAAATAAATATAACTTTGTTTATACATTAAATTACTATACAATAATATTTTTGAATTAATAAATCTATATTTTTAAATAATATATATTTTCATAGGTTTAACAATACCGTTTAAACCAATCTTTGTTAAATTTGTTTCTGTGTATATCAGAAAAAATCAATATTTTAATAGTCAAAAAAAAATCACATTTATGAATTCCATTGCATCTGCTAAAGAAGGAATCGATATTATTATTCAACAATTAAATATGTTTATATTTAATTTTATATGTATATGAGTAAAAATATTATTTTTAGTCATAAATGAAATTGATTATACTAAGCAAAAACAAGAACATAATAATATTTTGAATACTTTGTGACATATTAAACTAACTGGTGGCGCTAGTGTTGTTTTATTTATTTTCAAATCACCAGTATGATGTGAAAAGAAGCAAATTATTTACAGCTGAGTTCTTATTTTGTAAATCTAGAATGATTTTTTTTTTTGACAGGAATAAGGACATTTTATTTCCAGAAGTTCAAATCCGTTTTCTGTTTTGATAAAACTATCATCACTACAAGCTAAGTATGGTTGGTTAGATAATATTACAACACAACAAGTCCAATTTCATGTATAATATAATTAGTTAAAGCTTGAAATACTGATTTCGCTTTACTTTCGGTTTCCAAGCCATAACGCATAGCTTGATTACAATAAAAATTGTAGCCATTGATTCTTATCAACAACATTTTTATTATAATAATCATTGTCATATTTTCTCTGTACCAATCTAATTCTATTGGTACATATTCACGTCTACAATGAAAGAGTTCATTTCAGAATAGTATGAAATATTTATGACGGTTTTTATTTTTTGATTTCTTCTTTCTACTGATTTTATTTTTGCACTTCCAGCCCTATTTAATGTGCTTTCAATTTCGCTATAAGTATAATACTTTATGCACTCGTTTCAGACAAAATATGTTTGCTTATATTCTGAAAATGTAAAAAGGATATCAAGACAATTTCCAGACGTTTTTATGTAGAATGATTTTATTGAAACTTTATGATATTTTTCTAAACTGCATTTGTAAAGGCTTGTTCCAAATCATAGACTGATTAGTTTTGGACTGTATTTTAGAATTCTTATTTAAATGTGACTTTACTACACAGTTATAGTTAAAGATAAAATTATAGAAATAACACCTATGATAAACAACAACTTTGTTTCTTGCAGTAGTTTCATTTTTACAAGTTGTGATACACATAAATTGCTAACTTCTTTACATTTCTTAATAATATGAAGTCTCTTTATGATAATACAGCAAAATGAATATCTGGTCTTATTGATTTTAAACGCATAATAAAGTCTAATACTTATATTCATTGGTTTGAAACAGTATTACAATGCGTGAAACCAAATTTCAATCTAGATCTCTTTGAAAAACTTTTCCGAAGCAGTTCATAGATGTAACCAGTAATTCCAAAATTTAGTGATTTTTTTATTAATATTAGATTATTATGTTTTTCGGTGACATTTATTTATGAATCTATATTTTATCATCAAGTATCATATAAAATTCTTTTATTTTCTATTTTCTTTTGACATTTCAAACAAATTTTGATTTGTAATCAATGTAAAATATTTGATGGGAAGACTATAATTTTTTGTGGTGATTTTATAGTACCTTTTTTGATGAAGGTTGTGATTCATACGCTTAATTCGGCAACTGTGCCCTCGGTATTTAGACCAAATCGCATGAGTTCTAGTTCAAAATCGTTTTTGCTGAGATGGTAGACCTAGCAAGTTTGTGCCCCCTTGGTTTCCGGCATCTTGTGTTATGGTATTTTTTTTAATAACGTCCCTGCTCGAGCGTCAAACGGAGTGTTTGATCCGTGGCAAAAATATTGGCGAATAAAATATAAAATATAAACACCTCACAATAAAATGTATATTTTAAAATAAAGTTTTAAAATTATATTATTTATTGTGTTCATTAATAAATACTTCACATAATGGTACCCGCTTAATAATGATGTTACTAAAACATCTTTTCATGACAAATATTGCATGAATTACAATATAAAGAAATAAATGTCAAACAAAAAAAAATAATTTGAAATGTGAGGATCAACATTACCGGCCGTTACCTCACTTGTCAAATTTAGTTTTCAAAGCCGATCCTAAGGGGCGCTATAAATTGTTTTCACAGATGATAAGGTAGATATCCAATCTTCTACAAATATATTTCCTTAATCTATGCTTATATTTTTAGCAATGTCAAAATGACAAGATAATTTGGCAACTATATTTTGGATGCGTTCAAACATGTGTTACACAGTCGGATTACTGAATGTAACCATTAAGGGTGAATTTTAAAATTTAAAGACACTTGTTAATAAATTTAATTAGAACACAATATTTTTTTAATAAAAATATTATAAATATATCTTAACAATTAACAATGGGCTTTTAAGATCCCAAAAATTTACAAATTAGCAGCTAACAATCAAACCGTTCCGTTTTCTTTTAAATTTTCGGTAAACTAAAGGCTCATTGTTAAATTTTAAATATTTTTTGTTACTAAATAAATCTCTTTAAAATATATCTTATAATTTAAATAAGGACACTTCGTTCGACAAATTTTAATTGAATAAAATATATGAAATAATAATGTTCATAAAGTAATTTTCATTTACTATCCAATGAATATAAAAGAATAATGGTATATTTTAAAATGATATATGTTTATAACTACAGAATAATAATTAAAACTAACTGTGAGAACTTGCAAACCCTGCTCGCAACTTTCATCATCCAAAATTAACCTTAAACTAATTTTCATGGAATTCATTCACAGTCACATTCGACTGAGAGCGTATGTCATCAAACTTATTTCTCGACTAATATTTGGTTTCAGCAAGTGTTTATTGTTAGAAATATCAATTAAAATGAATAATTGGATAATTTATTTTTTTAAACGTTTTCATTTAAAAAATCACCTCACTCCATAACAAAATATAATAGAATTTTTAAAAATCTAATCTTTGTTGTAATCAATTTCATCATTTCAATTTGATGAAATGCATAAAGAATGTATAAAATGCAGTTACTTACAATTTATTATAATCCAGATACAAAATTCAAAATAATTATTGCACAATAAATTGTTAAACATTTCTTCCAAAAGGGTATGAAGGAAAGGTTTGTCAGTGTTTTTAAATAAATGAGTTTACGACTGAATGCGACTCACCTTGTTTGATTTCCAGAATTTAGTTTTTTGTGAATAGTGTTATTATCCATAATTTTATGATATTTCTTTTGTATAAATATAATCTTGTTTAGATAACTTACCAATTAAAAACTATAACTGAAATGAAAACACATCTAAATACAGCTAAGAAAATATAAAATTACACACTTACATTACAAAATGTAGTGTAATTTTACTTTTAAACTAATTTTACTATATATTTCTCCAAGCAAATACAAGACTTGCATTATGATTGCTTGATTATAACTGACGTTTTGACAAACGTCATAAGTCATGAAAATTTAAATATTGTAAATAAGGTTTGCCGTAAATTATTATGTACAATGCACTTTGATGATAAACAGATACATTTCAGTAGTGTTATTATCAGTAATTTTATGTTATTTCTCTTCTATAAATGTACTCTTGTTTGGGTAACCAATTAAAAATTGTAACTGAATTGAAAATACATATTTAAATACAGTGAAACAAATTTAAAATGATATACTTACATCACGAAGTGTATTGTACATATTCTTTTAAACATAGATTACTTTTATTTCTGTATATTTGGCTTTGAAAATATAATACTTGTACCACGAATTTTTGACGGCTCTAACGTATGATAAACGTGAAATGTCAAAAAAGAAATATTTTAAATACACCACATTTAACTTTCTGTTTATTTGTATATATTTCGCTCACTATTATAATATATGAAAACATAATTCAATTCATAATATCTCTTCACATTTTCCAAAAAAATTAAATAAAAGTTTCATATTGAATTGTCAAATTTGACGGATGAGAACCGTAATTCTTCTTAAATGTAGACATAGCCTCTGGGATCCATTGTTTCAGTGTACCAATTTTATGCAGTTTTTATTTTTTTAAACAAAAACCACTCACAGTAAAAATATGAGACCCCCAAAAGGCACTCCGGCACAATAGACACTACAACTTGGAAAAAAAATTACAGCAATTACTTGAATGGTCTAGGAGTTTGAGCTGGACACACGATGCCTGATCGTCGTGATGAATCCAAATATAGATAGATATATAGATAGTGAATCTATCAAAATAGTATATGACTAGCGAATTCTCGGCTACGCCGAGCATTCCCTAGAGCTCCGCTGTCAGTGCAAAAAACAAATGCCGATCGACATGAAACAATTATTTCATATTTCCACGTCAATCCTCACCGAGACCTTTCATTAGATTGAAAACACGATATACTTTTATTAATTTTTGCAAAAAACAAAAGCCGGTCGACATAAAACATTTTTGTCAATTATGCACGTCAGTCCTTACCGAGACCTTTTATTTGACACCAAACACAACATACTTCCGACATTTTTTTTACATAAAACAAAAGCCGATCACCATTGAACATTTTTGAAATTTCTACAGGCTAGCCCACACCGAGAACTTCCATTTGATACCAAACACCACATACTTCTGACAACTATTTGCGAAAAACAAAAGCCGATCGGCATGGAACATTTTTGACAATTCTGCACGCTAGCCATCAAGCAGACGTTTTGTTTGCTACCAAACTCGACATACTTTTGAGAACTTTTTGCAAAAAACAAAAGCAGATTGACATGGCACATTTTTGTCAATTCTGCACGCTAGCCCACAACGAGACGTTTCATTTGAGACCAAACTCGACATACTTTTGAGAACTTCTTGCAGAAAACAAATGCCGACCGTAATGGACCCTTTTTATTAATTCTGTACGCTAGCCCGGAACGAGATCTTTCATTTGAGACTAAACTCGACATACCTCTAAAAACTTTTTGCAAAAAACAAAAACCGATCGACATAGCACATTTTTGTTAATTCTGCACGCTAGCCCTCAACCAGACGTTTTGTTTGTACCATACTCGACATACTTTTGAAAATTTTTTGCAGAAAACAAAAGCCGATCGGAATGGAACATTTTTGTCAATTTTGCACGCTAGCCCTCAACGACACGTTTCATTTGAGACCAAACTCGACATACCTTTGAGAACTTCTTGCAAAAAACAAAAACCGATCGACGTAGTACATTTTTGTCAATTCTGTACGCTAGCCCTCTCCGAGACCTTTCATTTGATACCAAACACGACATACTTCTGACAACTTTTTACATAAAACAAAAACCAATCGACATAGTACATTTTTGTCAATTCTGCACGCTAGCCCTCTCCGAGACCTTTAATTTGATACCAAACACGACATACTTCTGACAACTTTTTACATAAAACAAAAGCCTATCGACATGGAACATTTTTGTCAATTCTGCACGCTAGTCCTCAACGAGACGTTTCATTTGAGACCAAACTCGACGTACCTTTGAGAAAGTTTCGCAAAAAACAAAAGCCGATCAACATTGATCATTTTTGTTAATTTTACACGCCAGCCCTTATCGAGCCCTTTCATTTGATACTTAACACCACATACTTCTCACAACTTTTTCCAAACACAAAATATTTCTGACAACATTTTGCAAAAAACAAATTCTAATCTACGTAGAACATTTTTGTCATTCATGCACACCCGTCCACATTGTGTCGTTTCCTTAAAACCCAAGGACGACCTACTTCTAAGAACTTTTTACGAAAAACAAATGCAGATCGGCATGACACATTTTTTTTGTCATTTCAAAACCGGCCCTTATGATTTTCTTTCTTTTGATATCAAACAAAGCAAAGTGTTTTAATTTAATTACGAACATTTGATTTTTATTTAGTTACTTAATAATTTGGCAACACTGTTTATATTAAAATAATGTAGTTAATTTTTAAATTTATAAATTACCATCGGCAATCCTAATATATAATAGCCACTGTCTTCAGTGAAATTCATTTAGGAATATTTGTTTTTTGTTTAGTAATTTCATCACACATTTGGCAACATTGACTTATGTAATTCGAAACGTCAAAATTTAAAATAATTAAATGTGTTGTGTAATAAACTTAAAATAATTGTAAAACCTTTGCTCAGGACTATTATTCATGACACTGTTTTCAAATCTTTGATATCAATGTTCTATTAAAAGATACAATCATTTAGAGTTTATAGACAGATTGTCAAAAGTGACGGATAACTGCGTGATTCTTCTTAAAGATAGACATGGCCTCTAGGATCCATTGTTTCAAGGTACCAATTATGCACAGTTTTTGATTTTTTACACAAAAACCACTCACAGTAAAAATATGAGACCCCAAAAAGGCCCTATTCCACTTTCAACCACATCTAATAAAATAATATTAAAATTATTACATGAATGGTTTGACCTGTACCCGTGAGCAAAATTTTTGCGATGCTCGAGATGATTTAAAATATATATATATATATATATATATATATATATATATATATATATATATATATATATATATATATATATATATATATATATATATATATATATATATAGATATATATAGAGTGAATCTATCAAAATAGTATATGACTAGCGAATTCTCGGCTACGCCGAGCATTCCCTAGAGCTCCGCTGTCAGTGCAAAAAACAAGTGCCGATCGACATGAAACAATTATTTCATATTTGCACTCCAGGCCTCTCCAAGACCTTTCATTAGATTGCAAACACGATATACTTCCAATAATTTTTTGCAAAAGACAAAAGCCGGTCGGCATGAAACATTTTTGTCATTTATGTACCCCAGCCCTCACCGAGACCTTTCATTTGATACCAAACACGACATACTTCTGACAACTTTCTACATAAAACAAAAGTCGATCGACATGAAACATTTTTATCATATCTGTACGCTAGCCCACACCAAAACTTTTCATTTGATACCAAACACTATATACTTGTGACAACCTTTTGCAAAAAACAAAAGCCGATCGATATTGACAATTTTTGTTAATTCTGCACACCAGCCCTCATTGAAACCTTTCATTTGATACCAAACACCATACACTTCTGACAACTTTTTCCAAAAAACAAAAACCGATCGACATAGCACATTTTTATCAATTCTACACGCAAGTTCTCAACAAGACGTTTCATTTGAGACCAAACTCGACATACTTTTGAGAAGTTTCTGCAGAAAACAAAAGCCGATCGGAATGGAACATTTCTGACAATTCTGCATGCTAGCCCTCAACGAGACCTTTTATTCGATACCAAACACGACATACTTCTGACAACTTTTTGCAAAAACCAAAACTCGATCGACATGGAACATTTTTGTCAATTCTGCACGCTATTCCTCTACAAGACGTTTCATTTGAGACCAAACTCGACACACTTTTAAGAACTTTTTGCAGAAAACAAAAGCCGATCGAAATGGAACATTTCTGTCAATTCTGCATGCTAGCCCTCTCCGAGACCTTTCATTTGAGACCAAACTCGACATACTTTTGAGAATTTTTTGCATAAAACAAAAGCAGATCGACATAGATCATTTTTGTGAATTATCTCCGCGAGCCCTCGCCAAGACCTTTCATTCGATACTAAACACGACATATTTCTGACAACTTTTTGCAAAAAACAAAAGCCGATCGACATATAACATTTTTGTCAATTTTGCATTTCAGCCCTCAACGAGACCTTTCATTAGATACCAAACACGACATATTTCTATTAACTTTTTGCATAAAACAAAAGCCGATCAACATAGATCGTTTTTGTCAGTTCTGCACGCGAGCTCTCAACAAGACCTTTTATTTGAGACCAAACATGATATACTTTATACTACTTTTTGCAAAAAAAACAAAAGCCGCGAGACATAGATCATTTTTGTCAAATCTCTACGCGAGCCCTCGCCGAGACCTTTCATTAGATACCAAACACGACATACGTCTATTAACTTTTTGCATAAAACAAAAGCCGATCAACATGGAAAATTTTTTTTTTTGTACACCAGCCCTCACCGAGACTTTTCATTCGATACAAAACACATATTTCTGATAACATTTTGCAAAAAACAAATTCTAATCGACGTAGAATATTTTTATCATTCGTGAACTCCAATCCACATTGTGTCGTTTCATTAAAATCCAAGGACGACCTACTTGTAACAACTTTTTGCGCAAAACAAATGCAGATCGACGTGACATATTTTTCTTTGTCATTTCAAAATCGGCCCTTATGGTTTTTTTTCTTTTGATATCAAACACAGCAAAGTGTTTAGGAATATTCGGTTTTAATTTAGTTACTTTATCACACATTTGGCAACATTGACTTTTGACATTGGAAACGTCAAAATTTATATTAATTAAATACGTTATGTTTTAAACTTAAATTAGTTGTAACACCTTTGCTCAAGACTAATATACTTGATACTGTATTTACTTCTTTAATATCAATGTTCTAAAAAAAGTTATAATCGTTTAAAGTTCATAGACAGATTGTCAAAAGTGACGGATGACAGCGTGACTCTTCTTAAATTTAGACATGGCTACTGGGATCCATTGTTTCAATTGGAAACGTCAAAATTTATATTAATTAAATACGTTATGTTTTAAACTTAAATTAGTTGTAACACCTTTGCTCAAGACTAATATACTTGATACTGTATTTACTTCTTTAATATCAATGTTCTAAAAAAAGTTATAATCGTTTAAAGTTCATAGACAGATTGTCAAAAGTGACGGATGACAGCGTGACTCTTCTTAAATTTAGACATGGCTACTGGGATCCATTGTTTGAAGTTATTAGTTTTGCACAGTTTTTATTTTTTTACACAAGAACCACTCACAGTAAAAATATGAGACCCCCAAAAGGCACAACTACACATTATTCCCTGCAACCTAAAAAAAATTACAACAATACCTTTCATAGTTAATGTAGTTAGGCTTGTGACAAAGTTTGGCGATCGTCATGATGAAAATAAATAAACATCACCGACATGATTTAAACTTAAATTAGTTGTAAAACCTTTGCTCAAGATTATTAATCATGATACTGTATTCATTTCTTTAATATCAATGTTCTATTTGAAAATACAATCCTTTAAAGTTCATAGACTGATTGTCATAAGTGACAGATGACAGGTTGTTTCTTTTTTAATTTAGACATGGCTACTAGGATCCTTCTAAAAATTTTTGTTTCAAAATGAAAAAAGTATGCAGTTTTTATTAATTTACGCAAAAACTGCTCGACGTAAAAATATGAAACACCAAAAAGGCACACCTACGCATCATTCTCTACAACTTGATATTATTATACATATCAATTTCATAAATGGTTAGGGCTGTAGGTTTGTCCGAAAATTTGGCGATCGTCGTGATGAAAATAAATATAGATTGGGACACATGCCTTTTAGTATATAGGACTAGCGAATTCTCGGCTATGCCGAGCATTCCCTAGAGCTCCGCTGTCAGTACAAAAAACAAATGCTAATCGACATGAAACAATTTTTTCATGTCTGCTCGTTTGCCCTTACTGAGACCTTTCAATAGATTCCAAACACGATATATTTCCAAAAACTTTTTGCAAAAAACAAATGCCGGTCGACATGAACAATTTTTGTCATTTATGCACACCAGCCTTAACCGAGACCTTTCATTTGATAACAAACACGACATACTTCTGACATCTTTTTGCATAAAACAAAAGTCGATCGACATGGATCATTTTTGTCATTTCTGCACGCTAGCCCACAACGAGTCGTTTCATTTGATACTAAACATGACATATTTCTAACAATTTTTTGAAAAAAAAACAAAAGCCGGTCGACGTAAAATATATGTCATTCATGCAAGCCAGAAAACCTTTACAAAGAAAACATCCATTTTTAAAATAATTTTAGACTTTAACAAAAATTAATAATTAATATCAATTATAACATTTACTGGAATGATATAATAACAATAATAAATTCTCAGATAAATATTTTTACCTCCCGCCTATCAATATATAGATAAGGGAGGTATTGTTTTTGGTCAGATTTTTCGAGTGTGAGATTTCAACATGTGAGCACGAATTGGGGTCCCTAGAATAAGATTTTACTATTTTTACCGTGCTGTTTGTATGGCTGTGTGTGTGTATGTGTGTCTGTGACGATTTTTCGTTTACGATAACTCCAATACGATACATGTAAAATATATAATATTTGGTATTTACGAGTAAGAGTTTTATGCTAATATGATGAACTGATTAGATTTTGACTACAATTAGTTGACCGGTAGTAGTACTTTACTTGAAACTTTACACCGTTTTCCCTAAAAAATACCTTGAAATACCACTGTTACGGTTTAAAATAATTCAGTGACGGTAAATGTTAGCAACCCATCTGCCATGGAGGTAATCCGGGAATTCTGTTCTTCAACTTGCCTGTGAAGGCTAAGTAACAAGCGTGTTGATACGAAACGCGTCGGTTTCAGACCGTTAGACATTTGTTCCGAATCTTTTGCCGTGGTCAGATCTATCGGAAGGTGATTGAAGAATTTGGATTTTATTGACTTCAATTCCACGGACCTGTTCCGGATATTTGATAGATCGAGACTGTTGGGATATAGTTCCTGCGAGTTAAACTCGGATTTTATACGGCATTAGCACGTGAACCACTCTACAGAACCGCACGCCAACTAAGGTGAGCCACATGGTTGTTAATTCCTTTTTTTTTTTTACTTCATGGTTATCAGGAAACTAATGGTTATCTTTAACTTTATTTTGAAATGTTTGATCTTATTATTAAATTCGCAAAGTCTCTCTCTACACTATTCCAGTGGCGTGCCCAAGCCACAAGTTGTGAAGTTGGTTATTAACAACGTTCTTTCAGGTTCTTTTTGTTTCCTTCTTTTTATCATATTCGTATTTCGTCCATTAAATACGTGAATATCTTATTCGGACACGTATACCAGTCATCGTTTTCCTCGATTCTGGGAACTTTCGACGATATTATTGCTGTTCGTATTCGAGAACATCTAGGACAGGCAGGAAATTCCGTCAGGATTTCGAGAGATCTGAGACCGTCGTGCGAACCAGAACCGCCATCTTGTGCTGCGTGCTACGCCATACACCACCGGAAGAGCCAGATAAGCCTTATTCCCATTTTATTGTTTATTACATTTATTTATTTTCATCATTTTACAAGTGATTTATCTAGTATTACTACTTGTTTATTGAATTTATTTATCTGTTAGTATTTTTGCAAGTGATTATTTTCACAGTTTATTTAGTATTATCCATTGTTTATTGAATTTATCTATTTTGTTAGTATTTTTACAAGTGATTATTTTCGCAGTTTATTTAGAATTGCCCTTCGTTTATTGAATTTTTATATATATTGTTAGTATTTCCTGAGTGATTATTGCCTCTGTGTACTTTATAGTATTTATTTGTTTACTGCTTATTGAATTTATTGTTCTGGAAAGCTCATGCGAGTGATTATATCACTTTAGTGTTTCTCAACTCCCTTATAGGGTTTGTAACGCGCTAGGAGAATTAGGATCTTGTCTGTTAGTTATTTCTTATTCGTCACCTGCGCATGCGCCTAGACCGTTTGGTATACCAACCGACGAAGTGCCCTAATTTTGTTGCGCCATTCATTGTCCGTACGTTGCTTAACGCGATTTCCTATTCCGCCCGGTACGCCGAACCCCTATACGGAGGCTAGTTTATTCTTTAGTTTTCTTATTTTCGATAACCCCTCGCGTGTGTTGACCTATTTTTATAACATACTGTATTTTTCTTATATATTCAATATATTGGCTATCTGACTCTACGCTTACTGTTTTATATAACGATCTCCCACCCTACTGATCATTTGCTGTTACGTCTTGAGACACTTTCGTAGTTGTGTGTCATTTGTTATTTACAACTACGTGGCGCCCTTCATTTCCATTTTCATCTTAGTCGTTGCCTTTTAAAAGGGAACCACCCCTTCTCCACTGTCTAAAAGCTGGCGGCCGCATTCCTGACCACCTTGGATGCGTAGGGGCTACCATTACACACAGCATTGTGTTATACGTAGCAAATTTGGCGCCCAACGTGGGGCATCCTTGTTGAGAAAGGAGATTTTTTTTTTGTTTATATATAGTTTTGTTGCGAACAATTTTATTCTGTTCACTTAGTTGCAGTCGTCGACATTTTTGGTAGTCTTCCTATTCTTATTTGCGTAGGAGGGTTTCGTTTATTTAGTCTTTTTTCTTACGTTGCTTTATTAATTTTCAATTTTTAGTTAAATTAATTTAGGCAATTTGTTATAGGTATATAAATACTTGTGTTATATTTTGTTGTTAACGGTTGTATGGTGTTCAGTCATGGATTTTAAAATGGATCCTAATCGGCTTCTTTCGGACGAATTGTCGTATGAGTTGCTAGTGCGTGGTTGCGAAACAGCTGGTACGGTTATTGAAAAGCGTGCTAGGCTACGCGATTGCTTCCGGTCGGAACGCTCGGGCGATACTGTTGGTTATGTCACTCCATTTCTTCCAGCAGAAACGGAACTTAAGATCTGTGACAGCAAATTGACGGAATTAACTGGGATGTTAGAAAAGTTTGATAGTGAGAAATATCAAAGTGAGTACGCACGTTTAAATACTCGTTTAACCCACGTAAAGCTACGACTCGGTAGGATTAAAGCGGAGGAAGGAATCGATTCAGAGACACGGAAGAAACTAACCAAAACTTGTGAGGATCATATTCGGCAATTGTGCTTAAAGTTTTCCGCTAAGGCTTCGGCTCTCCTTATGGAAGAACATGAAACCTCGCTAAGGGAAGGAAACCCAGTTGATGATGTTGTTCCTGACAAGGAAGCTTGTCCCGAGGCAGCGTCTAGTCCTCAAAGGTCTGACGTTTTAGATTTTGAAGCGCGATTGGCTCAAGCCATCAATTCCATTTCACTGGGCTTAACGACACCTTGCTTACCGGTGCGCGATTCTCCAAACCCTAATTATAATTGTGGAATCCACAAGTGGAACCTAACCTATAGTGGTGGCCCTGGGTTGTCAAATTTCCTCGAGCGCGTAGATGAGTTGAGTACTGGGCGTGGGGTATCGAAATCTCAGTTGTTTTCGTCTGCTGTAGAACTGTTCATCGGAGATGCATTGACATGGTTTAGGGCTAAGCGCCATAATTTTAGAGATTGGGACGACCTAGTTTCGTCATTGAAGGCTACGTTTCTGCCGGTCGACTATGATTTTAGTTTATGGGAGGAGATTAGGCGCAGACCACAAGGCCCCGACGAAAGAGTTTCAATTTATATCGCCAACATGGAAGGCTTGTTTAATCGTCTAAGTCAAAAGCCACCGGAAATCGATCGGGTTAAACACATTCGCCGTAACTTGTTGCCCTACATGCAACAAGATTTAGGTCTCGCACAAATAAGTTCGGTGGACTTGCTGGACGACATGTGTCGACAGCTTGAAGATATTAAGATTCGGACTCAATACTTCCCATCACCTCTACCGGTTCATAAATCTCTTGAGCCTGATTTAGCGTACCGACGCGGGAGGTCTGATTGTCGTGTAGCGACGGTAGATTGTCCGCCTCCGAACTCTGATAACGAGAGCCCACGCATTGCCAGGCCGCCAAGTTCCTGTTGGAATTGTGGTCGTATTGGACACCTTGCGCACAGTTGTAGGGAACCGAAGAATATTCATTGTTACCGCTGCGGTAAACCGGATGTAACAGTACACAGTTGTCCTTCGTGCCGTCCGGGAAACGGAAAGTAGATACTGGGGGTGGCCGTCCGCAGTGTCAGTCGCGTTTACCTGATGCAAATAAAATACTTCTCGATTTTATTATGGCTCATGCTCAGGGAGACGAACGGCCATATTTGGAAGTTCATATTTTTGAACAATTTATGTTAGGGTTGTTAGATTCGGGTGCTTCGCGTACCATTGTGGGTAAAATGGGATGGGATATTTTAAAGGATTTAAATTTGCCGATGCGTAAAGTCGTGACAAGTTGTACCGTCGCGAATGGGCAACGTTGTACAAGTCTCGGGGTTGTTTCAGTTTCGATTAGATTGCAGGGCAAGATAAAATTAATAGACGTTTTGGTCGTTCCGGAGTTACCACACCAGTTAATATTAGGGGCTGATTTTTGGCGAGTCATGGGCATCGTGCCGGATTTGAGAAAAAAAGAATGGCACTTCTCAAGCGAACCGCTAACTTCGCTAGATGCAATCACGGCCCGTTCCAATCTGACGACGGCCCAGGAAGAAGCCTTGGGAAAATTGGTGGATGAGCTGTGTCCAACCACCGATACTGCGCTTGGGTGTGCGAACTCTGTAGAACACCGCATAGAGACAGATAGTGCGCCGATCAAACAGCGATACTACCCGATCTCCCCCGCGGTTCAGAAACATGTAAACAAAGAACTCGATAACATGTTGGCTCAGGGTATTGTGGAACGTTCAGATAGCCCTTGGGCCTCGCCGATCTTATTGGTGCCAAAAAAGGATGGGTCATACCGCTTCTGTGTGGACTACCGTAAACTTAACAAGGTCACGAGGCGAGACGCGTATCCTCTTCCGTCAGTGTCGCATACTCTGGACAAGCTGCGCGATGCTAGGTTCTTAACGTCGCTAGACATTAAATCAGCTTATTGGCAGATCCCCGTTGCTGAGGCTTCACGGCCTATGACCGCGTTTACGGTACCTAACCGTGGGTTATTTCACTCTCGCAGGATGCCGTTTGGTCTGCACAATGCCCCGGCAACCTGGCAACGTTTCATTGACAGGGTTATTGGGTTGGACTTGGAACCACATGTCTTCGTATATCTCGATGACATCGTGATAGTGGCGAATTCTTTTGAGAAACACATGGAGATACTTAGGGAAGTGTTGACTCGTTTACGGACCGCTGGATTAACTGTTAGTCAAGAGAAGTGTCAGTTTTGTCGCGACGAGTTGCGATATCTGGGATATGTTGTCGATAAGCGTGGTCTCCATGTCGATCCGGAGAAGGTGCGCGCTATTCTCGATATTCCGAAACCGACGACCGTGTCTGAAGTACGACGTTTACTAGGGATGGCGTCCTGGTACCGGCGCTTTGTACCACAATTCTCGACCTTGGTTGCTCCACTTACGAGTTTATTGCGTAAAAATGCGCGATTTAGTTGGGACGAGAGTTGCGAGAGTGCGTGGATATCAATTAAAAATCATTTAGTATCTGCCCCGATTTTGTCTTGTCCTGATTTCGAAAAAGAATTCTGCGTGCAAACGGATGCCTCCGATTTTGGAATAGGTGCCGTACTAACTCAAAAGCACGAGTCAGGTGAGCAGGTGATTTGTTACCTCAGTCGCTCGCTCTCTAAACAGGAGCGAAAATTCTCAACTACCGAGAAGGAGCTCCTTGCACTATTGTGGGCGATAGAGAAGTTGCGACCATATGTGGAGGGCTCGCATTTCACCGTAATTACGGATCATTACTCTTTATTGTGGCTGAGAGACTTACAGAATCCATCTGGCAGATTAGCGCGTTGGGCAGTGCGTTTACAACAATATAGTTTCGATATAGTACACCGCAAAGGTAAAGACCACGTAGTGCCCGATGCTTTATCACGTTCGGTACCGGTCTTAGACACTGTGGAGGTAAAGGTTAGCACTGATAAGTGGTACACCAAGATGTGTAAGCTGGTCGGGGAAAATCCGTTATTGTTTCCGAACTATCGAGTTAACGAGGGTCGTTTATTTAAGTTTGTTAAACCCGAATACGTTGGTCTAGCGGATGAGGGAGACGAGTGGAAGGAGGTTGTTCCAAAAGAAAGAAGAAGTGATCTACTTAGACAGTGTCACGACGAGCCAACGAGCGGGCATTTGGGGGTATATAAAACGTATTATCGGCTCCTTCAGAAATATACTTGGCCGAAAATGAGAACAGATGTCGGCAGGTACGTACGGCGTTGCACCGTCTGTTTAAAATCTAAACCCGAACAAAAAGCTCCTGCAGGGAAAATGGGAGGGCATTCCCAGATATCACGTCCTTGGGAGGTAATCTGTACAGATTTGGTTGGGCCTTTGCCGACGTCACGGCAAGGGTATTCGTATATTTTGGTAGTGGCAGATTGCTTTAGCAAATTCTCGCTATTTTTCCCGCTGCGGAAGCCTACGGCCAAAAACGTTGTTCGGCATTTAGAGAACGATGTATTCCTAATGTTTGGAGTTCCTCGCAAGATAATTTCGGATAATGGGGTGCAGTATCGCTCTCGGGAGTATATTCAGCTTCTGTCGTCTTACGGTGTCAATCGTTCATTCACTTCGTTGTATCACCCGCAAGCCAATCCGGCCGAACGTGTTAATCGCGTGCTAAAGACCATGTTAATCTCCTTTATTTCAGATAACCAACGCGACTGGGACAAGCTTCTCCCTAAGGTATCCTGTGCCCTGCGTACTGCTAAGCACGAGATCACTGGACTAAGTCCATATTTCATTAATTTTGGGCGGGAAGCTATCTTGATTAGGAATGCTGATGAAAGTGGTGACACTGGAGAAGTTGTTAGTGGGTTTGATAAGGATCGGGTAGTGGAAAGAGCGTCTAACTTTCCCAAGCTTTATAGGGAGGTTTCTAGTAAGCTGCAGAAGGCGTATGTGAAGTCGAAGGCTCGGTATGATCTTCGTCGTCGGGAGATTACGTTTATGCCTAACCAGCTGGTCTGGAGGAAAAATTTTGTCCTTTCAGACGCGTCAAAGCATTATTCGGCTAAGTTGGCGGAAAAATTTGTTGGACCTTTTCGAGTTTATCGCAAGGTATCGTCAGAAACTTACGAGTTAAAAGACTAAAACAGCACTGTCCTTCAAGGCACTTGGAATACTCGACATTTAAAACCTCATCCCGATCCCCTTGATATTAATGACGATTTAGACAATGAGGTTTGAACTTGGTTTTGTGTAGTGATTTTGGATTCTGGCTATTTTGTTTATTGTTTCTTTCGTAGTTCTTTTCGGCTTATCGGAAATTTTGGGATAATTTCCTGGTGTGGTGAGGGAGGAGTTGTTACGGTTTAAAATAATTCAGTGACGGTAAATGTTAGCAACCCATCTGCCATGGAGGTAATCCGGGAATTCTGTTCTTCAACTTGCCTGTGAAGGCTAAGTAAGAAGCGTGTTGATACGAAACGCGTCGGTTTCAGACCGTTAGACATTTGTTCCGAATCTTTTGCCGTGGTCAGATCTATCGGAAGGTGATTGAAGAATTTGGATTTTATTGACTTCAATTCCACGGACCTGTTCCGGATATTTGATAGATCGAGACTGTTGGGATATAGTTCCTGCGAGTTAAACTCGGATTTTATACGGCATTAGCACGTGAACCACTCTACAGAACCGCACGCCAACTAAGGTGAGCCACATGGTTGTTAATTCCTTTTTTTTTTTTACTTCATGGTTATCAGGAAACTAATGGTTATCTTTAACTTTATTTTGAAATGTTTGATCTTATTATTAAATTCGCAAAGTCTCTCTCTACACTATTCCAGTGGCGTGCCCAAGCCACAAGTTGTGAAGTTGGTTATTAACAACGTTCTTTCAGGTTCTTTTTGTTTCCTTCTTTTTATCATATTCGTATTTCGTCCATTAAATACGTGAATATCTTATTCGGACACGTATACCAGTCATCGTTTTCCTCGATTCTGGGAACTTTCGACGATATTATTGCTGTTCGTATTCGAGAACATCTAGGACAGGCAGGAAATTCCGTCAGGATTTCGAGAGATCTGAGACCGTCGTGCGAACCAGAACCGCCATCTTGTGCTGCGTGCCACGCCATACACCACCGGAAGAGCCAGATAAGCCTTATTCCCATTTTATTGTTTATTACATTTATTTATTTTCATCATTTTACAAGTGATTTATCTAGTATTACTACTTGTTTATTGAATTTATTTATCTGTTAGTATTTTTGCAAGTGATTATTTTCACAGTTTATTTAGTATTATCCATTGTTTATTGAATTTATCTATTTTGTTAGTATTTTTACAAGTGATTATTTTCGCAGTTTATTTAGAATTGCCCTTCGTTTATTGAATTTTTATATATATTGTTAGTATTTCCTGAGTGATTATTGCCTCTGTGTACTTTATAGTATTTATTTGTTTACTGCTTATTGAATTTATTGTTCTGGAAAGCTCATGCGAGTGATTATATCACTTTAGTGTTTCTCAACTCCCTTATAGGGTTTGTAACGCGCTAGGAGAATTAGGATCTTGTCTGTTAGTTATTTCTTATTCGTCACCTGCGCATGCGCCTAGACCGTTTGGTATACCAACCGACGAAGTGCCCTAATTTTGTTGCGCCATTCATTGTCCGGACGTTGCTTAACGCGATTTCCTATTCCGCCCGGTACGCCGAACCCCTATACGGAGGCTAGTTTATTCTTTAGTTTTCTTATTTTCGATAACCCCTCGCGTGTGTTGACCTATTTTTATAACATACTGTATTTTTCTTATATATTCAATATATTGGCTATCTGACTCTACGCTTACTGTTTTATATAACGATCTCCCACCCTACTGATCATTTGCTGTTACGTCTTGAGACACTTTCGTAGTTGTGTGTCATTTGTTATTTACAACTACGTGGCGCCCTTCATTTCCATTTTCATCTTAGTCGTTGCCTTTTAAAAGGGAACCACCCCTTCTCCACTGTCTAAAAGCTGGCGGCCGCATTCCTGACCACCTTGGATGCGTAGGGGCTACCATTACACACAGCATTGTGTTATACGTAGCACCACATTTTCGCAAATTTCGTTTTTATAAATATAAACATTTTTAAATTTTCTACTGATCTGCATAATAGGCCCATTTCAATATCCTGCTTTTTTAAAAAAACATGTTGCATCTTAATTTTAGTTGCGAATAGAATATAATAAAATAGAAAAATGTTAAATTATTGGCATTTTAATATTAGTAATTATCAGTTAAAAATTCACTGTGTTCAAAACGAACGCTATTTTACTGACGAACGCCGTACGACTAACGCATGCGCACAACAGTCGCAAACAAGTAGTTGTGAAGAACGTTTGTCTTTTCATACATCATCCGAAATACGCCAGGTATTGTCACTACGTTTATTTCACTCATTCCAGACTTCTCTCTCTAAGCAGTGAGCGTGACGTCACTTTATACTACTGTTTTTCGCGAGAGTATATTTTTAGAATTTTGTGAATTTTTTATGGCTATATGCAGTATTTTTTTTGCAAAATAAAAAAATACGTATGTCATATTTTTAATTATAGATTAACATATAAAAAAATCAGAAAAGCATAAACAACCCTATTATGTTTGCATAAAACTTCTAGTTAGATAGAAAAAAGTATATAAATTTTAATAATTTTACATATCGTTTAGGCTGAGGAATTTCGATAAAACAGAGGAGTTATTAATATGTTCACAAAATTTGACATATGATGTCAAATTTGATTTAAGTAAATGTAAAAGATAAAAGAAGTATAAATTAAGTAATCTTATTATAAAATTTAAAAAGATGGAAGAAATATATTAGGAATGTATTTGCATGCGTGAATCAAAGTAAGTTCGGTTCCGGTTTTAGTAACGTCAAAAATAGCTGCCATATTGGTCATACAAATTGTATGAAGGAAATATTAGGTATGAACTGAATTAAAAATATTCTGAACTGCAATAACAAACTAATTTTAAAACTACAAATTAAATGTATTGAAAAACTGATATAGTAACTATTACTACAGTGGCGGGAGGTATTGTGTTGGACGCACCAGATTTTTTTTATTTCAGTAACTGTCTGATTTTTAGCGAAAGAGTTACATTTTATATTTAATATATTTCATACAATAGACGTGCAGTACAATCGGTTATGATTATATCTGATGTAGAATTGAAATTTGAACAACTTTGTACTTTTGTAGATTTGCTCTAAATATATCAGGAGAGAGAGTATTCAAAATTTTTTGAAATCCCATTTTAAAGTCCTATGTTTCTTGTTTTATTGCACAGCTGTATACCGGGTGTAGATTTCAATGTTATTTTTTTCATACTTATTTATCTCTTTACCTATTCATTTTAGCGCTAAAAGTGTAGGAAAATAATTTGTTCAAAAATTAAGTAGGCATCCTATAAAGTCAACTTGCTTTCATAATTATTCATATTTAATGATATATTAATAAAATAAAATTTAAGGTGTTTTAGAAAATGAATTAAGATTGCCTTGATAAATGAAACAAATTTTTGAATAAATTATCTGTTAACACTTTCCGCTCATCGATAATTTATTATTTTATTTAAAATTATTCTATTCTTGTATTAAAAATAACTATAACTTTGTTTATAAATTTAATTACTATACAATAATAATTTTGAATTAATAAATCTATATTTTTAAATAATATATACACATAATTTTTATAGGTTTAACAATACCGTTTAAACCAGTCTTTGTAAAATTTGTTTCTGTGTACATCAGAAAAAATCAATATTTTAATAGTTAAAAAAAATATCACATAAATGGTACTAATTATGAATATCATTGCATCTGCTAAGGAAGGAATCGATATAATTATTCAACAATTAAATATTTTTATATTTAATTTTATATGTATATGAATAAAAATATTATTTTTAGGTATAAATGAAATTTATAATTCTAAGGAAAAACAAGAACATAATAATATTTTGAATACTTTTGGACATATCAAACTAACTGGTGGCGCTAGTGTTGTTTTACTTATTTCCAAATCACCAGTGTGATGTGAAAAGAAAAAAATCATTTACAGCTGACTTCTTATTTTGTAATTCTAGAATGAATTTGTTTTGACAGGAATAAGGACATTTTATTTCCAAAAGTTCAAATCCGTTTTCTGTTTTCATAAAACCATCATCACTACATGCTAAGTATGGTTGGTTTGATAATATTAAGCTTGAAATACTGATCTCGCTTCACTTTCGATTTTCAAGCCATAACGCATAGCTTCATTACAATAAAAATTGTAGCCATTGATTCTTATCAACAACATTTTCATTATAATAATCATTGTCATATTTTCTCTGTACCAATCAAATTCTTTTGGTACATATGTACATCTACAATGAAAGAGTTCATTGTAGAATATGTAGTATTATTGCGATATGTCTATCGTCTGAAATTTTTATTACAGTTTTTATTTCTTGGCTTCTACTTTCTACTCATTCTTTCTTTACACTTTCAGCCCTATTTAAAGTGCTTTCAATTTCGCTATAAGTATAATACTTTATGCACTGGTTTCAGGCAAAATTTCTTTGCTTACATTATGAAAATGCAAAAAGAGTACCAGGACAATTTCCAGAAGTGTTTATGTAGAATGGTTTTATTGAATCTTTGTGTTATTTTTCAAACTGCGCTTGTGAAGGCTTGTTCCAATTGATAGACTGATCAGTTTTGGACTGTATTTTAGAATTCTTATTTAAATATTTCTTCACGACACAGTTATAATTAAAGGTAAAATTATAGAATTAACACATATGCAAACAAATACTTTGTTTCTTGGAGTAGTTTCATTTTTACAAGTTGTGATACACAATAAATTGCTAACTCCTTTACATTTCTTAATAAAATGAAGTCTCTTTATGATAATACAGCAAAAAGAATATCTAGTCCAGGGGGCTGAAACAGTATTGCGATGCGTGAAACAAAGTTTCAATCTAGATCTCTTTGAAAATCTTTTCCGAAGCCGATCAGAGATGTCACTACTAGTTCCAAATTTTAGTATTTTTTAGTAATATTATATTATTAAGTTCTTTGGTGACATTTATTTAAAAATGAATGTTTTCTCATCAAGTATCACATGAAATTCTTTTATTTTCTATTTTCTTTGACATTTTACAAATATTTTGATTTGAAATCAATGTAAAATATTTGATTATCATTGGTAAGAACAGTATTATTTTTTGTAGGAATTTTATAGGTATTTTGTTATAGTATCGTTGATTGAAAAATTAATTGATTCCTCAATCAACGGTAATACTAAAATATACAAAGCAAGATTTTTTTTCTACAAATTTTTAATATTTAGTAAATATTAATTCAAATATTTAAATCAGATTTGTGACTTGTTTTTAGTTTAAATTATAAATATACCAGAAAATAAGAAAAAAAGTATAAAATTACTAAATATCTCACAATAACATATATTTTAAAAGAAAGTTTTAAAATATTATTTATTATGGTCATAAAAATAAATATTTTACAATATAGTTAATCCTTAATATTGACATTACTAGAAATATCTCTTTATGATAAATATTGTATGAAATACAATATGAAGAAATAAATATCAAACAAAAAACAAAATAATTTGAATTATGGGGTTTCACATTACCGACCGTTAACGCACATGTCAAATTTAGTTCCCGAAACCGACCCTAAGGGGCGCTAAAATTTGTTTTCACAGATGATAAGGTAGATATCCAATCTTCTACAAATATATTTCTTTAATCTATGATCTAGTCTTATTGAATTTAAATGCATAATAAAGTTTAATACTTATATTTTCACCATTGTCAAAATGACAAGATAATTTGACAACTTTATTTTGGATGCATTCAAACATGTGTTATACATTCGGATTACTGAATGTGACCTTTAAATGTAAATTTTAAAATTCAAAGAAACTTGTTAATAAATTTAATTAGAACACAATATTTTCTTTAATAAAATAACATAGCAAAATGAATATCTAATCTTATTGATTTTAAATTCATTATACAGTCTAATACTTATATTTTCAGCAATGTCAAAATGACAAGATAATTTGACAACTTTATTTTGGATGCGTTCAAATTTGTGTTAAGTGTAAATTTAAAAATTCAATGACACTTGTTAATAAATTTAATTAGATCACAATATTTTTTTAATAAAAATATTATAAATATAACTTAACAATTACCAATGGGCCTTTAGGTCCCGAAAATTTACATGAAGGGCAGCCAACAATCAAAGCCGGCCATTTTCTTTTAACTTTTCGAGAATCTAAAGGCTCATTTTTAAATGTTAAATATTTTTAGTTTGTAAATAAATCACTTTAGAATATATCTTATCATTGTAATAGGTGCACTTCGTTTATGAAAAAGAATTTGATAAAAGTAATAAAAATTAAAAATGTACTTAAAAATATTTATATCATACCTTAAACTAATATACAATAATTTTCAAATATACTTTTGCATTAATTCGTAGTAAAAATATGATTTTCATGCAATCCATACACCTGAGAGCATATGTCAACAAACGCATTTTTTGATTAATATTTGGTTTCAGAAAGTTTTTATTGTTTGAAATATCAATGATAATTAAATAATTGGATAGATACTTTGTAATTGTAAACGTTTTTATTTAAAAAATCATCTCATTCTCTAACAAAATACAATAGGATTTTTAAAAATCTAATCAATGTAGTAATCAACTACTTTCATCTGAAATTTGATGAAAGAATACATAAAGAATGTATAAAATGCAGTTACTTACAGTTTAATAAAATCCAGATACATAATTCAAAAAAATTATTGTATAATAAATTGTTAAACATTTCTTCCAAGAGGGTATGAAGGGAAGATTTGTCAGTATTTTTAAATAAATGTGTTTATAACTGAATACGACGCGCCTTGTTTGATTTCCATAATTAAATTTTTGTAAATAGTGTTATTATACGTATTTTTATGTTATTTCTTTTCTGTAAAAAAAACCAATTAAAAACTATAACTAAAATGAAAATACAAATCTAAATACAGCCAAGAAAATATAAAATTACATACTTACATTACAAAATGTAGTGTAATTTTACTTTTAAACTAATTTTACTATATATTTGTCCAGGAAAATACAAGACTTGCATGATCAGTGTTTGATTAGAGCTGACGTTTTGACAAACGTCATATGACATGAATAATTAAATAATGTGTACAATGCACTTTTATGATAATCAGTTACACTTCAGTAGTGCTATTATCAGTAATTTTATGTTATTTCTCTTCTATAAATGTACTCTTGTTTGGGTAACCAATTAAAAATTATAACTGAAATAAAAATACATATTTAAATACAGCAAAATAAATTTAAAATGATATACTTACATCACAAAGTGTATTGTTAATATTCTTTTAAATATAGTTTACTTTATATTTCTGTATATTTCTTTTTAAAAATATAAAACTTGTGCCACGAATTTTTTGATTGACTGACCAAACGTCAAATGTCATAAAATTAAATATTTAAAACACACCACATTTAACATTCAGTGTATTTGTATATGTTTCGCTCACTATTATAATGTGTAAAAATATAATTACCTTTACAATATCTCTTTTCATTTTCAAAATAAATCAATTAAAAGTTTTATATTGAATTGTCAAAAATGACGGATGGCACAGTAATTCTTTTTAAATTTAAACCTGGCATCTAGGATATTTTTTTCAGTTTTGTTCCAGTTTTCCTTTTTCGCTTAGTTTTCGATTTTTTATACAAAAACTATGCACGGTAAAAATATGGGACACCCAAAAGCGATTGGTCCTCATTAAACCGCATCTAATAAAATAATATTAAAATTATTACATGAATGGTTTGACCTGTACCCGTGAGCAAAGTTTTTGCGATGCTCGAGATGAATCCAAATATAGATAGATAGATAGATATATAGATAGTGAATCTATCAAAATAGTATATGACTAGCGAATTCTCGGCTACGCCGAGCATTCCCTAGAGCTCCGCTATCAGTGCAAAAAACAAATGCCGATCGACATGAAACAATTATTTCATATTTCCACGTCAGGCCTCACCGAGACCTTTCATTAAATTGTAAACACGATATATTTCTAATAATTTTTTGCAAATAACAAAAGCCGGTCGACATGAAACATTTTTGTCATTTA
This sequence comes from Stenolophus ochropezus, assembly GCA_035578165.1. Classification (NCBI taxonomy): domain Eukaryota; kingdom Metazoa; phylum Arthropoda; class Insecta; order Coleoptera; family Carabidae; genus Stenolophus; species Stenolophus ochropezus. The sequence goes on from JAQOWZ010000007.1 coordinate 26,244,881, forward strand.
TGTTCTCTAACTCACACCGAGACCTTTCATTTGATACCAAACACGACATACTTCTTACAACTTTCTGCATAAAACTAAAGTCGATCGACATGATACATTTTTATCATATCTACACGCTAGCCTACATCGAGACTTTTTATTTGATACGAAACACTATATACTTGTGACAACCTTTTGCAAAAAACAAAAGCCGATCGACATTGACCATTTTCATTAATTCTGCACACCAGCCTTCATTGTAACCTTTCATTTGATACCAAACACCACACACTTCTGACAACTTTTTGCAAAAAACAAATACCAATCGACATAGCACATTTTTTGTCAATTCTGCACGCTAGCCCTCTCCGAGACCTTTCATTTAATATCAAACACGACATACTTCTTACAACTTTTTGGATAAAACAAAAGCCGATCGATATGGAACATTTTTGTCAATTCTGCACGCTAGCCCTCAAAGAGACCTTTCATTTGATACCAAACACCACACACTTCTAACAACTTTTTCCAAAAAACAAATACCGATCGACATAGCACATTTTTATCAGTTCTGCACGCTAGCCCTCTCCGAGACCTTTCATTTGGTATCAAACACGACATACTTCTGACAACTTTTTGCAAAAAACAAAAACCGATCGTCATAGTTCTTTTTTGTCAATTCTGCACGCTAGCCCTCTCCGAGACCTTTCATTTGATACCAAACACGACATACTTCTGACAACTTTTTGCATAAAATAAAAGCCGATCGACATGGAACATTTTTGTCAATTCTGCACGCTAGCCCTCAACGCGACTTTTCATTTGAGACCAAACTCAACATACCTTTGTATAATTATTGCAAAAAACAAAAGCCGATCAACAACTTAAGCTTAAGCCTTTCGTGCACACCAGTCCACATTGTGTCATTTTCTTAAAAACCAAGGACGACCATCTTCTAACAACTTTTTACAAAAAACAAATACAGATCGACATGACACATTTTTTTTGTCATTTCAAAATCGGCCCTGATGGGTTTCTTTCTTTTGATATCAAAGACAGCATACTGTTTAATTTAATTAGGAACATTTGTTTTTTATTTAGTTACTTCATAATTTGGCAACAATGTTTGTATTAAAATATTGTAGTTAATTTTTAAATTTATAAATTACCATCGGCAATCCTAATATAACAGCCACCGTCTTCAGTGAAGTTCATTTAGGAATATTTGTTTTTTGTTTAGTTATTTCATCACACATTTGGCAACATTGACTTATGTAATTCGAAATGTCAAAATTTAAAATAAATAAATGTGTTGTGTTATAAACTTAAAATATTGGTAAAACCTTTGCTTAGGACTATTATTCATGACACTGTTTTCTGATCTTGGATATCAATGTTCTATTAAAAGATACAATCGATTAAAGTTCATAGACAGATTGCCAAAAGTGACGGATGTCTGCGTGATTCTTCTTAAATTTATACATGGCATCTAGGATATTTTTTTCAGTTTTGTTCCAGTTATACTTTTTAGCTTAGTTTTCGATTTTTTACACAAAAACTATGCACGGTAAAAATATGAGACACCCTAAAGCGATTGGTCCTCATTAAACCACATCTAATAATATAATATTAAAATTATTACATGAATGGTTTGACCTGTACCCGTGAGCAAACTTTTTGCGATGCTCGAGATGAATCCAAATATAGATATATAGTGAATCTATCAGCATTTCCTAGAGCTCCGCTGTCAGTGCAAAAAACAAATGCCGATCGACATGAAACAATTATTTCATATTTGCACGTCAGGCCTCACCAAGACCTTTCATTAGATTGCAAAGACGATATACTTCTAATAATATTTTGCAAAAAACAAAAAACGGTCGACATGAAACATTTTTGTCATTTATGTACCCCAACTCTCACCGAGACCTTTCATTTGATACCATACACGACATATTTCTGACAACTTTCTGCATTAAACAAAAGTCGATCGACATGAAACATTTTTATCATATCTACACGCTAGTTCACACCCAGACTTTTCATTTGATACTAAACACTATATACTTGTGACAACGTTTTGCAAAAAACAAAAGCCGATCGACATAGCACATTTTTTGTCAATTCTGCACGCTAGCCCTCTCCGAGACCTTTCATTTGATACCAAACACGACATACTTGTGATAACTTTTTGCATAAAACAAAAGCCGATCGACATGGAACATTTTTGTCAATTCTGTACGCTAGCCCTCTCCGAGACCTTTCATTTGATACCAAATACCACACACTTCTGACAACTTTTTGCAAAAAACAAATACCGATCGACATAGCACATTTTTATCAATTCTGCACGCTAGCCTTCTCCGAGACCTTTCATTTGATATCAAACACGACATACTTCTGACAACTTTTTGCATAAAACAAGAGCCGATCGACATGGAACATTTTTGTCAATTCTGCACGCTAGCCCTCAACGAGACCTTTCATTTGATACCAAACACAACATACTTATCACAACATTTTCCAAAAAACAAAAGCCGTTCGATATAGAATATTTTTGTTCATTCTGCACGCTAGCCCTCATCGTGACCTAGCCTAATATAACATTCACTGTCTTCAGTAACCTTTCATTTGGGAATATTTGTTCTTTGTTTAGTTACTTTATTAAACATTTGGCAACATTGACTTTTGTAATTTGAAAATACCCAAACACGACATTTTTCTGACATTATGCAAAAAACAAATTCTAATCTACATGGAACATTTTTGTCATTCGTGCACACCAGTCCGTATTGTGTCGGTTCTTTAAAACCCAAGGACGACCTACTTCTAACAACTTTTTACGGAAAACAAATGCAGATCGACATGACACATTTTTTTTGTCATTTTAAAACTGGCCCTTATGGTTTACTTTCTTTTGATAACAAACACAGCAAAGTATTCAATTTATTTTATTTAGGAATATTTGATTTTTATTTAGTTACTTTATAATTTGGCAACACTGTTTGCATTAAAAAAAGTAGTTAATTTTTTAATTTAAAAATTAATATTGTCAACCCTAATACAATTGCCACCGTCTTCAGTGAAGTTAGTTTAGGAATATTTGGTTTTAATTTAGTTACTTCATCACACATTTGGCAACATTGACTTTTGACATTGGAAACGTCAAAATTTATATTAATTAAATACGTTATGTTTTAAACTGAAATTAGTTGTAACACATTTGCTTAAGTCTATTATTCATGATACTGTTTTTAAATCTTTGATATCAATGTTCTATTAAAAGATATAATCATTTAAAGTTCATAGGCAGATTGTCAAAAGTGACGGATGACGGCGTGATTCTTCTTAAAGTTAGACATGGCCTCTGGGATCGATTGTTTCAAGGCAGCATTTGTGAAAAGTTTTAATTTTTTACACGAAAACTACTAATAGTAAAAATATGAGACACCCAAAAGGCACCAGATCTCATTAGCCCCCACATATTAAAAAAAAATTGTAACAATCACTTGCATAGTTCAGGCTGTAGGCGATTACAAAAGTTACTCGATGCTCGTGATGAATCTATAGATATATAGTGAATCTAATCGTTTAGTATATAGGACTAGCGAATTCACGGCTACGCCGAGCATTCCCTAGAGCTCCGCTGTCAGTGCAAAAAACAAATGCCGATCGACATGAAACAATTATTTCATATTTCCACGTCAGGCCTCACTGAGACCTTTCATTAGATTGCAAACACGATATACTTCTAATAATATTTTGCAAAAAACAAAAGCCGGTCGACCTGAAACATTTTTGTCATTTATGTACCTCAACTCTCACCGAGACCTTTCATTTGATACCATACACGACATACTTCTGACAACTTTTTGCATAAAACAAAAGCCGATCAACATTGACCTTTTTTTTTAATTCTACACGCCAGCCCTCATCGAGCCTTTTCATTTGATACCAAACACCACATACTTCTCACAACTTTTTACAAAAAACAAAAGCCGTTCGATATAGAACATTTTTGTTCATTCTGCACGCTAGCCCTCATCGTGACCTAGCCTAATATAACATTCACTGTCCTCAGTAACCTTTTATTTGGGAATATTTGTTCTTTGTTTAGTTACTTTATTAAACATTTGGCAACATTGACTTTTGCAATTTGAAAATACCCAAATACGACATTTTTCTGACAACATTATGCAAAAAACAATTTCTAATCTACATAGAACATTTTTGTCATTCGTGCACACCAGTCCGCATTGTGTCGTTTCCTTAAAACCCAAGGACGACCTACTTTTAACAACTTTTTACGGAAAACAAATGCAGATCGACATGACACATTTTTTTGTCATTTTAAAACTGGCCCTTATGGTTTCCTTTCTTTTGATAACAAACACAGCAAAGTATTCAATTTATTTTATTTAGGAATATTTGATTTTTATTTAGTTACTTTATAATTTGGCAACACTGTTTGCATTAAAAAAAGCAGTTAATTTTTTAATTTATAAATTAATATTGTCAACCCTAATACAACTGCCACCGTCTTCAGTGAAGTTATTTTAGGAATATTTGGTTTTAATTTAGTTACTTCATCACACATTTGGCAACATTGACTTTTGACATTGGAAACGTCAAAATTTATATTAATTAAATACGTTATGTTTTAAACTTAAATGAGTTGTAACACATTTGCTCAAGTCTATTATTCATGATACTGTTTTTAAATCTTTGATATCAATGTTCTATTAAAAGATATAATCATTTAAAGTTCATAGGCAGATTGTCAAAAGTGACGGATGACGGCGTGATTCTTCTTAAAGTTAGACATGGCCTCTATGATCCATTGTTTCAAGGCAGCATTTGTGAAAAGTTTTAATTTTTTACACGAAAACTACTAATAGTAAAAATATGAGACACCCAAAAGGCACCAGATCTCATTAGCCCCCACATATTAAAAAAATATTTATAACAATCACATGCATGGTTCAGGCTGTAGGCGATTACAAAAGTTACTAGATGCTCGTGATGAATCTATAGATAGATATATAGATATATAGATATATAGTGAATCTAATCGTTTAGTATAGTGACTAGCGAATTCTCGGCTACGCCGAGCATTCCCTAGAGCTCCGCTGTCAGTGCAAAAAACAAATGCCGATCGACATGAAACAATTATTTCATATTTGCACGTCAGGCCCCACCGAGACCTTTCATTAGATTGCAAACACGATATACGTCTAATATATTTTTGCAAAAAACAAAAGCCGGTCGACATAAAACATTTTTGTCATTTATGTACCCCAACTTACACCGAGACCTTTCATTTGATACCATACACGACATACTTCTGACAACTTTCTGCATTACACAAAAGTCGATCGACATGAAACATTTTTATCATATCTACACGCTAGCCCACACCCAGACTTTTCATTTGATACCAAACACTATATACTTCTGACAACTTTTTGCAAAAAACAAATACCGATCGACATGGCACATTTTTATCAATTCTGCACGCTAGCCCTCTCCGAGACCTTTCATTTGATATCAAACACGACATAGTTCTGACAACTTTTTGCATAAAACAAAAGCCGATCGACATGGAACATTTTTGTCAATTCTGCACGCTAGCCCTCAACGAGACCTTTCATTTGAGATCAAACTCGGCATACCTTTGAGAAATTTTTGCAAAAAACAAAAGCCGGTCAACATTGACCTTTTTTTGTTAATTCTACACGCCAGCCCTTATCGAGTCTTTTCATTTGATACCAAACACCACATACTTCTCACAACATTTTCCAAAAAACAAAAGCCGTCCGATATAGAACATTTTTGTTCATTCTGCACGCTAGCCTTCATCGTGACCTAGCCTAATATAACATTCACTGTCTTCAGTAACCTTTCATTTGGGAATATTTGTTCTTTGTTTAGTTACTTTATTAAACATTTGGCAACATTGACTTTCGTAATTCGAAAATACCCAAACACGACATTTTTCTGACAACATTATGCAAAAACCAAATTCTAATCTACATGGAACATTTTTGTCATTCGTGCACACCAGTCCGTATTGTGTCGTTTCTTTAAAACCCAAGGACGACCTACTTCTAACAACTTTTTACGGAAAACAAATGCAGATCGACATGACACATTTTTTTTGTCATCTTAAAACTGGCCCTTATGGTTTCCTTTCTTTTGATAACAAACACAGCAAAATATTCAATTTATTTTATTTAGGAATATTTGATTTTTATTTAGTTACTTTATAATTTGGCAACACTGTTTGCATTAAAAAATAGTAGTTAATTTTTAAATTTATAAATTAATATTGTCAACCCTAATACAACTGCCACCGTCTTCAGTAAAGTTAGTTTAGGAATATTTGGTTTTAATTTAGTTACTTCATCACACATTTGGCAACATTGACTTTTGACATTGGAAACGTCAAAATTTATATTAATTAAATACGTTATGTTTTAAACTTAAATGAGTTGTAACACATTTGCTCAAGTCTATTATTCATGATACTGTTTTTAAATCTTTGATATCAATGTTCTATTAAAAGATATAATCATTTAAAGTTCATAGGCAGATTGTCAAAAGTGACGGATGACGGCGTGATTCTTCTTAAAGTTAGACATGGCCTCTGGGATCCATTGTTTCAAGGCAGTATTTGTGCAAAGTTTTATTTTTTTACACGAAAACTACTAATAGTAAAAATATGAGACACCCAAAAGGCACCAGAACTCATTAGCTCCCACATATTAAAAAAAAAATTATAAAAATCACTTGCATGGTTCAGGCTGTAGACGATTACAAAAGTTACTCGATGCTCGTGATGAATCTATAGATATATATATAGTGAATGTAATCGTTTAGTATATAGGATGTTAGTATATGACTAGCGAATTCTCGGCTACGCCGAGCATTCCCTAGAGCTCCGCTGTCAGTGCAAAAAACAAATGCTGATCGACATGAAACAATTATTTCATATTTGCACTTCAGGCCTCTCCAGGATCTTTCATTAGATTGAAAAACACGATATACTTCCAATAATTTTTTGCAAAAAACAAAAGCCGGTCGGCAATAATCATTTTTTTCATTTATGTACCCCAGCCCTCACCGAGACCTTTCATTTGATACCAAACACGATATACTTCTGACAACTTTCTACATAAAACAAAAGTCGATCGACGTAAAACCTTTTTATCATATCTGCACGCTAGCCCACACCAAGACTTTTCATTTGATACCAAACACTATATACTTGTGACAACCTTTTGCAAAAAACAAAAGCCGATCGACATTGACATTTTTTGTTAATTCTGTACACCAGCCCTCATTGAAACCTTTCATTTGATACCATACACCATACATTTCTGACAACTTTTTGCAAAAAACAAAAACCGATCGACATAGCACATTTTTGTCAATTCTGCACGCTAGCCCTCTCCGAGACCTTTCATTTGATACCAAACACGACATACTTCTGACAACTTTTAGCTTAAAACAAAAGCCGATCAACATTGAACTTTTTTGTTAATTCTACACGCCAGCCCTTATCGAGCCTTTTCATTTGATACCAAACACCATACACTTCTCACAACTTTTTGCAAAAAACAAAAACCGATCGACATACCACATTTTTGTCAATTCTGCACGCTAGCCCTCAACAAGACGTTTCATTTGAGACCAAACTCGACATCCCTTTGAGAAATTTTTGCAGAAAACAAAAGCCGATCGGAATGGAACATTTTTGTCAATTCTGCACGCTAGCCCTCAAATAGACCTTTCATTAGAGACCAAACTCGACATACTTTTGAGAAATTTTTGCAAAAAACTAAAGCCGGTCGACATGAAACATTTTTGTCATTTATGTACCCCAACTTTCTTCATAAAACAAAAGTCGATCGACATGAAACATTTTTGTCATTTATGTACCCCAACTCTCACCGAGACCTTTCATTTGATACCAAACACGACATACTTCTGACAACTTTCTTCATAAAACAAAAGTCGATCGACATGAAACATTTTTGTCATTTATGTACCCCAACTCTCACCGAGACCTTTCATTTGATACCAAACACGACATACTTCTGACAACTTTCTTCATAAAACAAAAGTCGATCGACATGAAACACTTTTATCATATCTACACGCTATCCCACACCTAGACTTTTCATTTGATACCAAACACTATATATTTATGACAACCTTTTGCAAAAAACAAAAGTTGATCGACTTTGACCATTTTCGTTAATTCCTCACAGCAGCCTTCATTGAAACCTTTGATCTGATACCAAACACCACACACTTCTGACAACTTTTTGCAAAAAACAAATACCGATCGACATAGCACATTTTTGTCAATTCTGCACGCTAGCCCTCTCCGAGACCTTTTATTTGATACCAAACACGACATACTTCTGACAACTTTTTGCATAAAACAAAAGCCGATCGACATGGAACATTTTTGTCAATTCTGCACGCTAGCCCTCAACGAGACCATTCATTTGAGACCAAACTCAACATACCTTTGTATAATTATTGCAAAGAACAAAAGCCGATCAACATTGAACTTTTTTGTTAATTCTGCACGCCAGGCCTTATCGAGCCTTTTCATTTGATACCAAACACCACATACTTCTCACAACTTTTTCCAAAAAACAAAAGCCGTTCGATACAGAACATTTTTGTTCATTTTGCACCCTAGCCCTCATCGTGACCTAGCCTAATATAACATTCACTGACTTCAGTAACGTTCATTTGGGAATATTTGTTCTATGTTTAGTTACTTTATTAAACATTTGGCAATATTGACATGTAATTCGAAAATACCCAAACACGACATTTTTCTGACAACATTTTGCAAAAAACAAATTCTAATCTACGTAGAACATTTTTGTCATTTGGGCACACCAGTCCGTATTGTGTCGTTTCCTTGAAACCCAATTACGACCTACTTCTACCAACTTTTTACGAAAAACAAAAGCAGATCGACATGACACATTTTTTTTTGTCATTTTAAAACTGGCCCTTACGGTTTCCTTTCTTTTGATAACAAACACAGCAAAGTATTCAATTTATTTTATTTAATAATATTTGATTTTTATTTAGTTACTTTATAATTTGGCAACACTGTTTGTATTAAATAATAGTAGTTCATTTTTACATTTATAAATTAATATTGTCAACCCTACTACAACTGTCACCGTCTTCATTGAAGTTAATTTAGGAATATTTGGTTTTAATTTAGTTACTTCATCACACATTTGGCAACATTGACTTTTGACATTGACTTTGAATTGGAAACGTCAAAATATATATTAATTAAATACGTTATGTTTTAAACTTCAATTAGTTGTAACACCTTTGCTCAAGTCTATTATTCATGAAATTGTTTTTAAATCTTTGATATCAATGTTATATTAAAAGATATAATCATTTAAAGTTCATAGACAGATTGTCAAAAGTGACGGATGACGGCGTGATTCTTCTTAAATGTAGACATGGCCTCTGGGATCCATTGTTTCAATGTACCAATTTTACGCAGTTTTTATTTTTTTAAACAAAAACCACTCACAGTAAAAATATGAGACCCCCAAAAGGCACTCCGGCACAATGGACACTACACGTTGGAAAAAGAATTACAGCAATTACTCGAATGGTCTAGGAGTTTGAGCTGGACAAACGATGCCTGATCGTCGTGATGAATCCAAATATAGATAGATAGATAGATAGATAGATAGATATATAGATAGTGAATCAATCAAAATAGTATATGATGATGAAGAATTATAAAATTCGGGCGCGGAAGCAAATATTTATATGATTTTTTTTACAAAAATAAAGTCAGGTTTAACCTATTCTTGATGAATACGTTGTATATTGTAAGCTACATGGGATGGATTCTAGAATAACTACCACACTTGAAATAGCAAGTTTTTTGTTGCAATGTTTTCTTTTAGCTAAAATATGATGAAAAATATAAAATTCGAGCGCGGAAGCAAATATTTATATGATTTTTTACAAAAATAAAGTCAGATTTTACCTTTTCTTGATGAATACGTTGTATATTGTAAGCTACATGGGCTGGATTCTAGAATACCTACCACACTTGAAATAGCAATTTTCTTGTTGCAATGTTCTCTTTTAGCTAAAATATGATAAAAAATTATAAAATTCATGCGCGGAAGCAAATATTTATATAATTTTTCACAAAAATAATGTCATATTTTACCTATTTTTGATATGGATATTTTTGTTAAAACATTCATATTCATGCTTTAGGATCTATACTATAGATAATTTTAGCATTGAACATGCAAAAGTGACCATAACGTGGTAGTAATCACATAATATACATTAAATTTTCGGGTTTTATTTTAATGAATACGTTGTATATTGTAAGCAACATGGGCTGGATTCTAGAAAACCTACCACACTTAAAATAGCAATTTTCTTGTTGCAATGTTTTCTTTTAGCTAAATTATGATGAAGAATTATAAAATTCGGGGGCGGAAGCAAATATTTATATGGTTTTTTATAAGAAATAAAGTCAGATTTTACCTATTCTTAATGAATTCGTTGTATATTGTAAGCTACATGGGCTAGATTCTAGAATACCTACCTCACTTGAAATAGCAATTTTCTTCTTGCAATGTTTTCTTTTAGATAATATATGATGAAGAATTATAAAATTCGGGCGCGGAAGCAAATACTTATTTGATTTTTTACAGAAATAAAGACAGATTTTACCTATTCTTAATAAATACGTTGTATATTGTAGGCTACATGGACTGGATTCTAGAATACCTACCACACTTGAAATAGCAATTTTCTTGTTGCAATGTTTTCTTTTAGCTAAAATGTGATGAAGAATTATAAAATTCGGGCGCGGAAGCAAATATTTATATGATTTTTTACAATAATAAAGTCAGATTTTACCTATTCTTGATTAATACGTTGAATATTGTAAGCAACATAGGTTGGATTCTAGAATACCTACCACACTTGAAATAGCAATTTTCTTGTTGCAATGTTTTCTTTTAGCTAAAATATGATGAAGAATTATAAAATTCGGGCGCGGAAGCAAATACATATTTGATTTTTTTCAAAAATAAAGTCAGGTTTTACCTATTCTTGATGAATACGTTGTATATTGTAAGCTACATGGGATGGATTCTAGAATACCTACCACACTTGAAATAGCAAGTTTTTTGTTGCAATGTTTTATTTTAGCTAAAATATGATGAAAAATATAAAATTCGAACGCGGAGGCAAATATTTATATGATTTTTTACAAAAATAAAGTCATATTTTACCTATTTTTGATATGGATATTTTTGTTAAAATATTCATATTCATGCTTTAGGATCTATACTATAGATAATTATAGCATTGAACATGCAAAAGTGACCATAACGTGGTAGTAATCAGATAATATACATTAAATTTTCGGGTTTTATTTTAATGAATACGTTGTATATTGTAAGCAACATGGGCTGGATTCTAGAAAACCTACCACCCTTAAAATAGCAATTTTCTTGTTGCAATGTTTTCTTTTAGCTAAATTATGATGAAGAATTATAAAATTCGGGGGCGAAAACAAATATTTATATGGTTTTTTATAAGAAATAAAGTCAGATTTTACTTATTCTTAATGAATTCGTTGTATATTGTAAGCTACATGGGCTGGATTCTAGAACACCTACCTCACTTGAAATAGCAATTTTCTTCTTGCAATGTTTTCTTTTAGATAATATATGATGAAGAATTATAAAATTCGGGCGCGGAAGCAAATACTTATTTGATTTTTTACAGAAATAAAGACAGATTTTACCTATTCTTAATAAATACGTTGTATATTGTAGGCTACATGGACTGGATTCTAGAATACCTACCACACTTGAAATAGCAATTTTCTTGTTGCAATGTTTTCTTTTAGCTAAAATGTGATGAAGAATTATAAAATTCGGGCGCGGAAGCAAATATTTATATGATTTTTTACAATAATAAAGTCAGATTTTACCTATTCTTGATTAATACGTTGAATATTGTAAGCAACATAGGTTGGATTCTAGAATACCTACCACACTTGAAATAGCAATTTTCTTGTTGCAATGTTTTCTTTTAGCTAAAATATGATGAAGAATTAAAAAAAATTCGGGCGCGGAAGCAAATATTTATATAATTTTTAACTAAAATAAAGGCAGATTTTACCTATTCTTGATGAATACATTGTATATTAAAAGCTACATGGGCTGGATTTTAGAATACCTACCACACTTGAAATAGCAATTTTCTGGTTGCAATGTTTCCTTTTAGCTAAAATATGATGAAGAATTATAAAATTTAGGCGCGGAAGCAAATATTTGTATGATTTTTTACAAAAATAAAGTCAGATTTTATCTATTCCTGATGAATACGTTGTATATTGTAAGCTACATGGGCTGGAATCTAGAATACCTACCACACTTGAAATAGCAATTTTCTTGTTGCAATGTTGTCTTTTAGCTAAAATGTGATGAAGAATTATAAAATTCGGGCGCGGTAGCAAATATTTATATGATTTTTTACAAAAATAAAGTCAGATTTTACCTATTCTTGAAATGGATATTGTTAATAAAACATTCATATTCATGCTTTAGGATCTATACTATGGATAATTTTAGCATTGGACATGCAAAAGTGACCATAACGTGGTACCAATCAGAAAATAAACATTCAATTTTCGGGTGTCATTTTGATGAATACGTTGTATATTGTAAGCTACATGGGCTGGATTGTAGAATACCTACCACACTTGAAATAGCAATTTTCTTGTTGCAATGTTTTCTTTTAGCTAAAAAATGTTGCAGATTTGAAAAATTCGGGCTCGGAAGCAAATATTTATATGATTTTTCACAAAAATAAAGTCAGATTTTACCTATTCTTGATGAATACGTTGTATATTGTAATCTACATGGGCTGGATTCTAGAATACCTACCACACTTGAAATAGCAATTTTCTTGTTGCAATGTTTTCTTTTATCTAAAATATGATGAAGAATTCTAAAATTCGGACGCGGAAGCAACTATTATATGATTTGTTACAAAAATAAAGTCAGATTTTAACTATTTTTAAAGAATACGTTGTATATTGTAAGCTACATGGGCTGGATTATAAAATACCTACCACACATGAAATAGCAATTTTCTTGTTGCAATGTTTTCCTTCAGCTAAAATATTATGAAAAATTATAAAATTCGGGCGCGGAAGCAAATATTTATATGATTTTTACAAAAATAAAGTTACATCTTACCTTTTCTTGATGAATACGTTTATATTGTATGCTACTTGGGCTAGAATCTAGAATACCTACCACACTTGAAATAGCAATTTTCTTGTTGCAAATGTTTTCTTTAGCTAAAATATGAAGAAGATATATAAAATTCGGGCGCGGAAGCAAATATTTGTATGATTTTTTACAAAATTAAAGTCAGATTTTACCTATTCTTGATGAATACGTTGTATATTGTAAGCTACATTGGCTGGATTCTAGAATACCTACCACACTTGAAATAGCAATTTTCTTGTTGCAATGTTTTATTTTAGCTAAAATTTGATGAAGAATTACAAAAATCAGGCGCGGAAGCACATATTTATATGATTTTTTACAAAAATATAGTCAGATTTTACCTATTCTTGATGAATACGTTGTACATTGTAAGCTACATGGCCTGGAATCTAGAATACCTACCACACTTGAAATAGCAATTTTCTTGTTGCAATGATGTCTTTTAGTTAAAATATGATGAAGAATTATAAAATTTGGGCGCGGAAGCAAATATTTATATTATTTTTTACAAAAATAAGGTCAGATTTTACCTATTCTTGATGAATACGTTGTATATTGTAAGCTACATGGGCTGGAATCTAGAATACCTACCACACTTGAAATAGCAATTTTCTTATTGCAATGTTTTCTTTTAGCTAAATTATGATGAAGAATTATAAAATTCGGGCGCGGTAGCAAATATTTATATGATTTTTTACAAAAATAAAGTCAGATTTCACCTATTCTTGAAATGGATATTGTTAATAAAACATTCATATTCATGCTTTAGGATCTATACTATGGATAATTTTAGCATTGGACATGCAAAAGTGACCATAACGTGGTACCAATCAGATAATAAACATTCAATTTTCGGGTGTCATTTTGATGAATACGTTGTATATTGTAAGCTACATGGGCTGGATTGTAGAATACCTACCACACATGAAATAGCAATTTTCTTGTTGCAATGTTTTCTTTAAGCTAAAAAATGTTGCAGATTTGAAAAATTCGGGCTCGGAAGCAAATATTTATATGATTTTTCACAAAAATAAATTCAGATTTTACCTATTCTTGGTGAATACGTTGTATATTGTAATCTACATGGGCTGGATTCTAGAATACCTACCACACTTGAAATAGCAATTTTCTTGTTGCAATGTTTTATGTTAGCTAAAATATGATGAAGAATTATAAAATTCGGGCGCGGAAGCAAATATTTATATGATTTTTTACAAAAATAAAGTCAGATTTTACCTATTGTTGATGAATACGTTGTATATTGTAAGTTACATGGGCTGGACTCTAGAATACATACCACACTTGAAATAGCAATTTTTTTGTTGCAATGTTTTCTTTTAGCTAAAATATGATGAAAAATTATAAAATTCGGGCGCGGAAGCAAATATTTATATGTTTTTTTACAAAAACTAATCAGATTTTACCTATTCTTGATGAATACGTTGTATATTGTAAGCTACATGGGCTGAATTCTAGAATACCTACCACACTGAAAATAGCAATTTTCTTGTTGCAATTTTTTCTTTTAGCTAAAATATGATGATAAATTATAAAATTTGGGCGCGGAAGCAAATATTTATATGATTTTTTACAAAAATAAAGTCAGATTTTACCTTTTCTTCATTAATACGTTGTATATTGTAAGCTACATGGGCTGGATTCTAGAATACCCACCACACTTGAAATAGCAATTTTCTTGTTGCAATGTTTTCTTTTAGCTAAAACATGATGAAGAATTATAAAATTCGGGCGCGGAAGCAAATATTTATATGATTTTTTACAAAAATAAAGTCAGATTTTACCTATTCTTGATGAATAAGTTGTATATTGTAAGCTACATGGGCTGGATTCTAGAATACCTACCACACTTGAAATAGCAATTTTCTTGTTGCAATGTTTTCTTTTAGCTAAAATATGATGAAGAATTATAAAATTCGGGCGCGGAAGCAAATATTTATATGATTTTTTACAAAAATAAAGTCAGATTTTACCTATTGTTGATGAATACGTTGTATATTGTAAGCTACATGGGCTGGATTCTAGAATACCTACTACACTTGAAATAGCAATTTTTTTGTTGCAATGTTTTCTTTCAGCTAAAATATGCTGGAGGATTTTAAAATTCGGGCGTCGAAGCAAATATTTATATGTTTTTTTACAAAAATAAAGTCAGATTTTACCTATTTGTGATAAATACGTTGTATGTTGTAAGCTACATTTGCTGGATTCTAGAATACCTACCACACTTGATATAGCAATTTTCTTGTTGCAATGTTTACTTTTAGCTAAAATATGATGAAGAATTATAAAATTCGGGCGCGAAAGCAAATATTTATATGATTTTTTACTAAAATAAAGTCAGATTTTACCTGTTCTTGATGAATACGTTGTATTTTGTAAGCTACATGGGCTGGATTCTAGAATACCTACCACACTTATAATAACAATTTTCTTGTTGCAATGTTTTATTTTAGCTAAAGTATGATGAAGAATTATAAAATTCGGGCGCGGAAGCAAATATTGATATGATATTTACAAAAATAAAGTCAGATTTTATCTATTCTTGATGATTACGTTGTTTATTGTAAGCTACATGGGCTGGAATCTAGAATACCTACCACATTTAAAATAGCAATTTTCTTGTTGCAATGTTTTCTTTCAGCTAAATTATGATGGAGGATTTTAAAATTCGGGCACCGAAGCAAATATTTATATGATTTTTTACAAAAATAAAGTCAGATTTTACCTATTCTTGATGAATACGTTGTATATTGTAAGCTACATGGGCTAGATTCTAGAATACCTACCACATTTGAAATAGCAATTTACTTGTTGCAATGTTTTCTTTTAGCTAAATTATGATAAAGAATATAAAATTCGGGCGCGGAAGCAAATATTCATATGATTTTTTTCAAAAATGAAGTCAGATTTTACCTATTCTTGATGAATACGTTGTATATTGTAAGCTACATGGGCTGGATTTTAGAATACCTACCACATTTGAAATAGCAATTTTCTTGTTGCAATGTTGTTTTTTAGCTAAAATATGGTGAAGATTTATAAAATTCGGGCGCGGAAGCAAATATTTATATGATTTTTTACAAATATAGTCAGATTTTACCTATTCTTGAGGAATACGTTGTATATTGTAAGTTACATGGGCTGGACTCTAGAATACCTACCACACTTGAAATAGCAATTTTCTCGTTGCAATATTTTCTTTTAGCTAAAATGTGATCAAAAATTATAAAATTCGGGAGCGGAAGCAAATATTTATATGACGTTTTACAAAAATAAACTCAGAGTTTACCTATTCTTGATGAATACGTTGTATATTGTAAGCTACATGGGCTGGATTCTAGAATACCTACCACATTTAAAATAGCAATTTTCTTGTTGCAATGTTTTCTTTTAGCTAAAATATGATAAAGAATTATAAAATTGGGGCGTGGAAGCAAATATTTATATGATTTTTTCCTAAAATAAAGTCAGATTTTACCTTGTTTTGATGAATACGTTGTATATTGTAAGCTACATGGGGTGGATTTTAGAATACCTACCACACTTGAAATAGCAATTTTCTTGTTGCAATGTTTTCTTTTAGCTAAAATATGATAAAGAATTATAAAATTCGGGTTCGGAAGCAAATAGTTATATAGTTTTTTACAAAAATAAAGTCAGATTTTACCTTGTTTTGATAAATACGTTGTATATTGTAAGCTACATGGGCTGGATTCTAAAATACCTACCACACTTGAAATAGCAATTATCTTGTTGCAATGTTTTCTTTTAGCTAAAATACTAGCGAATTCTCAGTTACGCTGAGCTTTCCCTAGACCTCCGGCGTCCGTGAAATATTACCATTTGATAGATAATTTCATTTCTGAAAAAAAACAAGGTTTACTTCGGCCAACTAATTGTAAAAAACAAATGCAGATCAATGTGGCATTTTTTTGTCATTTCTGCAAATTAGCCCTTAACAAGACATTTAATTTAAAACCAAACATGACATACTTCTAACAACTTTTCCAATAAACAAAAGTTGGTCGACATGAACCATTTCTGTCAATTTTGCATGTCTGCTCTAATAGAGACCTTTCATTTTATACCAAATACGATATACTTCGGACAACTTTTTGCATAAAACAAAAGCCGTTAGTCATGGAACATTTTTGACATTTCTGCTCGCCAGCCCTCATCGAGTCCTTTTATTTAACTCCAACCACGATATACTTCTTACAACTTTTTACAGAAAACAAAAGCCGCCAACGTAATCCATTTTCGTCATTTCTGCACGCGAGCCCTTAATAAGACCTTTCATTTGAGACCAAACATGATATGCTTTATACAACTTTTTTCAGAAAACAAACGCCGATCGACATAGATCATTTTTGTCAATTCTGCACGCGAGCACTTTCCGAGACCTTTCATTCGATACCAAACACTACAAATTTCGGACAACTTTTTATAAAAAACAAAAGCCGATTAGCATAGATCATTTTTATCTATTCTGCTCGCCACTCTTCATCGAGAAATTTCTTTTAATACCATACACGAGATACTTCTGACAACTTTCTACAAAAAACAAAAGCCAATCGACATGGAACATTTTTGTCAATTTTGCATGTCAGCCCTTAACGAGACCTTTCATGAGATACCCAACACGACATACGTCTATTAACTTTTTGCATAAAACAAAAGCCGATCAACATGGAAAATTTCCTTTTTTGCACACCAGCCCTCACCAAGACTTTTCATTCGATACCAAACACAACATATTTCTGACAACATTTTGCAAAAAACGAATTCTAACTAGGTTTGAGGCCAAACTCGACATAATTTTGAGAAATTCTTACAGAAAGCAAAACCCGAAAGGAATGCAACATTTTTGTCAACTCTGAACGCCAGCCCTCAACGAGACCTTTTATCTGAGACCAAACTCGACATACTTCTAAAAACTTTTTACAAAAAACAAAAGCCGATCAATATTAACCATTTTTGTTAATTCTGCACACCTGCCCTTATAGAAACCTTTTATGTGATACCAAACACCAAACACTTCTGATATCTTTTTGCAAAAAACAAAAAATTATCAACATAGCATATTTTTGTCAATTCTGCACGCTTAGCCCTCAACGAGACGTTTCATTTGAGACCAAACTCGACATACCTTTAAGAAAGTTTTGCAAAAATCAAAAGCCGATCAACATTGATCATTTTTGTTAATTCTACACGCCAGCCCCTATCGAGCTCTTTTATTTGATACTAAACACCACTTACTTCTCATAACTTTTTTCCAAACACGACATTTTTCTGACAAAATTTTGCACAAAACAAATCGCAATCTACGTAGAACATTTTTGTCATTCCTGCACACCAGTCCACATTGTGTCGTTTCATTAAAACCCAAGGACGACCTACCTCTAACAACTTTTTGCGCAAAACAAATGCAGATCGACATGCCACATTTTTTTTGTCGTTTCAAAACCGGCCCTTATGGTTTTCTTTCTCTTGATATCAAACACAGCAAAGTGTTCAATTTATTTTATTTAGGAATATTATATTTTTATTTAGTTACCTACTTCATAATTTGGCAACACTGTTTGTATTAAAAATATTAGATAATTTTTAAATTTATAAATTAATATTGTAAATCCTAATATAATTGCCACCGTCTTCAGTGAAGTTAGTTTAGGAATATTCGGTTTTAATTTAGTTACTTCATCACACATTTGGCAACATTGACTTTTGACATTGGAAACGTCAAAATTTATATTAATTAAATACGTTATGTTTTAAACTTAAATTAATTGTAACACCTTTGCTCAAGACTATTATACATGATACTGTATTTACTTCTTTAATATCAATGTTCTATAAAAAGTTATAATCGTGACTCTATTTAAATTTAGACATGGCTACTAGGATCCATTGTTTCAAGTAATTAATTTTGCACAGTTTTTATTTTTTTACACAAGAACCACTTACAGTAAAAATATGAGATCCCCCAAAGGCACAACTACACATTATTCCCTGCAATCTAAATAAAAAATTACAACAATCCCTTTCATGGTTCAGGCAGTTAGGCTTGTGACAAAATTTGGCGATCGTTGTGATGAAAATAAATAAACATCACGACACATGCCTTTTAGTATATAGGATAGCGAATTCTCGGCTACGCCGAGCATTCCCTAGAGCTCCGCTATCAGTGAAAAAAACAAATGCCGATCGACATGAAACAATTATTTCATATTTGCACGTGAGGCCTCACCAAGACATTTCATTAGATTGAAATACGATATACTTCCAATAATTTTTTGTAAAAAACAAAAGTCGGTCGACATGAAACATTTTTGTCAGATATGTAACCCAGTCCTCACCGAGTCCTTTCATTTGAAACCAAACACGACATACTTCTGACAACTTACTACAAAAACAAAAGTCGATCGACATGAAACATTTTTATCATATCTGCACGCTAGCCCACACCGAGACTTTTTATTTGATACCAAACACTTTATACTTGTGACAACCTTTTGCAAAAAGCCGATCGAAATTGCAAATTTTTGTTACTTCTGCACACCAGCCCTCATTGAAACCTTTCATTAGATACCAAACACCATACACTTCTGACAACATTTTGCAAAAAACAAAAACCGATCGACATAGCAAATTTTTGTCAATTCTGTACGCTAGCCCTCTCCTAAACCTTTCATTTGATACCAAACACGACATACTTCTGACAACTTTTTGCATAAAACAAAAGCCGATCGACATGGAACATTTTCGTCAATTCTGCACGCTATCCCTCAACAAGACGTTTCATTTGAGACCAAACTCGATATACCTTTGAGAACTTTTTGTAGAAAACAAAAGCCAAACGAAATGGAACATTTTTGTCAATTCTGCACGCTAGCCCTCAACGAGACCTTTCATTTGAGACCAAACTCGATGTACCTTTGTGAAAATTTTGCAAAAAACAAAAGCCTATCAACATTGATCATTTTTGTTAATTCTACACGGCAGCCCTTAGCGAGCCCTTTCATTTGATACTAAACACCACATACTTCTCAAAACTTTTTCCAAACACATTTTTCTGACATTTTGCAAAAATAAATTGTAATTTACGTAGAACATTTTTGTCATTCGTGCACAACCGTCCACATTGTGTCGTTTCTTTAAAACCTACGACGACCTACTTCTAACAACTTTTTCCGAAAAACAAATGCAGATCGACATGACACATTTTTTTTGTCATTTCAAAACCGGCCCTTATGGTTTTCCTTCTTTTGATATCAAACACAGCAAAGTGTTCAATTTAATTAGGAACATTTGATTTTTATTTAGTTACTATATAATTTGGCAACACAGTTTATATTAAAAATAGTAGTTAATTCTTAAATTTATAAATTAATATTGTCAACCCTACTACAACTGTCACCGTCTTCATTGAAGTTAGTTTAGGAATATTTGGTTTTAATTTAGTTACTTCATCACACATTTGGCAACATTGACTTTTGACATTGGAAACGTCAAAATTTATATTAAATAAATACGTTATGTTTTAAAATTCAATTAGTTGTAACACTTTTGCTCAAGTCTATTATTTATGAAATTGTTTATAAATCTTTGATATCAATGTTTTATTAAAAGATATAATCATTTAAAGTTTATAGACAGATTGTCAAAAGTGACGGATGACGGCGTAATTCTTCTTAAATGTAGACATAGCCTCTGGGATCCATTGTTTCAGTGTACCAAATTTACGCAGTTTTTATTTTTTTAAACAAAAACCTCTCACAGTAAAAATATGAGATCCCCAGAAGGCTCTCCGGCACAATAGACACTACAACTTGAGAAAAAAATTACAGCAATTACTTATATGGGCCAGGAGTTTAAGCTGGACACAGGATCGGTGATCGTCGAGATGAATCCAAATATAGATAGATAGCGAATCTATCAAAATAGTATCTAGACCAGCGAAATCTCGGCTACGCCGAGCATTCCTTGGAGCTCCGCTGTCAGTGCAAAAAACAAATGCCGATCAACATGAAACAATTATTTCATATTTGCACGTCAGGCCTCACCGAGACCTTTCATTAGATTGCAAACACGATATACTTCTAATAATTTTTTGCAAAAAACAAAAGCCGGTCTACATGAAACATTTTTGTCATTTAAGTACCCCAAATCTCTCCAAGACCTTTCATTTGATACCATACACGACATACTTCTGACAACTTTCTGCATTAAACAAAAGTAGATCGGCATGACACATTTTTATCATATCTACACGCTAGCCCACACCCAGACTTTTCATTTGATACCAAACACTATATACTTGTGACAACCTTTTGCAAAAAACAAAAGCCGATCTACATGGAACATTTTTGTCAATTCTGCAGGCTAGCCCTCTCCGAGACCTTTCATTTGATACCAAACACGACAAACTTCCGACATCTTCTGCATAAAACAAAAGCCGATCGACATGGAACATTTTTGTTAATTCTGCACGCCAGCCCTCAACGAGACATTTCATTTGAGACCAAACTCGACATACCTTTGAGAAATTTTTGCAAAAAACAGAAGCCGATCAACATTGACTTTTTTAGTTAATTCTACACGCCAGCCCTTATCGAGCCTTTTCATTTGATACCAAATACCACATACTTCTCACAACTTTTTACAAAAAACAAAAGCCGTTCGAAATAGAACTTTTTTGTTAATTTTGCACGCTAGCCCTCATCGTGACCTAGCCTAATATAACATTCACTGTCTTCAGTAACCTTTCATTTGGGAATATTTGTTCTTTGTTTAGTTACTTTATTAAACATTTGGCAACATTGAATTTTGTAATTCGAAAATACCCAAACACGACATTTTTCTGACAACATTATGCAAAAAACAAATTCTAATCTACATAGAACATTTTTGTCATTCGTGCACACCAGTCCGTAATGTGTCGTTTCCTTAAAACCCAAGGACGACCTACTTTTAACAACTTTTTACGGAAAACAAATGCAGATCGACATGACACATTTTTTTGTCATTTTAAAACTGGCCCTTATGATTTCCTTTCTTTTGATAACAAACACAGCAAAGTATTCAATTTATTTTATTTAGGAATATTTGATTTTTATTTAGTTACTTTATAATTTGGCAACGTTGTTTATATTAAAAAATAGTAGTTAATTTTTAAATTTATAAATTAATATTGTCAACCCTAATACAACTGCCACCGTCTTCTGTAAGGTTAGTTTAGAAATATTTGGTTTTAATTTAGTTACTTCATCACGCATTTGGCAACATTGAATTTCGACATTGGAAACGTGAAAATTTACATTAATTAAATACGTTATGTTTTAAACTTAAATTAGTTGTAACACCTTTGCTCAAGTCCATTATTCATGAAATAGTTTTTAAATCTTTGATATCAATGTTCTATTAAAAGATATAATCATTTAAATTTCATACACAGATTGTCAAAAATGACGGATGACGGCGTGATTCTTCTTAAAGTTAGATATGGCCTCTGGGATCCATTGTTTCCATGCAGTATTTGTGCACAGTTTTATTTTTTTACACGAAAACTACTAACAGTAAAAATATGAGACACCCAAAAGGCACCAGATCTCATTAGCATCCACATATTAAAAACAAATTATAACAATCAGTTGCATGGTTCAGGCTGTAGGCCTTTACAAATGTTACTCGATGCTCATGATGAATCTATAGATATATAGTGATTTAAGCCTTTTAGTATAGGAGACTAGCGAATGCTCTGCTACGCTGAGCGTTCCCTAGGCCTCCGGCGTCAGTGAAATATTAACATTTGAAAGCTAATTTTATTTCTGCAAGGCAGGTCTTGTCGAATGCTTTCATTTAATATCAAATACGGTGTACTTCCGGCAAGTAATTGTAAAAAAACAAATGCAGAACAACTTGGCAATTATTTGTCACTTCTGCACATCAGCCCTCATGAAGACATTTAATTTGATACCAAAAACGACATATTTCTAACAACTTTTTTCCAAAAAACAAAAATGGGTCAACATGAACCATTTCTGTCAATTTTACATGTCAGCTCTCATCAAGACCATTTATTTTATACCAAATACGATATACTTGTGACAACTTTCTTCAAAAAAGAAAAACCGATCGACATGAAACATTTTCATCATATGTACACGCTAGCCCACACCGAGACTTTTCATTTGATACCAAACACAATATACTTGTGACAACCTTTTGCAAAAAACAAAAGCCAATCGACATTGAACATTTTTGTTGATTCTGCACACCAACCTTCATTGAAACCTTTCATTTGATACTAAACACCACACACTTCTGACAACTTTTTGCAAAAAACAACTACCGATCGACATAGCACATTTTTGTCAATTCCGCACGCTAGCCCTCATTTGATACCAAACACGACATACTTCTGATAACTTTTTGCATAAAACAAAAGCCGATCGACATAGAACATTTTTGTCAATTCAACACGCCAGCCCTGAACGAGACCTTTCATTTGAGACCAAACTCGACATACCTTTGAGAAATTTTTGCAAAAAACAAAGGCCGATCAACATAGACCGTTTTTGTCAGTTCTGCACGCGAGCCCTAAACAAGACCTTTTATTTGACACCAAACATGATATACTTATACAACTTTTTGCATAAAACAAAAACCGATCAACATAGAAAATTTTCTTTTTTGTACACCAGCCCTCACCGAGACTTTTCATTCGATACAAAACACAACATATTTCTGATAACATTTTGCAAAAAACAAATTCTAATCGACGTGGAATATTTTTGTCATTCGTGCACCAAATTTAGCTTACTTTTGAGAAATTTTTGCATAAAACAAAAGCCGATCGACATTGATCATTTTTGTCAATTCTCTACCCGTGCCCTAGCCAAGACCTTTCATTTGATACCAAACACGACATACTTCTGACAACTTTCTACATAAAACAAAAGTCGATCAACATAAAACATTTTTATCATTTCTGCACGCTAGCCCACACCGAGAATTTTTATTTGATACCAAACACTCTATACTTCTGACAACCTTTTGCAAAAAACAATAGCCGATCGACATTGACAATTTTTGTTAATTCTGCACACCAGCCCTCATTGAAACCTTTAATTCATACCAAACACCATACACTTCTGACAAATTTTTTCAAAAAAACAAAAGGCGATCGACATGGAACATTTTTGTCAATTCTGCACGCTATCCCTCAACAAGACGTTTTATTTGAGACCAAACTCGATATACTTTTAAGAACTTTTTGCAAAAAACAAAAGCCGATGGAAATGGAACATTTCTGTCAATTCTGCACGCTAGCCCTCAACGAGACCTTTCAATTGAGACCAAACTCGACATACTTTTGAGAATTTTTTGCATAAAACAAAAGAAGATCGAAATAGATCATTTTTGTCAATTCTCTACGCGAACCCTGGCCAAGACCTTTCATTCGATACCAAACACGACATATTTCTGACAACTTTTTGCAAAAAACAAAAGCCGATCGACGTGGCACATTTTTGTCAATTTTGCATTTCAGCCCTCAACGAGACCTTTCATTAGATACCAAACTCGACATACTTCTATTAACTTTTTGCATAAAACAAAAGCCGATCAACATAGACCGTTTTTGTCAGTTCTGCACACGAGCTTTCAACAAGACCTTTTATTTGAGACCAAATATGATATACTTTATACTACTTTTAGCAAAAAACAAAAGCCGATCGACATAGATCATTTTTGTCAAATCTCTACGCGAGCCCTCGCCGAGACCTTTCATTAGATACCAAACACGACATACGTCTATTAACTTTTTGCATAAAACAAAAGCCGATCAACATGGAAAATTTTCATTTTAGTACACCAGCCCTCACCGAGACTTCTCATTCGATACAAAACACATATTTCTGATAACATTTTGCAAAAAACAAATTCTTATCGACGTAGAATATTTTTGTCATTCGTGTACTCCAATCCACATTGTGTCATTTCATTAAAATCCAAGGACGACCTACTTGTAACAACTTTTTGCGCAAAACAAATGCAGATCGACGTGACATATTTTTTTTCATCATTTCAAAACCGGCCCTTATGTTTTTCTTTCTTTTGATATCAAACACAGCAAAGTGTTTAGGAATATTCAGTTTTAATTTAGTTACTTCATCACACATTTGGCAACATTGACTTTTGACATTGGAAACGTCAAAATTTATATTAATTAAATACGTTATGTTTTAAACTTAAAATAATTGTAACACCTTTGCTCGAGACCATTATACATGATACTGTATTTACTTCTTTAATATCAATGTTCTATAAAAAGTTATAATCTTTTCAATTTCATAGACAGATTGTCAAAAGTGATAGATGACCTCTTGACTCTTTTTAAATTTAGACATGGCTACTAGGATCCATTGTTTCAAGTTAATTTTGCACAGTTTTTTTTTTTACACAAGAACCACTCACAGTAAAAATATGAGACCCCCAAAAGGCAAAACTACACATTATTCCCTGCAATCTAAAAAAAATTACAACAATCCCTTTCATGGTTAAGATAGTTAGGCTTGCCACAAAGTTTGGCGATCGTCGTGATGAAAATAAATAAACACCGACACATGCCTTTTTAGTATATAGGAGTAGCGAATTCTCGGCTACGCCGAGCATTCCTTAGAGCTCCGCTGTCAGTACAAAAAACAAATGCCAATCGACATGAAACAATTTTTTCATATCTGCTCGTTAGCCCTTACTGAGACCTTTCATTAGATTCCAAACACGATCTATTTTCAATAACTTTTTGCAAAAAACAGAAGCCGATCGACATGAAACATTTTTGTCATTTATGCACACCAGCCTTAACCGAGACCTTTCATTTGATATCAAACACGACATACTTCTGACAAATTTTTGCACAAAACAAAAGTCGATCGACATGTATCATTTTTTCATTTCTGCACGCTAGCCCACAACAAGACCTTTCATTTGATACCAAACATGACATATTTCTAACAATTTTTCGAAAAGAACAAA
Source organism: Stenolophus ochropezus (assembly GCA_035578165.1). Classification (NCBI taxonomy): domain Eukaryota; kingdom Metazoa; phylum Arthropoda; class Insecta; order Coleoptera; family Carabidae; genus Stenolophus; species Stenolophus ochropezus. The sequence goes on from JAQOWZ010000007.1 coordinate 26,271,265, forward strand.
AGCCGTTCGACGTAAAATATATTTGTCATTTATTCAAGACAGAAAACATTTACATAGAAAACAACCATTTTTAAGATAATTTTAGACTTTAACAAAAATTAATAATTAATATCTATTATAACATTTACTAGAATGATATAATAACAATAATAAACTCTCAGATAACTGTCTGATTTTTAGCGAAAAAGTTACATTTTATATTTAATATATTTCATACAACAGACGTGCGGTACAATCGATTATGATTTTATCTGATGTAGAATTAAAATTTGAACAACTTTGTACTTTTATAGTTTTGCTCTAAATACGAGATCAGGAGAGAAAGTACTCAAAATTTTTTGAAATCGCATTTTTAAGTCCTATGTTCTTTGTTTTATTGCAAAGCTGTATACCGAGTGTAGATTTTAATGTTACTTTTTTCATACTTCTGTATCTCTTTACCTATTCATTTTAGCGCTAAAAGCCTAGGAATATAAGTTGTTAAAAAATTAAAGAGGCATCCTATAAAGTCAACTTACTTTTATAATTATTCATATTTAATGATATAATAATGAAATAAAATTTAAGGTTTTTTAGAAAATGAATTAAGATTGCCTTGATAAATGAAATAAATTTTTGAATAAATTTTCTATTTACACTTTCCGCTCATCGATTATTTATAAATTTATTTAAAATTATTGTATTCTTATATTACAAACAAATATAACTTTGTTTATAAGTTAAATTACTATACAATAATATTTTTGAATTAATAAATCTATATTTTTAAATAATATATACACATAATTTTTATAGGTTTAACAATACCGTTTAAACTAATCTTTGTTAAATTTGTTTCTGTGTATATCAGAAAAAATCAATATTTTAATAGTCAAAAAAAAATCACATTTATGAATTTCATTGCATCTGCTAAAGAAGGAATCGATATAATTATTCAACAATTAAATATGTTTATATTTAATTTTATATGTATATGAGTAAAAATATTATTTTTAGTCATAAATGAAATTTATTATTCTAAGCAAAAACAAGAACATAATAATATTTTGAATACTTTGTGACATATCAAACTAACTGGTGGCGCTAGTGTTGTTTTATTTATTTTCAAATCACCAGTATGATGTGAAAAGAAGCAAATTATTTACAGCTGACTTCTTATTTTGTAAATCTAGAATGATTTTTTTTTTTGACAGGAATAAGGACATTTTATTTCCAGAAGTTCAAATCCGTTTTCTGTTTTGATAAAACTATCATCACTACATGCTAAGTATGGTTGGTTAGATAATATTACAACACAACAAGTCCAATTTCATGTATAATATAATTAGTTGAAGCTTGAAATACTGATTTCGCTTTACTTTCGGTTTCCAAGCCATAACGCATAGCTTGATAACAATAAAAATTGTAGCCATTGATTCTTATCAACATCATTTTTATTATAATAATCATTGTCATATTTTCTCTGTACCAATCTAATTCTATTGGTACATATGTACGTCTACAACGAAAGAGTTCATTGCAGAATAGTATGAAATATTTATGACGGTTTTTATTTTTTGATTTCTTCTTTCTACTGATATTATTTTTGCACTTCCAGCCCTATTTAATGTGCTTTCAATTTCGCTATAAGTATAATACTTTATGCACTCGTTTCAGACAAAATATGTTTGCTTATGTTCTGAAAATGTAAAAATGATATCAAGACAATTTCCAGACGTTTTTATGTAGAATGATTTTATTGAAACTTTATGATATTTTTCTAAACTGCACTTGTAAAGGCTTGTTCCAAATCATAGACTGATTAGTTTTGGACTGTATTTTAGAATTCTTATTTAAATGTGACTTCACTACACAGTTATAGTTAAAGATAAAATTATAGAAATAACACTTATGATAAACAACAACTTTGTTTCTTGCAGTAGTTTCATTTGTACAAGTTGTGATACACATAAATTGCTAACTTCTTTACATTTCTTAATAACATGAAGTCTCTTTATGATAATACAGCAAAATGAATATCTGGTCTTATTGATTTTAAACGCATAATAAAGTCTAATACTTATATTCATTGGTTTGAAACAGTATTGCAATGCGTGAAACCAAATTTCAATCTAGATCTCTTTGAAAAACTTTTCCGAAGCAGTTCATAGATGTAACCAGTAATTCCAAAATTTAGTGATTTTTTTAGTAATATTAGATTATTATGTTTTTCGGTGACATTTATTTATGAATCTATATTTTGTCATCAAGTATCATATGAAATTCTTTTATTTTCTATTTTCTTTTGACATTTCAAACAAATTTTGATTTAATCAATGAAAATATTTGATGAGAAGACTATAATTTTTTCTGGTGATTTTATAGTACCTTTTTTGATGAAGTTTGTGATTCATACGCTTAATTCGGCAACTGTACCTTCGGTATTTAGACCAAATCGCATGAGTTCTAGTTCAAAATCGTCTTTGCTGAAATGGTAGACCTAGCAAGTTTGTGCCCCCTTGGTTTCCGGCATCTTGTGTTATGATATTTTTTTTTTAATAACGTCCCTGCTCGAGCGTCAAACGGAGTGTTTGATCCGTGGCAAAAATATTGGCGAATAAAATATAAAATATAAACACCTCACAATAAAATGTATATTTTAAAATAAAGTTTTAAAATTATATTATTTATTGTGTTCATTAATAAATACTTCACATAATGGTACCCGCTTAATAATGATGTTACTAAAACATCTTTTCATGACAAATATTGCATGAATTACAATATAAAGAAATAAATGTCAAACAAAAAAAAATAATTTGAAATGTGAGGATCAACACTACCGGCCGTTACCTAACTTGTCAAATTTAGTTTTCAAAGCCGATCCTAAGGGGCGCTCTAAATTGTTTTCACAGATGATAAGGTAGATATCCAATCTTCTACAAATATGTTTCCTTAATCTATGCTTATATTTTTAGCAATGTCAAAATGACAAGATAATTTGGCAACTATATTTTGGATGCGTTCAAACATGTGTTACACAGTCGGATTACTGAATGTAACCATTAAGGGTGAATTTTAAAATTTAAATAAATTTAATAAATTTAATTAGAACACAATATTTTTTTAATAAAAATATTATAAATATATCTTAACAATTAACAATGGGCTTTTAAGATCCCAAAAATTTACAAATTAGCAGCTAACAATCAAACCGTTCCGTTTTCTTTTAAATTTTCGGTAAACTAAAGGCTCATTGTTAAATTTTAAATATTTTTTGTTACTAAATAAATCTCTTTAAAATATATCTTATAATTTAAATAAGGACACTTCGTTCGACAAATTTTAATTGAATAAAATATATGAAATAATAATGTTCATAAAGTAATTTTCATTTACTATCCAATGAATATAAAAGAATAATGATATATTTTAAAATGATATATGTTTATAACTACAGAATAATAATTAAAACTAACTGTGAGAACTTGCAAACCCTGCTCGCAACTTTCATCATCCAAAATTAACCTTAAACTAATTTTCATGGAATTCATTCACAGTCACATTCGACTGAGAGCGTATGTCATCAAACTTATTTCTCGACTAATATTTGGTTTCAGAAAGTGTTTATTGTTAGAAATATCAATTAAAATGAACAATTGGATACTTTATTTTTTTAAACGTTTTCATTTAAAAAATCATCTCACTCCATAACAAAATATAATAGAATTTTTAAAAATCTAATCTTTGTTGTAATCAATTTCATCATTTCAATTTGATGAAATGCATAAAGAATGTATAAAATGCAGTTACTTACAATTTATTATAATCCAGATACAAAATTCAAAATAATTATTGTACAATAAATTGTTAAATATTTCTTCCAAAAGGGTATGAAGGAAAGGTCTGTCAGTGTTTTTAAATAAATGAGTTTACGACTGAATGCGACGCACCTTGTTTGATTTCCAGAATTTAGTTTTTTGTGAATAGTGTTATTATCCATAATTTTAAGATATTTCTTTTGTATAAATATAATCTTGATTAGATAACTTACCAATTAAAAACTATAACTGAAATGAAAAAACCAATCTAAATACAGCTAAGAAAATATAAAATTACACACTTACATTACAAAATGTAGTGTAATTTTACTTTTAAACTAATTTTACTATATATTTCTCCAAGCAAATACAAGACTTGCATTATGATTGCTTGATTATAACTGACGTTTTGACAAACGTCATAAGTCATGAAAATTTAAATATTGTAAATAAGGTTTGCCGTAAATTATTATGTACAATGCACTTTTATGATAAACAGATACATTTCAGTAGTGTTATTATCAGTAATTTTATGTTATTTCTCTTCTATAAATGTACTCTTGTTTGGGTAACCAATTAAAAATTGTAACTGAAATGAAAATACATATTTAAATACAGTGAAACAAATTCAAAAAGATATACTTACATCACGAAGTGTATTGTACATATTCTTTTAAACATGGATTACTTTTATTTCTGTATATTTGTCTTTGAAAATATAAAACTTGTACCACGAATTTTTGACGGCTCTAACGTATGATAAACGTGAAATGTCAAAAAAGAAATATTTTAAATACACCACATTTAACATTCTGTATATTTGTACATATTTCGCTCACTATTATAATATTTGAAAACATAATTCAATTCATAATATCTCTTCACATTTTCCAAAAAAATAAAATAAAAGTTTCATATTGAATTGACAAATTTGACGGATGAGAACCGTAATTCTTCTTAAATGTAGACATGGCCTCTGGGATCCATTGTTTCAGTGTACCAATTTTATGCAGTTTTTATTTTTTTAAACAAAAACCACTCACAGTAAAAATATGAGACCCCCAAAAGGCACTCCGGCACAATAGACACTACAACTTGGAAAAAAAATTACAGCAATTACTTGAATGGTCTAGGAGTTTGAGCTGGACACACGATGCCTGATCGTCGTGATGAATCCAAATATAGATAGATATATAGATAGTGAATCTATCAAAATAGTATATGATGATGAAGAATTATAAAATTCGAGCGCGGAAGCAAATATTTATATGATTTTTTTTACAAAAATAAAGTCAGGTTTTACCTATTCTTGATGAATACGTTGTATATTGTAAGCTACATGGGATGGATTCTAGAATACCTACCACACTTGAAATAGCAATTTTTTTGTTGCAATGTTTTCTTTTAGCTAAAATATGATGAAAAATATAAAATTCGAGCGCGGAAGCAAATATTTATATGATTTTTTACATAAATAAAGTCAGATTTTACCTTTTCTTGATGAATACGTTGTATATTGTAAGCTACATGGGCTGGATTCTAGAATACCTACCACACTTGAAATAGCAATTTTCTTGTTGCAATGCTTTCTTTTAGCAAAAATATGATAAAAAATTATAAAATCCGGGCGCGGAAGGAAATATTTATATGATTTTTTACAAAAATATAGTCAGATTTTACCTATTCTTGATGAATAAGTTGTATATTGTAAGCTACATGGGCTGGAATCTAGAATACCTACCACACTTGAAATAGCAATTTTCTTGTTGCAATGTTGTCTTGTAGCTAAAATATGATCAAGAATTATAAAATTAAGGCGCGGAAGCAAATATTCATATGATTTTTGACAAAAATAAAGTCAGATTTTACCTACTCTTGATGAATACGTTGTATATTGTAAGCTACATATGCTGGATCCTAGAATACCTACCACATCTGAAATAGCAATTTTCTTGTTGCAATGTTTTCTTTTAGCTAAAATATGATAAAGAATTATAAAGTTCGGGCGCGGAAGCAAATATTTATATTATTTTTTACAAAAATAAAGTCAGATTTTACCTATTCTTGATGAATACGTGATATATTGTAAGCTATATGGGCAGGATTCTAGAATACCTACCACACTTGAAATAGCAATTTTCTTGTTGCAATGTTTTCTTTTAGCTAAAATATGATGAAGAATTGTAAAATTCGGCGGAAGCAAATATTTATATGATTTTTCACAAAAATAAAGTCAGATTTTACCTATTCGTGATGAATACGTTGTATATTGTAAGCTACATCTGCTGGATTTTAGAATACCTACCACACTTGAAATAGCAATTTTCTTGTTGAAATGTTTTATTTTAGCTAAAATATGATGAAGAATTATAAAATTCGGGCGCAGAAGCAAATATTTATATGTTTTTTTACAAAAATAAATCAGATTTTATCTATTCTTGATGAATATGTTGTACATTGTAAGCTACATGGGCTGGATTCTAGAATACCTACCACACTTGAAATAGCAATTTTTTGTTGCAATAGTAGATATGCTCTGGGGATTCTAACTCAAACTCGATGACCGTCCTAGCTCGATGACCGTGGTCATCCAGTTCTACCACTCTTCAGCAGTTCTTCAGCAACCCCTTAAGACTTGAAGATGGATTTCTTGGATTTTTTGGCTGTGTGAACCCCTTCTTCAGCAGTTCTTTGGCAACCCCTAGCCAGTTCTTCAGCAACCCTTTAGGACTTAGGGGTGGATTTCTTGGCCTTCTTCGGCAGTTCTTCAGCAACCTCTAGCCCCTTCTTCGGCAGTTCTTCAGCAACGGCTTAGAGGCAGTTCTTCAGCAACCTCTTCTTAAGCAAGCCCTGGTTTATCCAGGTGGGGGTCAGGTAGGTGTGTTGTTTTAATTAACCTGTATCAGGTAGGGGATTTTGAACGCCTTCTTCGGCAGTTCTTCTGCAACCACTAGCCCCTTAGTTTTTCAGCAACCCCTAGCCCCTTAGAGGCTGTTCATCAGCAACCCCTAGCACCTTCTTCAGCAATTCTTCAGCAACCCCTAGCCCATTTGGGGCAGTTCTTCAGCAACCCCTAACCCCTTCTTCAGCAACGCCTGGTTTTTCCAGGTGAGGGAGACTGCTCAGGTAGGTGTGTTGTTTTAAATAACCTGTATCAGGTAGGTGTATTGTTTTAATTAACCTGTATCAGGTAGGTGTATTGTTTTAATTAACCTGTATCAGGTAGGTGTATTGTTTAAATAATTAACAGGTAGGTACCTGTCTTCGGCTATTGTTTAATGAACAGGTGGGCTGTTTTCATTTAGGTATATTGTTTTAATTAACCTGTATCAGGTAGGTGTATTGTTTAATTAATTAACAGGTAGGTACCTGTCTTCGGCTATTGTTTAATGAACAGGTGGGCTGTTTTCAGTCATATAGGTGTATTTTTTAGGTAATTAACGAGGCGGGGGCCAAGTATTAAGATGTAACGAGGACGTCGACTAGTCATTGCTGTGTCCACGGCGAAATTGAAGTTGAAATGATGTTTTCGAGAGTAAACAAGTTGATATGATAACCTTATTGCGTAAACTATAAGCTAATTATAGACTTATCTGAATAATTTATCAGCTCACATTGGCAGATGTACATAAAATTCTTCTTGAACATTTTCTGATAAAATATATCAGCTTATTATTACAACTGCAAACAAATAATTTTTTCCTGTCGTTATAGCTCAGTGGTAGAGCGTTGTTTTTTAGAATGACAGAGATCCTGAATTCGAGTCCCAGTGGCGACTGATAATTTTTATCAGATAAAAACATATTTCCTTTAAATAATTTTGTGTTGCTAAGTTGTGTAATTAATGAAGAAGTACATAAAATTCTTTTAGAACATTTTCTGATCAAATATATTAGCTTATTATTATTACAACTGCAAACTTGTGTTGCTATGTCGTGTAATTAACGAAGAACTTCTTGAACATTTTGTAATCAATTTTTAACGATAAACTTTAACCTTTTTGGGATATACGACTTAATGTTTATTCAGTTCGTTTTCTGCTCTGATCGCATTATGAAGCTAATTAAAATTACTTTGCCGAAATGCACCTCAAGTGTAACAGTAAAAAAAGTACAACATTTAAATAATGTTTTAATAAGCGGCGGTTTATCAACTAGTTGTGGGTGTGTGGTTTTATCATTCAGTTTTATTCTGCATAAAGATAGTGAAATTTTTTTAATAAAGGAAAGTGATTTTAAAAAGTTATACAAATCTTTTACTACAACAAGGAAGTACTTTGAAGATTCTAGTGATATCGAAAAAAGAAAATATATACCGGTGAACGAAGTCAGTCAGTTTAGTGATGTGGAGTATATTTTTAACAAATCACTTTGTGTTTATATTTGGGATCCATCTAAAAATGTAATATATATGAAAGAAAAAGAGTTTCGTACACGTCCTGGACTTGTTATGCCAAGGTTAAAATATTCTTGCGATTGGAAAGAAATTAATGTATTTAAAATAAGTGATTTGTTTGGTAGAGACAGTTAAAAATGCAAAGTCCTGCGGTGAACAATAACTTTCAATCAATTCCCAAGAGGATTATTAATCGTGAAATATTTGGTACTCATATTGCACCATCTTATTGTAGAAAAAATGAAAGTTTAGAAGAAACTGCAAAATTTAAAAATTTAATATATTGTAATATTACACGTGTGCAGTCGCATTTTTCTTTGCTCTAGCTCATTTTTACCATAAACTAGTTATTTAAATTGATTTTCCGTTAAAGTTTACGTCTTTGTGTTCATCATGTTAAGTGCTTCACAGTGATTTTGTTTTTGCATCTTTTCAACTTTTACGTGATCTAGTTTTTTGTGTGCTTGTGTTTTGCGTTTATCAACTTTCTTAAGTCAATTCTAAACCTTGACCTACCACTTCAGACAAAATTTTGCTTGTTTTATCAACTGATATGTCACTGACCTCTTACTTCGTGTTGTGTTTGTGTGTGATTTCCCGCCAAATTATGAATCATGATTAAGTGCGCGAAGTGCAAACGAAAAACACCGGACAACTTCATAGGGTGCGATGGTACTTGTGGGCAGTGGTTCCATCCAGCTTGTGCAAATCTCACCAACGAAGAATGCCGTCTTCTGGAGAAATCCAACTCAGTATTTTTTTGGTGCTCTTCCTGTAAAATTAACTGTGTTATTATTGACCAAAGCAAAGAGACATACATCAAGAACAAGATCCAATTAATTAATGAGAGATTCACGACCCTGGAGAACTCAATTGTCACCACACTACTGTCTGCTCTTAAAGATGATATCGGCTCCATCATCTCTAATGCTGTTTCTTCATTAAAGAATGACATTCAGAAAGATATAATATCTCATCTCCAAACTGTCAATAATAAGCAGTTCTCTTCCACTTGTAGCGCACCCTCATTCGCTGCTACTGTTGCCAAACCTGTACCACAACCATCAGTTTTACTGAAACCAAAACATGCGTCCTCTGCGAATCCTGTAGTATCCAACATCACTATTAACTCTGTCCGTCATGCTAATAAAGGTGCTCTTATCATTGGGTCCGATCAGTCTGAAAAATTAAAAGACTTAATCAGCGATAATCTCAAGAGTAAATATGATGTCAAACATCTACCTACCTTACATCCAAGACTTCGTATAACTGGCATGTCTGAATCCTTTACAAAAGAGACCTTCATTGAACATCTACTGCATCAAAATAAGTCACACTTCCTTCCTGGACACCAATGTGATGTCCTCGAATTATGTCCTACGAAAAATAATACCCAGCTAATCCAAGCGCTTATTCAAACTGATGTTACCACCTACAATAACTTACTGAAGGCCCAAAAAGTGTTTCTTGGCTTTGATATGTGCACTGTTTACGATGCCATTGAGCTGCGTAGATGTTTTAAGTGCTGCGGCTTCCATCACACTTCTAAACAATGCACCAAATCTGAGCAAGTATGTGGAAAATGTGCGGGAAATCATGACGCTAAAAACTGTCAATCGGCTCTACCCAAATGTATTAATTGCGTCAAATATAATGACATGCATAACACTAAATTGAACACTGCACATGATGTTTGGAACAAGAACTGTCACACGTATCTTGAAATTTTAAAACGCTTCAAAGCTAATATCGTCGGTTCACAATAGCAACCACTGATCTCTCCAAGTCTCTCACTTCCAGACGGCCATCGTAGACTCTCCTGCTTTTACCAGAACATCCAAGGTATAAATTCAAAACTTCGTCATTTCCAGTCCATCAGTGCTACAGTCGACTTCGACATCATTGCCCTCACTGAAACTTGGCTCTGTGACAATGTTTTGAATGCTGAACTCTGTACAGACATGTTCAATGTTTATAGATGTGACCGTGATTTTGAGTCGTGCAGTCTTTCTAAAGGAGGAGGGGTGCTTATGCTCATCAAGAATGAATTGATATTATTCCTATAAACATTGACATTATTTGCGCTAAAATCATTATTAATAATAAACCCTTGTTTTGTTTTACCGTATATATTCCACCAGCACAACCTGTAAGTTCTTATGTTGCAGTATATGACTTTTTTGAGAATTTACCATTCTTACAAAACAATAACTTTTTAATATGCGGCGATTTCAATATCCCTGAGTTCACTACTAACTCTAACTCGCCTAAAGTTGAGAAACTACTTAACTTATTTGAATTTTACGATGCTTCTCAGCTCAATTCAATAAAAAATGGCAATAATAAACTCTTGGATTTAGTTATCTCTAACACTCATTGCGATATATCACGAGCTCAAGATTTATTATTTGACGCTGAATTTCCTCTGCATCACCCAGCACTCAGTATTTCTGTTCAGATCAATCTCCCTACTCATAAAAACTCATATTCTGCAACATCTCATAATTATGATTTTAAAAAAGCTGATTTCACCAAACTTTATAGTATGATTTGTAATTTTAATTGGGATACTCTAAAGGAATTTTCTGATGTTAATCAGGCCTGTGAACTCTTTTATACTATACTGTACTTCTTCTTCGACTCATGTGTTCCTTTAAAATATAATTTTAATACTAAATATCCACCATGGTTCACTAAAACAATTATTCGTAAACTCAAGGCCAAGATTCGCGCCAGAAAATTACTTTCTCGTTTTCCACATAATCAAGCTTATTTTATTAATTTCAAAAATCTTAGATCTGAGCTAAAATATTTAATAAAAAATTCTTATGCTGTTTATGTGACAAATTGTGAAAATAATGTTAAAAAAATCCAAAAAAATTCTGGAACTATGTTAATTCTAAAAGAAAAATGTCTTCACATAATAACTCTATGTTCCTTAATGACAAAACTTTTTCAAACCCTAGTGACATATCTGATGCTTTCTCTTCATTCTTTCAGTCTACTTATATAAACTCACCTGTCAGTAAATCTACTATTTCGTTTACTCCCTCTTCCCTCTCGCATGATTCTATCTCTCTTAAGCATATTTCCCTTAACGATATAAAAACCTCTATTAAAACACTAAAATCTTCTCTGTCATGTGGTCCTGATCTTGTCCCAAGTTTGCTGATCAAGGACTGTGTGTCTCCTCTGTCAACTGCACTTTTCCATATTTTTAACCTTAGTGTAAAGACTAGTACGTTTCCCAATGTCTGGAAATTATTAAGTATTACTCCGTTACATAAATCTGGTGAGGCAAGTAATATTTCTAATTATCGCCCAATAGCTATTTTATCTAATTTTAGCAAAATTTTCGAAAAAATTATTTACAACACCATATATCCATCTATAAAGCAATATATATCTCCTTACCAACATGGTTTCGTTGGAAAACGATCTACTTCCACCAATCTCATGTACTTTACGCAACGAGTTTCTGCTGTTCTTGATACTAACGGGCAAGTTGACTGTATTTACTCAGACTTTGCTAAGGCTTTTGACAGACTAGATAACGAAATCTTGATCAGTAAACTACAATCTTTTTCTTTCTCTTCTTCTTTCATTGATCTTATTTCTTCCTATTTATTTCATCGTGAATTGTTTGTGAATGTTAAAAGCTTCAAATCGCGTACTTTCTTTGCTTCTTCGGGCGTTCCTCAGGGCTCTAACCTTGGGCCACTACTATTTTTACTTTTCATTAATGACATCACGAATATCCTCCACTGTGACAAACTGTTATTCGCGGACGACTTAAAAATTTTCTATTCAGTTTCTACTTTTAATGACTGTATTACTCTTCAAAATGATTTGAATAATTTATATAATTGGTGTACTAGAAACAACTTGCAGCTCAATCTCAATAAATGTACTGGTATGTCATTCTCCAGGAAAATTGTTCCACTGAGGTATGATTATTCAATAAATACCATCATTTTAAGTCGCTCTGTAATAATAAAAGATTTAGGAGTCCTATTTGACCCTAAGCTCACATTTGTTAATCACATTCATGATGTCTATAATTCCGCTTTGCGAATGTTAGGTTTCGTTATAAGAAATACTAAAGATTTTCATAACATTACAGCTATCTTTGCACTTTATTATGCTTATGTAAGATCCAAACTTGAATACTGTAGTGTTATCTGGAGCCCTACTCATGAAATACATCAAGACCTCTTGGATTCTGTACAGAAAAAAATTTTGAAGTACATTTACTTTAAAGTTAAGGGTAACTACCCTGAGCGCCACTTTCCTTATTCTCATTTATGTTGTATGTTCAATTTCAAAACCCTGTACGAACGTAGAGAAAACTATTCCATTCTTCACTTATATAAACTTATTAACAATCATATTGACGATCCTTTATGCCTTTCTATGATCAACTTCCACTCTCGTACTATCTCCACCAGACTTCTATCCACCTTCTATCTTCCTTACAGTCGCACTAACCTATTAAAGTCTTCACCTATTTATCGAATGTGGCACTTATATAACAATATATTTTCTCATTTAGACATTTTTCTTTTAAATTATACATCTTTTTCAAAATTTCTTAAAAATATTTAACTTTTATATTTGTGTTTAATGTATCTATATTTTTCTATTTTCTATTTGTATCATTCTCTGTACCTCTCTACCCTCGTCTGGGCTTAGCCTGTTTGGGTAGTTCATATTTAATAAATAAATAAATAAATAAATACGAAAAGAAAATGTATATAATGAACAAATAAAAATACTTACAAATTCAAATATTTTATCAAAAAAAATTTAATTCTTTGCCTGGATGAAGCAGCCCATTCCGAATATCGCAGTCTATTCCAACTATGTACAAGCCATGAACGAAACAGTCTATTCCAATTATATTTGTAAGGGATATGGGAGATTAAAATATTTTGTAATTACAAAACAGGTATGTATTTCTCAATTTTATTATAAACATTTACATAATTCGTACATTATTTGTTAAAGGTGTGTATTTAACAATTTTATCATATATTAATAAACAGTAAGCAGTAGTTTGTGCAGGAATACTCGTCTTTGTGTTAAAATATAATGTTAAATCTATTCCACCTGATTTTATAGTTTCATTTTGATATTGTGTATTTAGTACAATAATAGGACATTTTTTTAAAAATCTTCTGGCGAAAAAATTGGTTCATAATTTTTTTGATAATATGCAAATTGAAATTGTGTAAACATATAGTATAAAATAGCCCAATGATTATTGTCAAAATCTAAATTCATATTATTATATGGAAAAACTTGAGAATTTAACTCAGCTCTAAAATTATTTAAATTACAGTGGTCGAATAAACTCATATCTTTATGAAAATTTAGTTTACGACCTGTTTGTAATCCGAAAATGATAAATCTAGGTTTTTCCGATTGTGCTAGAGTTTTCACAGGCCAGGTGTGTTGTTGAGTTTCTGGTAACACTGGAAATTCATGTAACTCCCAGCTTCGAAATGGAATTGATAGTTCTACGTTGTTATCCAGGTACTTTATCAATTTTAATTTTTCTTGGTCTGCAACTGTTATATGAGGCATATGCCATTGTATTTTAAAAAGTTTTATTTTTAACTTATCCTCCGTAGCACTTGTTGTGATTATAGCATTTTTATCAGAACTGCTACGTAGAAGAACTAAATCTTGACAGACATTTAAAATAACTTTTTTATAATCTTCTGCGAAACCTAATACCATACGAAGTGGAATGCAAAAGCAAAAATTGCCTTTATCGTTTTTTTTTATCAATATTATCTGTAGATGGTGACCAACAGGCGTTTATTAATGCATGACATTCATTTGGTGAATATGAACAATAATTTTTTAAAGTTGTTGTAATTCCTGGATTACGAATACGTTCTATAACAATTCCACCAATTTCATAGCGAATCTCATCAAACAGGTGCATTAGCCCATTGTTTATAAATTTTCCTGTCGTTGATTTCTTATCTTCATGATCTAATAATTGTCCCTCAACAACTTCAGAGGTTAGTAGCAGTGTATATCGCTGGTTTTTCGAAGCTGATACTTACTTCTTCTGTTTTTCAAATTTTTCAGTAAAATTATTACAATTATTATTCAGGTATTTATAGCTAATATACAATACTTTAATTTAAATTCAGTCATTCATAAATATTCTAAAATTTTAAAAAATTTCACTACACATAACCTCACTTTAAGAAAGCAAATGTTGCTGTGTCAATATGACACAACTTTTAGTTAATTCTTGTTGTTTTTAGGATGAGTGGAAGTCAGAGAGACGTTTCTCCAGATGTTCTAAGGGATTCCAGTCCCAAGGACGATCTGACTATGGAGGAAGAGGAGCTCCTACGTAGCCCGACTCCGTCCACTTCCGAACTTGAGGAGACTATCGGAAAGCTCCAACTAAGTGAGCGGAAAAGCAAACTGAGCGGTGCCGCCAGAAAAGGCTTTAAGTGGCTCATTAAAAGTGGGCTTAGTGCTGACGAACCCATGAAGGATAAGGGTTCAAAATGGACCCGGTCCGAGGAATCAACGCCCGAAATGTCTGTGAAAAGGCAAAAAACAGATGCTAAAGACCAACCCAGCAGTGGTGCTCCGCCACCACCTGATAAGGCCACGTCGTCTGTGAGCTTTAAGCAGGCAATCCTGGGCACACGCGTCAGCATCCTGCACTATAACTATCCGGAGGATATTCTAGAAACAGGACAGATGACGAAAATTCAGGATGCAATCCTGGATTTAATTATTAAAGAGGCTAAAGGCTCTGTGAAGCCTAAGTTTCTTGGGACAACCTTTAAATCCGGATGGCTGAGCGTCAACTGCGCCGACAAAGCCACCGCCGAGTGGCTAATAGGCAAAGTCGACAGCTTAAAGCCTTGGGAAGGAGCCCATCTAAAAGCTGTAGAGGAAAAGGATTTGCCGAAGTCCAGCATTGTAAATGCTTATTTCCCCAACAGCAAAAACAATTCAACAGATCAGATATTGAATCTGATAGAGGGTCAAAACGAGGGCCTGGATACCCAGCAGTGGAGGGTTTTAAAGAGGACAGATGAGGGCTCGGCAGTGCTTCTTACACTGTCCATAGACTCGACGTCCTTAAGCACCCTTAAAAAAGCTGATTTCAAAATCAGCTACAAATTTGGCCAGACAACGATTAGGCTAAAGGGTAAAAAACCCAATAAAAAGCCTACCGACGTCACTGCCAAAAAAGCCAGTACCAGCACTGCTACAGGTAAGTTTAACTTAAAAAAGGAGGCAGGGAGTAATGCCACCATTATTAACACTGGAAATTCCAGATTAAAAGTAGGTAAAGGTAAAGAGGCTGCCTCAACCCAATCCCACAACTACACACTCCAAGACACCACGGGCCGTCGGAATCACGCACAAAGGGAAACAAGTTCCTAGCTGCGACGTGGCTCTGAACAAAACGTGATGTCCAGCAGTAATATAAAGATGCTGTAAGTGAATCTTCAACACTGCAAAACTGCCTCTGATGTGTTGAACAAAACATTCACCACCACTAACACCGATATAGTGCTAGTTCAAGACGTCTAAGCGTCCAGCCTAAGTCATACAGACCCATTAGTTTATCATCATTTATACTGAAAGGTATGGAAAAGGTCTTAGATCAATACCTTAGGAATGAAGTGATAACTGCTTCACCACTAAACGTAAATCAATTTGCTTACCAGGAAGCAAAATCGACAACTACGGCTCTACACAGCCTTGTCAATAAAATAGAGAAAACCTTCATGGCAAAAGAAATAGCTCTGGGAATATTTATAGATATTGAGGGTGCCTTTGATAACACCTCCTATAAGTCCATTGAAAGAGCTGCTAGGTCAAAAGGTTTCGACCCAGCTGTAGTGAAATGGATAAAAGCCATGCTGCAAAGTCGAACGATTACAGCCTCGATAGGAGGAGAATCAGTAATGATAAAAACCAACAGAGGATGCCCACAAGGTGGGGTTTTATCACCTCTACTCTGGTGTATTGTCATTGATGACCTCCTGAATAGGCTCAATAAAGCTGGCTATTTTGCAAACGGATATGCAGATGACGTTGCAATTATGGTCAGAGGACGTAGTGACACCACTATCTCGTACCTTACACAAAAAGCTCTAAATCTATTGCATGAGTGGTGCCTGGAACATGAACTTAGTGTAAACCCTACCAAAACTACAATCGTCCCCTTCACAAAGAGAAGGAAGCTAAATCTTCAAGCTCCCTACTTGAAGGGTACTAGAATTGAGTTTTCTACAGAGGTTAAGTATCTAGGAATCATTCTAGACCAAAAACTCACGTGGAACTCACATATCAACAAGATTACAAAGAAATCAGCAGTGGCGTTAAACACATGCCGTCGGCTTCTAGGTAAAAACTGGGGACTACAGCCAAAAATGACCCATTGGGCATATACTAGTGTAAGACCCATGATCACCTACGCGTCACTTGTGTGGTGGCCAACGCATGGCCTGCCTCAGTATTACAGGTGCTATGAGTACCTGTCCGACTGCAGCAATGGAAGTGATTCTGGGGCTAACACCTCTACACATTCAGGTGAAAAAAGAGGCGATGCAACAGGCACTGACTCTCTTTATGCCCGGAGATTTCGTAGGCCACTTGGAAATTCTAAGGGAAGTACAACCAGATAAACTGGCCTTGTCTATCTGTGATAAGATGACAACAAAATACAATTTTGACCAGAAGTATAAGGTTGTTATTGGTAATCGCCTTGAATGGGCAACGGAAAGACCTCTTGTAAGGGATTCTTTGTCCTGGTTCACTGATGGTTCAAAATTGGATACAGGAGGAACTGGAGTAGGTGTGCTTGGCCCAGATTGCCGAATTAAGGAATCCATAGACACCTGCTCCACAATTTTTCAGGCTGAGATTTATGCAATAAATCTCTGTGCTCACATAAACCTAGATAAAAGTCTAAAAGGAGCATTAATAAATATAATGTCAGACAGCCAGGCAGCTTTAAAGGCATTGAATGCCTTTACATGTAAATCAAAGCTAGTCTGGAACTGCAGGGAGACCCTCCAGTTGCTATCCGAAGCAAACCAAGTCACCCTACGGTGGGTACCAGGGCACGAGGGAATCCTAGAAAACGAGAAAGCTGATGACCTTGCAAAAAAAGGGGCTAAACTTTCATACCACGGGCCAGAACCTTCATGTGGTCTTCCACAAAGCTACTATAAGAAGGTGGTCAAAAACTGGGAGGAATTTGCCATATCCTCATATTGGAAAAATATTCTAGGCCTCAATCAAGCTCGGAAATTCATTTCCCCAGCTTCGACAAACGCCAAAGAGTTACTAGCTCTCAGCAGAAAGGACCTTAATATAATGACAGGAATTCTCACTGGCCACTGTCCTTTAAAGTACCATTTGCACAAAATTGGTATAGCTGAAAATGAAACCTGTCGACTCTGTGAAGAGGACGAAGAATCATCGGAACACACACTGTGTGAATGCCCATCTGTAACTGTGCAGAGACTCAATCAACTAGGTAAGAGGTATCTTACGGCAGAGGAGATCGAGAACTTGACTCCTGGAGCCATAATCGGCTTCATCAAAAATCTGGATCTACTTCCGGAAAACTAAATAAGGGCTATGTCACAATAGATCTTCTAGGTCGCGCTGACAAAAAGTGACAAAACGCTTAAACCCTCATATACATACAATACAATACAATACAATTGTCCCTCAATATAAATAAAACTATTCGATGGTAACGTATATAAATCTTGTTTATGTATTGTTATTCTAATTTCGTCATTGTTTTCTAGTAAAGTTGATGTATATGAATGATAAGTATGTGTTTCGGCACTTTGTATTCTTTCATCAAAATATACATGTTCGTTCACATTTAAAATATTTTCACTCATTTTCTTGTTTTTGTACACAATATATGTAATTAGAACACTTACAAAATGATGTACGAATTTTACAATGTATGTAAAGTAGTAAACGTGTTAATATCTTTTTATCTTTTTTATTATTTTTCTTTTTTCCTTCCGTTTTTAACACTATTTCTTAATATTACTTTAAATCCCAGGGCTTTCAAATAAAATTTATTCTCACTTGTCAGTTGATGGCTTGCTTGGTTTTTACTGACGTCTGCATTACAATGTTTTCTCTTTATATGTAATTTAGTATGTATATTATATATTATACCCATTTTTTCAAATGAAGTCTTATCGTGATAAGTTCTTGTCTAAAATTGACTAATGCACCTGACTGATCAACTATTTTAAGCGAAATATTATCAATAATACTAGTATTGATTGGTAGATAGATAACATTTAACGGATTTTCAATAATTTTAAATCCTGAAGGAATATTTGGGTAAAACTCGTAAATTCTATTAACTTGTTTTGAATTATCGCATGAACCTGTTACTATATTGCAATCTATACGAATAGCACTTACTATTATTATATTTACAGGATTTTCTGATATATGAATCCTCTCACCCGGATATACTTTTGATTTAAAACCTAATAATTCTCTAATTGTATTTGGTTTAGTAAAATCTACATCCCAATTACATAACATTTCACATTTTAAAGTATTATTATTCGCTTGAATTGAAATATTTGTTTTTCCCTTAACTTCAGCACTTTTACATTTCTTTTTTAAATATCTATTTATATCTTCTAGTTCATATGATCCTTCTGGTATAGTAATTTCAAAATCACCTGCGTAAAATTTATTGTTTCGAGCATCAATGTTTGGAATAGAATTATAAGATTCAAAATTTATTAACCCTATTACATATTTACTATTAGGATCGAGTTGAATAGCTGGAGATATGGTTTGAGATAAGTGAGCACTATTACTCGAAAAAGTAAATGTGTACGACATTGCTTGCTTGCAGTTTGTGTATTACTAAAATACTTATTCACAGACAATGTTTATTATATAAAAAC
Organism: Stenolophus ochropezus; assembly: GCA_035578165.1. Classification (NCBI taxonomy): domain Eukaryota; kingdom Metazoa; phylum Arthropoda; class Insecta; order Coleoptera; family Carabidae; genus Stenolophus; species Stenolophus ochropezus. The sequence goes on from JAQOWZ010000007.1 coordinate 26,290,421, forward strand.
TTTAAACAAAGACATCCACAATGAACAGTGTTAAATAACTGGTATTGATTATAATTGTATTTAATATTAGAGCTACCAAAATAATTAACTATTTCTTTTGGAGGTTTTAAATTACCAAAACTGTCAAAACATATTTCATTTTTACCAAACTTTTTATATGCTACCCAGTGGGTGCCTGGATTATTAGAATCATCCAAATTAATAATTCCACATTCTTTAAAATTAATTCGTTTAGGTAAATTATTTATCATAAAAACTCCTCTGAAATTTTGTATTTTTAAAATATTTGCATATTTTAATAATTCAATATTAGTTAGAGCATGTTTTGGTAGCTTCTTTAATAGTTTTATTTGCATTTTTGTTTGTGAATATGAAGAGGGTTGTAAATATAATCCTAACCCTTTTTTGTATGGTTTTAAATATGAACCTTTTCCTAAAGCTATTGCTTCCATTGTTTTATTATGACGTTGATTTTCTTGTAATTGTTTATTTGCTGACTTCACATCATTGACGGCCTTTGCGATACCTGCCGCACCCCCCGCTAATGTTCCTAATGCACTTAATCGAGCGAATATTGGTATAAGTGGTAATATGCCACCTTTTTTCGGTACAGGTATTAGTCTTGGATTACGTATTTTTTTTTATTCTTCTTAAATTCTTTTAAAGCAGTTAAAATGTTTCTGCTATCAGAATTGTTATTATGTAGAGTGGAACGAATACGTTTTATTTCATTTTGGAATGTAAGTTTACCACCTTTACTTTTTTTAACACGTTTAATTTTTTTTTTGAGAGTGTATTCTATGACGTGTTATTTTTTTTAACAAGTTTTGTTTTATTTCCAGCACCTAATTTAGTTTTTGCTCTCATTATTCCGGAAACATCTAGAGCAGCTATTTTTTCTTTTATAGAAGCGTCTTTTGATTTAAACTGTTGAAATGCTTTATTAGCTAATATTTTATCAGCTTTATGGCGATCTTCTAATTTTTCACTTTTAGAATATGCAATATCATGAATTTTACACGCCTCATCCTATGAATTTACTCCCTGATCACCACGTGAAAGTCTTTTTTGTAGTTTTGTTCCGGGACTACAGTAATTATACCCAGGTATGTGAAGTTCAATTAGGAGTTTATTAATAGCTGTGTTTAATATGTCACTACCGTAAGCTTGCTTGTTATTATTTTTTTTCCGAAGTTTAATCATTTAAGTTTAATATTCAACTGAAATATTATTTATATAAAGTGCCTTTTTATATATTTCCTATTAGTCACAATGAAGAAATTACAAGAAAAACATATGTTCCATATTAGAAAACAAAAACATACGCTTTAAGTAAAAAATTATGATTTGAAAGAAAAAAAAATAAGACCGCGTCATAGTGTATTACTTCCATCAACAATTTGGTGTCTTATAAGTGGTCCTTCTGGCTGTGGAAAAACAAATGTCATAATTGCACTGATTGAACATTTAAATGGATTACATTTTGAAAATATTTATGTATATTCAAATTCTCTTTTTCAACCAAAGTATGTCTACTTGGAAAAGTTATTAAAACCTGTTAAAAATATAGGATACTATGCGTATAATAACAGTGAGAATATAATTCAACCAAGCAAAGCAAAATATAACACTCTTTTTATTTTTGACGATATCGCGTCTGAAAAACAGGATATAATTAGAGATTATTTTTCCATGGGACGACATAAGTTAATTGATTGTTTTTACTTATGTCAAACATATACACGTATGCTGAAACATTTAATACGTGATAATGCAAATATGCTAATATTATTCAAACAGGATGATATAAATCTAAAACATTTATACGATGAACACGTTGGGGCTGATATGACTTTCGATCAATTTAAAAATCTATGTTCGATATGTTGGTCTGATAATTATCAATCAAGTCGATATCGTAAAGGTTTCGATTATTTTTTATAAGTATATAAAACAGTGTACACCTGTTTACAAATCAGTATAAAGTTACAAGCTGTTTAAACCTATTTGCTAGTATACTGACAAGCAGTTTACAATTTGTTTATCTCTTAAAAATGAGTAATATAGATAAAAATATAAGGAAACAACTAATAAAAGCGCGACGAAATGTTAAAAAGAAACTTGAATTATTAAAAAGTGGTGAAGTGGAAAAAGAAATTAATTTGGAAAAAACCTATATTCCTATACCAAAACAATTAAAAGAAATTAGTGAAAATTTACAAAAGTCAAAAAATAATAATAAAAGCAAGCAAATGGAAGAGTACAAAGAAGAAGAACAAGAAGAGGAAGAAGAAAATATTAAACCTATAGTGAATCCATATTTTGCTAGTCCTGGTAAAAATTTTCAGAAACTGATCCAGTCCCAGATTTATCTATAGATGATAAAAATATAGTACTGCATAGCAAGTATAATCAGAATGTTGTAGAGTCCTACGTAGAAGACTTTCATGAAGCAAAGCAAAATATAACACTCTTTTTATTTTTGACGATATCGCGTCTGAAAAACAGGATATAATTAGAGATTATTTTTCCATGGGACGACATAAGTTAATTGATTGTTTTTACTTATGTCAAACATATACACGTATGCTGAAACATTTAATACGTGATAATGCAAATATGCTAATATTATTCAAACAGGATGATATAAATCTAAAACATTTATACGATGAACACGTTGGGGCTGATATGACTTTCGATCAATTTAAAAATCTATGTTCGATATGTTGGTCTGATAATTATCAATCAAGTCGATATCGTAAAGGTTTCGATTATTTTTTATAAGTATATAAAACAGTGTACACCTGTTTACAAATCAGTATAAAGTTACAAGCTGTTTAAACCTATTTGCTAGTATACTGACAAGCAGTTTACAATTTGTTTATCTCTTAAAAATGAGTAATATAGATAAAAATATAAGGAAACAACTAATAAAAGCGCGACGAAATGTTAAAAAGAAACTTGAATTATTAAAAAGTGGTGAAGTGGAAAAAGAAATTAATTTGGAAAAAACCTATATTCCTATACCAAAACAATTAAAAGAAATTAGTGAAAATTTACAAAAGTCAAAAAATAATAATAAAAGCAAGCAAATGGAAGAGTACAAAGAAGAAGAACAAGAAGAGGAAGAAGAAAATATTAAACCTATAGTGAATCCATATTTTGCTAGTCCTGGTAAAAATTTTCAGAAACTGATCCAGTCCCAGATTTATCTATAGATGATAAAAATATAGTACTGCATAGCAAGTATAATCAGAATGTTGTAGAGTCCTACGTAGAAGACTTTCATGAATTACTCAAACCATATATTAAAAATGTTATACTGAAATCTAGAGATATCGATGATAAATTTGGAGTTACATACAACAAAACTGATAAGGGTGACTTTTTTAAAATGGGTAACAAGAAAATTGATTTTTAAGAAAATAATATATTAATTGATAATAAAAAAATTCCTGGAACAGTAGGTTTATATGAACTTAGTTTTAAAAAAAATCCTGAACATGTATATACCGAAAATGATAGAAATAATTATAAAGAAATTTTAAATATAACAATCGCAGCGCGTCTTAATAATATATCAAGAGCACGGTTGAAAGGAAATCAATCGTACAAATATACAAATATTATAAAAACATTACTTACCCCTACGAGACATTCGTCATTTTCTCTTAGTCCAACGTCGGCAACACAGACAGCAAAATTTTTGCATAAGAGAACTGGTTATGGATTAGAATTTTTTTTAAATTATAATAATAAACCAGTTGAATATGAATTTTGGGATAATCCTAATGAATTAGTTGAAAAATTAAAAAAAATGATAGCATCTAAAAACGCCGGTAATAATAATCTTGATAAAGATATTTTTTCCATAATTAAAGAGTTAAAAGAGGCTAATATCATTCTATAATATTTAGTAATAAAATGTCTATTAATAAGTTTGGACGTCATATTGTAAAATATAACTACTCAAAATTTAGTATTCATATATGTTGATATTAGGAAACTTATATATTAAGCTATCTATATCTGTATACAATAATTTTGCTTTATCACCCATTTCCTTTCTAATATAATTATAATGGAAGTCATATACATATGTTTTTGAAATATCTAAAATTGAGAAGCCTACATAAATTGGTTTATTAAAATAGATATTAGTTTTTTTCATTTCAATAATTACAACATCAGATTTTCCTATTTGTTTATCTAAAACAATACAATTATAAAAATTTGGTTTTGAAATGTAATACTTAGCTCCGTAACTACCAGACCATTTTGTAACAATTTTCACATCTTCCGCACATTTTCCATAGTTTTCCCAAATACTGCATTGTTCATTAATTTGTAAAAATTTTTTTTGAACTCATTATTACATATTGTCCTTAAGTGTGTGTTCAAATGAATATATTTTTTCAACCAATCACTTTGTCTTAATTGTAGTATCCGATGAATTTTAGTCAATTTCATTCCTAACTCTAAACTTTGTTTCAAATTTTGATAATAAATAATATTAATTTTTTTTGAGTATGAATATGTAATTAATTTTGCATTCTTGGGTGGAATAAAATGTTCAGGACATAACGGCAAGTCTTTATGAGCTTCATGTAATTGTTTTCCATATTCCAAATCAACCTCAAGAATATAGCCAGTTTCAGAAGAATTACTTAAATTAAAATAGTCAATACTATAGAAATCTTTTTCCTCCACCCACTCAAAATCTGTATATGGTAAAAAATGAGACATTGCTGCTCCATATAAATTATTTATATCAAAATACATCAAAAAAATTTCATCTTCCTGTGAATTATATAAATTTTCCATATATCGGTAATTTGCTTTTGCATACCTATTTGAACATTGTGAAACCCCGCTTCTAATTCCCTTCTCGATGAATAAAATTTTGTCAATATCAGTCAGTAATTCAAGTTCTATTTCAGTACATTTTAACATGGCATCAAAAGCAAGGCCTGGAGCAGTAAAATACCATAAACTGTCTAATCCATATGTTTCTATAGAACTTTCTCGAAAATTTTCAAATATATCTGCTAACAAAAGAACATCAGTTTTCAAATATAAATCTGCATATTCTCCCAACGTTTTAATGTTAAACTCATTCCATACATGTAAAGCATGTTCATAGTCGGTATTGCTAATATTCTCATTTTTTAATGTGCTATAAAAATGTAATTTTGAAGGTAAAGATTTTTTATCGAGTTTATCCCAAACACTCATATATTCATATGGAAATATACCTTTTTTTTTGAGTAATTGAAATTCTTCTTCAATTTTCAAAATGATTTTGTAATTATCAATTATAAATCTTGTAAAAATGAGGAAAGTTTATCAATACTGCTAGCCATGAATCGAAAAGAATTTTTGTGTCTTTTAAATATTTTGTAAATGAAATATACCGTTCTTTATTAATTGGAAGTAATGATATGCTAACCTCCATTTCAGTGGCTATACTTTTAATTATAAAATGACTGTCATATCCACTTAAATTATGAAATACTACACGAACCATATAAGATTGTGAATAATTTAAATTGCAATGTTGGTGGGCGGCACCTCTAAATTTTGAAGTAAAATGACAATGATCTCTAACACGTATATCTTCTAAGGTGAATGGTTTGTCACATATTTGACATTTATTTGAATTTTTAAATAATTTTTCCTCTACTTCAGACATAGTGATTGGTTGTACATTTGTTACAATTAAATCTAATTTACTACTTATATCTAATAGCTCTTTACAAAACCATTGCAAACAACCCTATCCCCTATATATTTTAAATTGTGATTAAGTATCATCATAAGATCATTTTAAATAATAAGCTATACTAAAAGGTGTATTTTTATAAATAAAAGAAGTATTACAATTCAAGGTACTATTATCTAAAGGCTCTAAAAGTGATTCTACATCGCTGTAAATAACAAACGGTACCTTTTCTTTGTTACGAAAATTTTAAAATTTTATACTTTTCTTCCGGTAAATCAACGCGACATTTATTTTTATTTACAGTATTACAATATTCAGTATGCTTTTGTAATAGTACTTCACTTACAAAATAATTTAGACAAATATTACAAAGAAATTTCTTAGCTTTATGCTTTGACAATTGATTTCCCACTAAACGTAATAAATTTTTTATCCACATATAATGATACTTTACACATTTATCTGTTATCATTTCTTGTTCTTCCGTTTCACTGCCCTCTGTGCTATCACAATATTCGCTATTTGATTCAACTATTAATAAATTAATTATTCTACTATAATTACTTTTACTTATTGCTATAGGAACAACCTGAAATTTCTTTTTTTAAATTTTTTCTAACGTATATACACTAATACTTAATTCATTTAATTTTTCAAATTTTGTAATATCTTTTAATTGCATTGGAAAATTTATCCCATTATATTTTAAAACGTTTTGAAAAGATGGATATGAAGTAAAAGGTTTAGAATTTTTTTTAACCGGATGTAATGCTGATACCACGGCTCTCAAAAAACAATACTCATCGTTATTTTTAATATTTATTATAGTACGTTTATTACTTATACTTTTAGGTAGTTCAGTATAACACCCAGCGGTGATTGGTGTAATTTTTTGTTAAAATTTTATCTTTCACATTTTCCCAATACCAATCATTTAAATTTGTTAACCGCGTGATAACAGCATTACATGTATTAAAGCTTTTCACCTCTTTTATTCCTGTGGTAGGTAAAATGAATTCAGCACTCAACACGCAATTTACTTTTATTAAAGATTTTTTTAATTCTTCAATAATTCTATGTCTGAATATGGTTTTTACTTTTTCCAAAAACAATCTAGGATCGACATAATAATTATTGAGAATTATCCCCGTTTTAATTCTCCCATTAAATGCTGAACACAAATCTGCCCAAACTAATTTCTTTTTTGAATTTTTATTTTGATTTTTTTTGATTTGAATATCACGAACTAGAAGCAACAGGGTTATTACTATCCACAATTTGTGATAACATTACCCGAAAATATTTCAAATGAGATAAATTCGCTTCTAATTTACATAAATTTTCATTTTTAATTTTTTTAACACGTTGATTCTTTATAAATTTTATGAGTAATATTATAAACTTATTTATTTTATTTTTACATCTTGCTACCTCTTCCTTAGTTTTTATTAAATCTATTGTTGTTTGCAACGTTTTTATAAGACTATCACTTAGACAACTAATAGTTTCTTCTGACATTTTTATTGAAATATGTATATTCTATATTCAAAATATTTTACTCTGAAATACACCGAACTGTATAAGTACAACCTAGGAATGAACTACCAGTTAATAATATGTTATTTATTTATTTAAAACTGTTTTACTTGCACGTGTGAAGGGAATTTTAAAGTTGCTCTACGTGTATTACTTATTCAAAATAATTTACTTTCAAATACACCGACTGTATAAGAATAACCTATTGATGAAATACTGGTTATTAATAAGTTAATTATTTAATAAAAAAATATTTTACCTGCTTCTTGTGAAGAGAAGTTGCAATAATTCAGTTCAAAGAACTATGAAAACTTTAAACACAATTCAGTCTTATATACTAAAAAGGTTAAAGTTTATCGTTAAAAGTTGATTACAAGATGTTCTCGAAGTTCTTTGTTAATTACACAACATAGCAACACAAAATTATTTGTTTGCAAATGTTAATTCATGTAAATTTATATTATGACATCCTTTTTATATATTTCAGCTCTGTAACAAAAGAAAAAATATTAAATTATTTTGAAATATTTTTTAAATATAATTACTCGTAATTTACAATATTTACATAGATTTACACGTAAATAACATAGACAACCTGGTTACTCCTCATACATAACATAGACAACTTTGTTACTCCTCCATAATTGGAGTGGCCACAGGATACCATCTACCTCACCCGCATAGATGCAGGTTGCCTCCGGTGGCAACTTACTTAATTCTATACAGTCAATGTCAAGCATCTGAAATATATATATATATATATATATATATATATATATATATATATATATATATATATATATATATACAGTGTGTGCAAAGAAACGCGGAACATAGGACCCTAACATGGGATTTCAAAAAATTGCGGATACTCTCTCTCCTGATAGATTTAGAGAAAAATGCAAGAGTACTAAGTTGTTCAAAATTAAATTCTACGTCAGATAAGATTATAATTGTTGCAAGGTTAGTTAAAACAACACACCTACCTGACCTGTCTGCCTCACCTGGATAAACCAGGGGTTGCTGAAGAAGGGGTTAGGGGTTGCTGAAGAACTGCCCCTAATGGGCTAGGAGTTGCTGAAAAACTGCTGAAGAAGGTGCTAGGGGTTGCTGAAGAATAGCCTTTAAGGGGCTAGGGGTTGCTGAAGAACTAAGGGGCTAGGGGTTGCTGAAGAACTGCCGAAGAAGGCGTTCAAAATCCCCTACCTGATACAGGTTAATTAAAACAACACACCTACCTGACCCCCACCTGGATAAACCAGGGCTTGCTGAAGAAGGGGTTGCTGAAGAACTGCCTCTAAGAACTGGTTAGGGGTTGCTGAATAACTGCCGAAGAAGGGGTTCACACAGCCAAAAAATACAAGAAATCCACCCCTAAGTCTTAAGGGGTTGCTAAAGAACTGCTGAAGATTGGTAGATCTGGACGACCACGGTCATCGAGCTAGAACGGTCATCGAGATTGAGTTAGAATCCCAACAGCATATCTACTTGTAATGTTTTTTTTAGCTAAAATATGATAAAGAATTAAAAAAATTCGGGTGCGGAAGCAAATATTTATGTAATTTTTAACTAAAATAAAGTCAGACTTTACCTATTCTTGATGAATACGTTGTATATTAAAAGCTACATGGCCTGGATTCTAGAATACCTACCACACTTGAAATAGCAATTTTCTTGTTGCAATGTTTTCTTTTAGCTAAAATATGATGAAAAACCATAAAATTCGGGCGCGAAAGCAAATATTTATATGATTTTATACAAAAATAAAGTCAGAATTTTCCTATTCTTGAAATGGATATCTTTCTTAAAACATTCATAAACATGCTTTTGGACCTATACTACGGATAAAATATGATGAAAAATTATAAAATTCGAGCGCGGAAGCAAATATTTATATAATTTTTTACAAAAATAAAGTCAGATTTTACCTATTTTTGATGAATATGTTGTACATTGTAAGCTTCATTGGCTGGATTCTAGAATACCTACCACACTTGAAATAGCAATTTTCTTGTTGCAATGTTTTCTTTTACCTAAATTATGATGAAAAATCATAAAATTCAGGCGCGGAAGCAAATATTTATATGATTTCTACAAAAATAAAGTCAGATTTTACATATTCTTAAATGGATATTTTTGTTAATACATTCATAAACATGCCTTTGGACCTATACTGTGGATAAAATATGATGAAAAATTATAATATTCGGGCGCGGACGCAAATATTTATATGATTTTTTTACAAAAAAAGTCTAATTTCACCTATTCTTGATGAATACGTTGTATATTGTAAGCTATATGGGCTGGATTCTAGAATACCTACCACACTAGAAATACCAATTTTCTTGTTGCAATGTTTCCTTTTAGCCAAAATATGATGAAGAATTATAAAATTGGGACACGGAAGCAAATATTTATATGATTTTTTACAAAAATAAAGTCAGATTTTACCTATTCTTGATGAATACGTTTATATTGTAAGCTACATGGGCTGGATTCTTGAATACCTTCCACACTTGAAATAGCAATTATCTTGTTGCAATGTTTTCCTTTAGCTAAAATATGATAATAAATCATAAAATTTGACCGTGGAAGCAAGTATTTATATGATTATTTACAAAAATAAAGTCAGATTTTACCTTTTTTTGATGAATACGTTGTATATTGTAATCTACATGGGCTGGATTCTAGAATACCTACCACACTTGAAATCGCAATTTTCTTGTTGCAATGTTTTCCTTTAGCTAAAATATGATAAAAAATTATAAAATTCGGGCGCGGAAGCAAATATATATATATGATTTTTTACAAAAATAAAGTCAGATTTTACTTATTCTTGAAATGGATATTGGTTGTTAAAACATTCATATTCATGCTTTAGAATCTATGCTATGAAAAATTTTAGCATTGGACATGCCAAAGTGAACATAACTTGGTACCAATCAGATAATAAACATTCAATTTTCGGGTGTCATTTTAATGAATACGTTGTATATTGTAAGCTACATGGGCTGGATTCTAGAATACCTACTACACTTGAAATGGCAATTTTCTTGTTGCAATGTTTTCTTTTAGTTAAAATATGATGAAGAATTATAAAATTCGGGCGCGAAAGCAAATATTTATATGATTTTTTACAAAAATAAAGTCAGATTTTACCTAATCTTGATGAATACGTTTATATTGTAAGCTACATGGGCTGGATTCTTGAATACCTACCACACTTGAAATAGCAATTTTCTTGTTGCAATGTTTTCCTTTAGCTAAAATATAATAATAAATCATAAAATTTGGGCGTGGAAGCAAGTATTTATATGATTATTTACAAAAATAAAGTCAGATTTTACCTTTTTTTGATGAATACGTTGTATATTGTAATCTACATGGGCTGGATTCTAGAATACCTACCACACTTGAAATCGCAATTTTCTTGTTGCAATGTTTTCTTTTAGCTAAAATATGATAAAAAATTAAAAAATTCGGGCGCGAAAGCAAATATTTATATGATTTTTTACAAAAATAAAGTCAGATTTTACTTATTCTTCAAATGGATATTTTTGATAAAACATTCATATTCATGCTTTAGGATCTATGCTATGGATAATTTTAGCATTGGACATGCCAAAGTGAACATAACTTGGTACCAATCAGATAATAAACTTTCAATTTTCGGGTGTCATTTTAATGAATACGTTTTATATTGTAAGCTACATGGGCTGGATTCTAGGATACCTACCACACTTGAAATAGCAATTTTCTTGTTGCAATGTTTTCTTTTAGCTAAAATTTGATGATGATATATAAAATTCGGGCGCGGAAGCTAATATTTATATAATTTTTTAACAAAAATAAAGTCAGATTTTACCTATTCGTAATGAATACGTTGTATATTGTAAGCTACATAGGCTGGATTCTAGAATACCTACCACACTTGAAATAGCAATTTTCTTTTTGCAATGTTTTCTTTTAGCTAAAATATGATGAAGAATTATAAAATTTGGGCGCGGAAGCAAATATATATATGATTTTTTACAAAATTAATGTCAGATTTTACCTATTCTTGATGAATACGTTGTATATTGTAAGCTAAATGGACTGGATTCTAGAATACCAACCACACTTAAAATAGCAATTTTCTTGTTGCAATGTTTTCTTTTAGATAAAATATGATGAAGAATTATAAAATTCGGGCGCGGAAGCAGCCCATGTAGCTTACAATATACAATATATTCATCAAGAATATTTAAAATCTGACTTTATTTTTGTAAAAAACCATATAAATATTAGCCTCCGCGCTCAAATTTTATAATTATTCATCATATTTTAGCTAAAAAAAAACATTGCAACATAAAAATTGCTATTTCAAGTGTGGTAGGTATTATAGAATCTAGCTCATGTTTTAACAAAAATATCCATTTCAAGAATCGGTAAAATCTGACTTTATTTTTGTAAAAAATCATATAAATATTTGCTTCCGCGCCCGAATTTTATAATTCTTCATTTATATATTAGCTAAAAGAAAACATTACAACAACAAAATAGCTATTTCAAGTGTGGTAGGTATTCTAGAATCCAGCCCATGTAGCTTGCAATATACAACGTATTCATTAAGAATAGGTAAAATCTGACTTTATTTTTGTAAAAAATCTTTTGAATATATGCTTCCGCGCCCGAATTTTATAATTCTTCATCAATTTTTAACTAAAAGAAAACATTGCAACATGAAAATTGCTATTTCAAGTGTGGTAGGTATTTTAGAATCCAGCCCATGTAGCTTAGAATATACAACGTATTCATTAAAATGACACCCGAAAATTGAATGTTTATTATCTGATTGGTACTACGTTATGGTCACTTTTGCATGTCCAATGCTAAAATTATCCATAGTATAGATCCTGCAGCATGAATATGAATGTTTTAACAAAAATATCGATTTCAAGAATAGGTAAAATCTAACTTTATTTTTGTAAAAAATCATATAAATATTTGCTTCCGCTCCCGAATTTAATAATTCTTTATCATATATTAGCTAAGAGAAAACATTGCAACAAGAAAATTGCTATTTCAAGTGTGGTAGGTACTTTAGAATCCAGCCCATGTTGCTTACACAAGGTATTCATGAAAAAAAGGTAAAATCTGACTTTATTTTTGTAAAAAATCATATAAATATTTGCTTCCGCGCCCGCATTATATAATTCTTTATCATATTTTTGCTAAAAGAAAACATTGCAACAAGAAAATTGCTATTTCAAGTGTGGCAGGTAATCTAAAATCTAGCCCATGTAGCTAACAATATACAACGTATTCATCAAGAATAGGTATAATCTGACTTTATTTTTGTAAAAAATCATATAAATATTTGCTTCCGCGCCCGAATTTTATAATTCTTCATCATATTTTAGCTAAAAGAAAATATTGCAACAAGAAAATTGCTATTTCAAGTGTAGTAGGTATTCTAGAATCTAGCTCATGTTTTAACAAAAATATCCATTTCAAGAATCGGTAAAATCTGACTTTATTTTTGTAAAAAATCATATAAATATTTGCTTCCGCTCCCGAATTTAATAATTCTTTATCATATATTAGCTAAGAGAAAACATTGCTACATGAAAATTGCTATTTCAAGTGCGGTAGGTATTCTAGAATCTAGCCTATGTAGCTTACACTATACAAGGTATTCATCAAGAAAAGGTAAAATCTGACTTTATTTTTGTAAAAAATCATATAAATATTTGCTTCCGCGCTTGAATTTTATAATTCTTCATCATATTTTAGCTAAAAGAAAATATAGTAACAAGAAAATTGCTATTTCAAGTGTGGCAGGTATTCTAGAATCTAACCCATGTAGCTTACAATATACAATGTATTCATCAAGAATAGGTAAAATCTGACTTAAGTTTTGTAAAAAATCATATAAATATATGCTTCCAGGGCCGAATTTTATAATTTTTCATCATATTTTAGCTAAAAGAAAACATTGCAACAAGAAAACTGCTATTTAATGTGCGGTAGGTATTCTAGAATCGAGCCCATGTAGCTTGCAATATACAAGGTATTCATCAAGGAAAGGTAAATTTTGACTTTATTTTTGTAAGAAATCATATAAATATTTGCTTCCGCGCCCGAATTTTATAATTCTTCATCATTTTTTATCTAAAAGAAAACATTGCAACAAGAAAATTGCTATTTCAAGTGTGGTAGGTATTCTAGAATACAGCCCATGTAGCTTTCAATATACAACGTATTCATCAAGAATAGGTAAAATCTGACTTTATTTTTGTAAAAAATCATATAAATATTTGCTTCCCCGCCCGAATTTTATAATTCTTCATCGTATTTTAGCTAAAAGAAAACATTGCAACAAGAAAATTGCTATGTTGTATTCATTAAAATGATACCCGAAAATAGAATGTTTATTATCGGATTGGTACCACGTTATGGTCACTTTTGCATGTCCAATGCTAAAATTATCCATAGTATAGATCCTACAGCATGAATATGAATGTTTTAACAATAATATCCATTTCAAGAATAGGTAAAATCTGACTTTATTTTTGTAAAAAATCCCGTAAATATGTGCTTCCGCTCCCGAATTTAATCATTTTTCATCATATTGTAGCTATAAGAAAACATTGCAACAAGAAAATTGCTATTTCAATTGTGGTAGGTATTCTAGAATCTAGCCCATGTAGCTTACAATATACAACTTATTCATCAAGAAGAGGTAAAATCTGACTTTATTTTTGAAAAAGTCTTATAAATATTTGCTTTCGCGCCCAAATTTTATAATTCTTCATCATATTTTAGCTAAAAGAAAACTTTGAAACAAGAAAATTGCTAATTCAAGTGTGGTAGGTATTCTATAATCCAGTAAATGTAGCTTACAATATACAACGTTTTCATCAAGAGTAGGTAGAATCTGAATTTATTTTTGTAAAAAATAATTTAAATATTTGCTTCCGTGCCCAAATTTTGTAATTCTTCATCATATTTTTGCGAAAAGAAAACATTGCAACATGAAAACTGCTATTTCATGTGTGGTAGGTGTTAAAGAATCCAGCTTATGTAGCTGACAATATACAACGAATTCATCAAGAATAAGTAAAATCTAACTTAATTTTTGTAAAAAATCATATAAATATTTGTTTCCGCGCCCGAATTTTATAATTGTTTATCATATTTTAGATAAAAGAAAACATTGCAACATGAAAATTGGTTTTCTAAGTGCGGTAGGTATTCTAGAATCCAGCCCAGGTAGTTTACAATATACAACGTATTTATTAAAATGACACCCGAAAATTGAATGTTTATTATATGATTGGTACAACGTTATTGTCCCTTTTGCATGTCCAATGATAAATTATCCATAGTATAGATCCTAAAGCATGAATATGAATGTTTTAACAAAAATATCCATTTCAAGAATAGGTAAAATCTGACTTTATTTTTGTAAAAAATCCCGTAAATATGTGCTCCCGCTTCCGAATTTAATCATTTTTTATCATATTTTAGCTATAAGAAAATATTGCAACAAGAAAATTGCTATTTCAATTGTGGTAGGTATTCTAGAATCTAGCCCATGTAGCTTACAATATACAACGTATTCATCAAGAATAGGTAAAATCTGACTTTATTTTTGAAAAAGTCATATAAATATTTGCTTTTGCGCCCAAATTTTATAATTCTTCATCATATTAAAGCACGAATGTGAATGTTTTAACAAAAATATCCATTTCAAGAATAGGTAAAATCTGAGTTAATTTTTGTAAAAAATCATATAAATATTTGCTTCCGCGCCTGACTTTTATAATTTTTTCATCATGTTTTAGCTAAAAGAAAACATTGCAACAAGAAAATTGCTATTTCAAGTGTGGTAGGTATTCTAGAATCCAGCCCGTGTAGCTTACAATATACAACGTATTCATCAAGAATAGTTAAAATCTGAGTTTATTTTTGTAATAAATCATAAAAATATTTGCTTCTGCGCCCGAATTTTATAATTTTTCATCATATTTTATCCACAGTATAGGTCCAAAAGCATGTTTATCAATGTTTTAACAAAAATATCCATTTCAAAAATAGGTAAAATCTGACTTTATTTTTGTAAAAAATCATATAAATATTTGCTTCCGCGCCCGATTTTTATGATTTTTTATCATATTTTAGCTAAAAGAAAACATTGCAAAAAGAACATTGCTATTTCATGTGTGTTAGGTATTCTAGAATCCAGCCCATGTAACTTACAACATACAACATATTCATCAAAAATAGGTAAAATCTGACTTTTTTTTGTAAAAAATCATATAAATATATGCTTCCGCGCCCGAATTTTATAATTTTTCATCATATTTTATCCAAAGTATAGGTCTAAAAGCATGTTTATGAATGTTTCAACAAAAATATCCATTTCAAGAATAGGTAAAATCTGACTTTTTTTTCTATAAAATCATTTAAATATTTGCTTCCGCGCCCGAATTTTATAATTTTTCATCATATTTTATCCACAGTATAGGTCCAAAAGCATGTTTATGAATGTATTAACAAAAATATTCATTTCAAGAATATGTAAAATCTGACTATATTTTTGTAAAAAATCATATAAATATTTGCTTCCGCGCCCGAATTTTATAATTTTTCATCATAATTTAGGTAAAAGAAAATATTGCAACAAGAAAATTGCTATTTCAAGTGTGGTAGGTATTCTAGAATCCAGCCAATGAAGCTTACAATATACAACGTATTCATAAAAATTAGTAAAATCTGACTTTATTTTTGTAAAAAATTATATAATTATTTGCTTCCGCGCCCGAATTTTATAATTTTTTATCATATTTTATCCATAGTATAGGTCCAAAAGCATGTTTATGAATGTTTTAACTAAAATATCCATTTCAAAAATAGGTAAAATCTGACTTTATTTTTATAAAAAATCATATAAATATTTGCTTCCGCGCCCGATTTTTATGATTTTTCATCATATTTTAGCTAAAAGAAAACATTGCTAAAAGAAAATTGCTATTTCAAGTGTGTTAGGAATTCTAGAATCCAACCCATGTAGCTTACAATATACAACGTATTCATCAAAAATAGGTATCTTCTGACTTTTTTTTTGTAAAAAATCATATAAATATTTGCTTCCGCGCCCGAATTTTATAATTTTTCATCATATTTTATCCACAGTATAGGTCCAAATGCATGTTTATGAATATTTTAACAAAAATATCCATTTCAAGAATAGGTAAAATTTGACTTTATTTTTGTATAAAATCATTTAAATATTTGCTTCCGCGCCCGAATTTCATGATTTTTCATCATAATTTAGGTAAAAGAAAACATTGCAACAAGAAAATTGCTATTTCAAGTGTAGTAGGTATTCTAGAATCCAGCAAATGAAGCTTACAATATACAACGTATTCATCAAAAATAGGTAAAATCTGACTTTATTTTTGTAAAAAATTATATAAATATTTGCTTTCGCGCCCAAATTTTATAATTTTTCATCATATTTTATCCATAGTATAGGTCCAAAAGCATGTTTATGAACGTTTTAACAGAAATATCCATTTCAAAAATAGGTAAAATCCGACTTTATTTTTGTAAAAAATCATATAAATATTTGCTTCCGCGCCCGAATTTTATGAATTTTTATCATATTTTAGCTAAAAGTAAACATTGCAGCAAGAAAATTGATATTTCAAGTGTGTTAGGTATTCTAGAATCCAGCCCATGTAGCTTACAATATACAACGTATTCATCAAAAATAGATGAAATCAGACTTTTTTTTGTAAAAAATTATATAAATATATGCTTCCGCGCCCGAATATTATAATTTTTTATCATATTTTATCCACAGTATAGGTCCAAAAGCATGTTTATGAATATTTTAACAAAAATATCCATTTCAAGAATAGGTAAAATCTGACTTTATTTTTGTAAAAAATCATGTAAATATTTGCTTCCGCGCCCGAATTTTATGATTTTTCATCATAATTTGGTTAAAAGAAAACATTGCAACAAGAAAATTGCTATTTCAAGTGTAGTAGGTATTCTAGAATCCAGCCTATGAAGCTTACATTATACAACGTATTCATCAAAAATTAGTGATGGGATAATTCGAATTAAAAATAACCTGTCATCCGATTATTGAAATAACCTGTATAATTCGATTATAAAATTCGGTAATTCGAATTAAAAATAATCGGCTAGTGCAGGGATTATTAAAATATTTCCAGACAACATAATTTTTTTAGAACGTCATAATTTTAGTTAAAGTAAAATAATGGCAAGACTGTCATAATCCTTCCCTGACTTGACCGTGCAATTTATCTTTTGTTCATTCATTTTCGATTGTACCCGAGTGCAGCCGAATCAAAACTCGTGATATTATTTAGCTCGGCTGCTCGGTTGCTCGGCTGTGCCTGACCGAATGAAATATCATTCGAATTATCATCCGATTATTAACTCGGCAACGATTACCTTGAGCTCGAGCAGTTTCGGGAAGACCGAGTGAAAAATAATTCGAATTATCATTCGATTATTAACTCGGCAACGATTAACTTGAGCTCGAGCGGTTTCGGGAAGACCGAATGAAAAATAAATCGAATTATCATCAGATTATTAACTCGGCAACGATTAACTTGAGCTCGAGCGGTTTCGGGAAGACCGAGTGAAAAATAACTCGAATTATCATCCGATTATTGAAATAATCGAATCGGTAGAATTCGATTATTCAAATAATCCGATTATGCCCATCACTATCAAAAATAGGTAAAATCTGACTTTATTTTTGTAAAAAAATTGTATAAATATTTGCTTTCGCGCCCGAATTTTATAATTTTTTATTATATTTTATCCATAGTATAGGTCCAAAAGCATGTTTATGAACGTTTTAACAAAAATATCCATTTCAAAAATAGGTAAAATCCGACTTTATTTTTGTAAAAAATCATATAAATATTTGCTTCCGCGCCCGAATTTTATGATTTTTCCATCATATTTTAGCTAAAAGAAAACATTGCAACAAAAAAAATTGCTATTTCAAGTGTGGTAGGTATTCTAGAATCCAGCCAATGAAGCTTACAATATACAACGTATTCATCAAAAATAGGTAAAATCTGACTTTATTTTTATAAAAATTATATTTGCTTCCGCGCCCGAATTTTATAATTTTTCATCATATTGTATCCATAGTATAGGTCCAAAAGCATGTTTATGAATGTTTTAACAAAAATATCCATTTCAAAAAATGGGTAAAATCTGACTTTATTTTTGTAAAAAATCATATAAATATTTGCTTCCGCGCCCGAATTTTTGATTTATCATCATATTTTAGCTAAAAGAAAACATTGCAAAAAGAAAATTGCTATTTCAAGTGTGTTAGGTATTCTAGAATCCAGCCCATGTAGCTTACAATATATAACGTATTCATCAAGAATAGGTAAAATCTGACTTTATTTTTGTAAAAAATCATATAAATATTTGCTTTTGCGCCCGAATTTTATAATTCTTCATCATATTTTAACTAAAAGAAAACATTGCAACAAGAAATTGCTATTTCAAGTGTAGTAGGTATTCTAGAATCCAGCCTATGTAGCTTACAATATACAACGTATTCATTAAAATGACACCCGAAAATTGAATGTTTATTATCTGATTGGTACCAAGTTATGTTCACTTTGGCATGTCCAATGCTAAAATTTTTCAATAGCATAGATTCTAAAGCATGAATATGAATGTTTTAACAACGTATTCATCAAAAATTAGTGATGGGATAATTCGAATTAAAAATAACCTGTCATCCGATTATTGAAATAACCTGTATAATTCGATTATAAAATTCGGTAATTCGAATTAAAAATAATCGGCTAGTGCAGGGATTATTTAAAATATTTCCAGACAACATAATTTTTTTTAGAACGTCATAATTTTAGTTAAAGTAAAATAATGGCAAGACTGTCATAATCCTTCCCTGACTTGACCGTGCAATTTATCTTTTGTTCATTCATTTTCGATTGTACCCGAGTGCAGCCGAATCAAAAACTCGTGATATTATTTAGCTCGGCTGCTCGGTTGCTCGGCTGTGCCTGACCCGAATGAAATATCATTCGAATTATCATCCGATTATTAACTCGGCAACGATTACCTTGAGCTCGAGCAGTTTCGGGAAGACCGAGTGAAAAATAATTCGAATTATCATTCGATTATTAACTCGGCAACGATTAACTTGAGCTCGAGCGGTTTCGGGAAGACCGAATGAAAAATAAATCGAATTATCATCAGATTATTAACTCGGCAACGATTAACTTGAGCTCGAGCGGTTTCGGGAAGACCGAGTGAAAATAACTCGATATTATCATCCGATTATTGAAATAATCGAATCGGTAGAATTCGATTATTCAAATAATCCGATTATGCCCATCACTATCAAAAATAGGTAAAATCTGACTTTATTTTTGTAAAAAAATTGTATAAATATTTGCTTTCGCGCCCGAATTTTTATAATTTTTTATTATATTTTATCCATAGTATAGGTCCAAAAGCATGTCTATGAACGTTTTAACAAAAATATCCATTTCAAAAATAAGTAAAATCCGACTTTATTTTTGTAAAAAATCATATAAATATTTGCTTCCCCGCGCCCGAATTTTATGATTTTTCATCATATTTTAGCTAAAAGAAAACATTGCAAACAAGAAAATTGCTATTTTAAGTGTGGTAGGTATTCTAGAACCCAGCCAATGAAGCTTACAATATACAACGTATTCATCAAAAATAGGTAAAATCTGACTTTATTTTTATAAAAATTATATTTGCTTCCGCGCCCGAATTTTATAATTTTTCATCATATTTTATCCATAGTATAGGTCCAAAAGCATGTTTATGAATGTTTTAACAAAATATCCATTTCAAAAATGGGTAAAATCTGACTTTTATTTTTGTAAAAAATCATATAAATATTTGCTTCCGCGCCCGAATTTTTGATTTATCATCATATTTTAGCTAAAAGAAAACATTGCAAAAAGAAAATTGCTATTTCAAGTGTGTTAGGTATTCTAGAATCCAGCCCATGTAGCTTACAATATACAACGTATTCATGAAAAATAGGTAAAATCTGACATTTTTTTTTGTAAAAAATCATTTAAATATTTGCTTCCGCGCCCGAAATTTTATAATTTTTTATCATATTTTTATCCACAGTATAGGTCTAAAAGCATGTTTATGAATGTTTCAACAACAAAAATATCCTTTACAAGAATAGGTAAAATTTGACTTTATTATTGTGAAAAAATCATATAAATATTTGCTTTCGCGCCCGAATTTTATGAGTTTTTCATCATATTAGCTAAACGAAAACATTGCAACAAGAAAATTGTTATTTCAAGTGTGGTAGGCATTCTAGAATCCAGCCAATTAAGCTTACAATATACAACGTAATCATCAAAAATAGGTAAAATCTAACTTAATTTTTATAAAAAATTATATTTGCTTCCGCGCCCGAATTTTATAATTTTTCATCATATTTTATCCATAGTATAGATCCAAAAGCATGTTCATGAATATTTTAACAAAAATATTAATTTTAAAAATAGGTAAAATTTGACTTTATTTTTGTAAAAAAATCATATAAATATTTGCTTCTCTGTGCCCGAATTTTATGATTTTTTCATTATATTTTAGCTAAAAAGAAAACATTGCAACAAGAAAATTTATTATTTTTTATCATAATTTAGGTAAAAGAAAACATTGCAACAAGAAAATTGCTATTTCAAGTGTGGATAGGTATTCTAGAATCCAGCCAATGAAGCTCACAATATACAACGTATTCATCAAAAATAGGTAAAATCTGACTTTATTTTTGTAAAAAATTATATAAATATTTGCTTCCCGCGCCCGAATTTTTATAATTTTTCATCATATTTTATTCATAGTATAGGACCAAAAGCATGTTTATGAATGTTTTAACAAAAATATCCATTTTCAAAAATAGGTTAAAATCTGACTTTATTTTTGTAAAAAATCATATAAATATTTGCTTCCGAAGCCCGAATTTCAAGATTTTTCATCATATTTTAGCTAAAAGAAAAACATTGCAACAAAAAATTGCTATTTCAAGTGTGTTAGGTATTCTAGAATCCAGCCCATGTAGCTTACAATATACAACGTATTCATCAAAAATAGGTAAAATCTGACTTTATTTTTGTAAAAAATTATATTTGCTTCCAGCGCCCGAATTTTATAATTTTTCATCATATTTTATCCATAGTATAGGTCCAAAAGCATGTTTATGAACGTTTTAAGGAAAAATATCCATTTCAAAAAATAGGTAAAAATCTGACTTTATTTTTGTAAAAAATCATATAAATATTTGCTTCTTCCGCGCCCGAATTTTATGATTCTGCATCATAATTTAGGTAAAAGAAAACATTGCAACAAGAAAATTGCTTTTTCAAGTGTGGTAGGTATTCTAAAATCCAGCCAATGAAGCTTACAATATACAAGGTAATTCATCAAAAATAGGTAAAATCTGACTTTATTTTTGTAAAAAATAATAAAAATATTTGCTGCCGCGCCCGAATTTTATAATTTTTTTATCATATTTTATCCATAGTATAGGTCCAATGGCATGTTTATGAATGTTATAACAAAAATATCATTTAAAAAATAGGTAAAATCTGACTTTATTTTTGTAAAAAATCATATAAATATTTGCTTCCCGCGCCCGAATTTTTTGATTTTTCATCATATTTTAGCTAAAAGAAAACTATTGCAACATGATAATTGCTATTTCAAGTGTGTTAGGTATTCTAGAATCCAGCCCATGTAGTTTACAATATACAACGTATTCATCAAAAATAGGTAAAATCTGACTTTTTTTTTGTAAAAAATCATATAAATATTTGCTTCTGCGCCCGAATTTTATAATTTTTCATCATATTTTATCCACAGTATAGGTTCAAAAAGCATGTTTATGAATGTTTTAACAAAAATATCCATTTCAAGAATAGGTAAAATCTGACTTTATTTGTTTGTAAAAAATCATATAAATGTTTGCTTCCGCGCCCGAATTTTATGATTTTTTCATACATAATTTAGGTAAAAGAAAACATTGCAACAAGAAAATTGCTATTTCAAGTGTAGTACGTATTCTAGAATCCAGCGAATGAAGCTTACAATATACAACGTATTCATCAAAATAGGTAAAATCTGACTATATTTTTGTAAAAAAATATATATAAAATATTTACTTCCGCGCCCGAATTTTATTATTTTTCATCATATTTTTATCCATAGTATAGGTCCAAAAGCATATTTATGAATGTTTTAACAAAAATATCCATTTCAAAAATAGGTAAAATCTGACTTTATTTTTGTAAAAAATCATATAAATATTTGCTTTCCGCGCCCGAATTTTATGATTTTTTCATCATAATTTAGCTAAAAGAATACAATGCTACAAGAAAATTGCTATTTCAAGTGTGTTAGGTATTCTAGAATCCAGCCCATGTAGCTTACAATAATAAAAAAATAAATAACGTATTCATCAAAAATAGGTAAAATCTGGCTTTTTTTTTGTAAAAAATCATATAAATATGTGCTTCCGCGCCCGAATTTTATAATTTTTCATCATATTTTATCCATAGTATAGGTCCAAAAGCATGTTTATGAACGTTTTAATAAAAATATCCATTTCAAAAATAGGTAAAATCTGACTTTTTTTTGTAAAAAAATCATAATAAATATTTGCTTCCGCGCCCGAATTTTATGATTTTTATCATATTTTAGCTAAAAGAAAACATTGCAACAAAAAATTTGCTATTTCAAGTGTGTTAGGTATTCTAGAATCCAGCCCATATAGCTTACAATATACAACGTATTCATCAAAAATAGGTAAAATCTGACTTTATTTTTGTAAAAAATTATATTTGCTTCCGCGCCCGAATTTTATAATTTTTCATCATATTTTATCCATAGTATAGGTCCAAAAGCATGTTTATGAACGTTTTAACAAAAATATCAATTTCAAAAATAGGTAAAATCTGACTTTATTTTTGTAAAAAATCATATAAATATTTGCTTCCGCGCCCGAATTTTATGATTCTTCATCATAATTTAGGTAAAAGAAAACAATGCAACAAGAAAATTGCTATTTCAAGTGTGGTAGGTAATCTAGAATCCAGCCAATGAAGCCTACAATATACAACGTATTCATCAAAAATAGGTAAAATCTGATTTTTTTTTTTGTAAAAAATCATATAAATATTTGCTTTCGCGCCCGAATTTTATGATTTTTCATAATATTTTAGCTAAAAGAAAACAATGCAACAAGAAAATTGCTATTTCAAGTGTGTTAGGTATTCTAGAATCCAGCCCATGTAGCTCACAATATACAACGTATTCATCAAAAATAGGTAAAATCTGTTTTTTTTTTTGTAAAAAATCATATAAATATTTGCTTCCGCGCCCGAATTTTATGATTTTTTATAATAATTTAGGTAAAAGAAAACATTGCAACAAGAAAATTGCTATTTCAAGTGTGGTAGGTATTCTAGAATCCAGCCAATGAAGCTCACAATATACAACGTATTCATGAAAAATAGGTAAAATCTGACTTTATTTTTGTAAAAAATTATATAAATATTTGCTTCCGCGCCCGAATTTTATAATTTTTCATCATATTTTATCCATAGTATAGGTCCAAAAGCATGTTTATGAACGTTTTAACAAAAATATCCATTTCAAAAATAGGTAAAATCTGACTTTATTTTTGTAAAAAATCATATAAATATTTGCTTCCGCGCCCGAATTTTATGATTTTTTATCATATTTTAGCTAAAAGAAAACATTGCAACAAAAAATTTGCTATTTCAAGTGTGTTAGGTATTCTAGAATCCAGCCCATGTAGCTTACAATATACAACGTATTCATCAAAAATAGGTAAAATCTGACTTTATTTTTGTAAAAAATTGTATTTGCTTCCGCGCCCGAATTTTATAATTTTTCATCATATATTATCCATAGTATAGGTCCAGAAGCATGTTTATGAATGTTTTAACAAAAATATCCATATCAAGAATAAGTAAAATCTGACTTTATTTTTGTAAACAATCACATAAATATTTGCTTCCGCGCCCGAATTTTATGATTTTTCATCATAATTTAGGTAAAAGAAATCATTGCAACAAGAAAATTGCTATTTCAAGTGTGGTAGGTATTCTAGAATCCAGCCAATGAAGCTTACAATATACAACGTATTCATCAAAAATAGATAAAATCTGACTTTGTTTTTGTAAAAAATTATATAAATATTTGCTTCCGCGCCCGAATTTTATAATTTTTCATCATATTTTATCCACAGTATAGGTCCAAAAGCATGTTTAGAAATGTTTTAACAAAAATATCCATTTCAAAAATAGGTAAAATCTGACTTTATTTTTGTAAAAAATCATATAAATGTTTGCTTCCGCGCCCGAATTTTATAATTTTTCATCATATTTTATCCACAGTATAGGTCCAAAAGCATGTTTATGAATGTTTTAACAAAAATATCCATCTCAAGAATAAGTAAAATCTGACTTTATTTTTGTAAAAAATCATATAAATATATGCTTCCGCGCCCGATTTTTATGATTTTTCATCATATTTTAGCTAAAAGAAAACATTGCAACAAGAAAATTGCTATTTCAAGTGTGTTAGGTATTCTAGAATCTAGCCCATGTAGCTTACAATATACAACGTATTCATCAAAAATAGGTGAAATATGACTTTTTTTTGTAAAAAATCATATAATTATTTGCTTCCGCTCCCGAATTTTATAATTTTTCATCATATTTTATCCACAGTATAGGTCCAAAATCATGTTTATGAATGTTTTAACAAAAATATCCATTTCAAGAATAGGTAAAATCTGACTTTATTTTTGTAAAAAATCATATAAATATTTTCTTCCGCGCCCGAATTTTATGATTTTTCATCATATTTTAGCTAAAAGAAAACATTGCAACAAGAAAATTGCTATTTCAAGTGTGTTAGGTATTCTAGAATCCAGCCCATGTAGTTTACAATATACAACGTATTCATCAAAAATAGGTAAAATCTGACTTTTTTTTTTGTAAAAAATCATATAAATATTTGCTTCTGCGCCCAAATTTTATAATTTTTCATCATATTTTATTCAGAGTATAGGTTCAAAAGCATGTTTATGAATGTTTTAACAAAAATATCCATTTCAAGAATAGGTAAAATCTGACTTTATTTTTGTAAAAAATCATATAAATATTCGCTTCCGCGCCCGAATTTTATGATTTTTTATCATAATTTAGGTAAAAGAAAACATTGCAACAAGAAAATTGCTATTTCAAGTGTGGTACGTATTCTAGAATCCAGCGAATGAAGCTTACAATATACAACATATTCATCAAAAATAGGTAAAATCTGACATTATTGTTGTAAAAAATATATATAAATATTTGCTTCCGCGCCCGAATTTTATTATTTTACATCATATTTTATCCATAGTATAGGTCCAAAAGCATGTTTATGAATGTTTTAACAAAAATATCCATTTCAAAAATAGGTAAAATCTGACTTTATTTTTGTAAAAAACCATATAAATATTTGCTTTCGCGCCCGAATTTTATGATTTTTCATCATATTTTAGCTAAAAGAAAACAATGCTACAAGAAAATTGCTATTTCAAGTGTGTTAGGTATTCTAGAATCCAGCCCATGTAGCTTACAATATACAACGTATTCATCAAAATAGGTAAATCTGACTTTTTTTTGTAAAAAATCATATAAATATTTGCTTCGGCGCCCGAATTTTATAATTTTTCATCATATTTTATCCACAGTATAGGTCCAAAAGCATGTTTATGAATGTGTTAACAAAAATATCCATTTCAAGAATAGGTAAAATCTGACTTTATTTTTGTAAAAAATCATATAAATATTTGCTTCCGCGCCCGAATTTTATGATTTTTCATCATATTTTAGCTAAAAGAAAACATTGCAACAAGAAAATTGCTATTTCAAGTGTGTTAGGTATT
Organism: Stenolophus ochropezus; assembly: GCA_035578165.1. NCBI lineage: Eukaryota > Metazoa > Arthropoda > Insecta > Coleoptera > Carabidae > Stenolophus > Stenolophus ochropezus. The sequence continues at coordinate 26,316,724 of JAQOWZ010000007.1, forward strand.
CTAGAATCTAGCCCATGTAGCTTACAATATACAACGTATTCATCAAAATAGGTGAAATATGACTTTTTTATGTAAAAAATCATATAAATATTTGCTTCCGCTCCCGAATTTGATAATTTTTCATCATATTTTATCCACAGTATAGATCCAAAATCATGTTTATGAATGTTTTAACAAAAATATCCATTTCAAGAATAGGTAAAATCTGACTTTATTTTTGTAAAAAATCATATAATATTTTCTTCCGCGCCCGAATTTTATGATTTTTCATCATATTTTAGCTAAAAGAAAACATTGCAACAAGAAAATTGCTATTTCAAGTGTGTTAGGTATTCTAGAATCCAGCCCATGTAGTTTACAATATACAACGTATTCATCAAAAATAGGTAAAATCTGACTTTTTTTTTGTAAAAAATCATATAAATATTTGCTTCTGCGCCCAAATTTTATAATTTTTCATCATATTTTATTCAGAGTATAGGTTCAAAAGCATGTTTATGAATGTTTTAACAAAAATATCCATTTCAAGAATAGGTAAAATCTGACTTTATTTTTGTAAAAAATCATATAAATATTCGCTTCCGCGCCCGAATTTTATGATTTTTTATCATAATTTAGGTAAAAGAAAACATTGCAACAAGAAAATTGCTATTTCAAGTGTGGTACGTATTCTAGAATCCAGCGAATGAAGCTTACAATATACAACGTATTCATCAAAAATAGGTAAAATCTGACATTATTGTTGTAAAAAATATATATAATATTTGCTTCCGCGCCCGAATTTTATTATTTTACATCATATTTTATCCATAGTATAGGTCCAAAAGCATGTTTATGAATGTTTTAACAAAAATATCCATTTCAAAAATAGGTAAATCTGACTTTATTTTGTAAAAAACCATATAAATATTTGCTTTCGCGCCCGAATTTATGATTTTTCATCATATTTTAGCTAAAAGAAAACAATGCTACAAGAAAATTGCTATTTCAAGTGTGTTAGGTATTCTAGAATCCAGCCCATGTAGCTTACAATATACAACGTATTCATCAAAAATAGGTAAAATCTGACTTTTTTTTGTAAAAAATCATATAATATTTGCTTCGGCGCCCGAATTTTATAATTTTTCATCATATTTTATCCACAGTATAGGTCCAAAAGCATGTTTATGAATGTGTTAACAAAAATATCCATTTCAAGAATAGGTAAAATCTGACTTTATTTTTGTAAAAAATCATATAAATATTTGCTTCCGCGCCCGAATTTTATGATTTTTCATCATATTTTAGCTAAAAGAAACATTGCAACAAGAAAATTGCTATTTCAAGTGTGTTAGGTATTCTAGAATCTAGCCCATGTAGCTTACAATATACAACGTATTCTTCAAAAATAGGTGAAATATGACTTTTTTATGTAAAAAATCATATAAATATTTGCTTCCGCTCCCGAATTTGATAATTTTTCATCATATTTTATCCACAGTATAGATCCAAAATCATGTTTATGAATGTTTTAACAAAAATATCCATTTCAAGAATAGGTAAAATCTGACTTTATTTTTGTAAAAAATCATATAAATATTTTCTTCCGCGCCCGAATTTTATGATTTTTCATCATATTTTAGCTAAAAGAAAACATTGCAACAAGAAAATTGCTATTTCAAGTGTGTTAGGTATTCTAGAATCCAGCCCATGTAGTTTACAATATACAACGTATTCATCAAAAATAGGTAAAATCTGACTTTTTTTTTGTAAAAAATCATATAAATATTTGCTTCTGCGCCCAAATTTTATAATTTTTCATCATATTTTATTCAGAGTATAGGTTCAAAAGCATGTTTATGAATGTTTTAACAAAAATATCCATTTCAAGAATAGGTAAAATCTGACTTTATTTTTGTAAAAAATCATATAAATATTCGCTTCCGCGCCCGAATTTTATGATTTTTTATCATAATTTAGGTAAAAGAAAACATTGCAACAAGAAAATTGCTATTTCAAGTGTGGTACGTATTCTAGAATCCAGCGAATGAAGCTTACAATATACAACGTATTCATCAAAAATAGGTAAAATCTGACATTATTGTTGTAAAAAATATATATAAATATTTGCTTCCGCGCCCGAATTTTATTATTTTACATCATATTTTATCCATAGTATAGGTCCAAAAGCATGTTTATGAATGTTTTAACAAAAATATCCATTTCAAAAATAGGTAAAATCTGACTTTATTTTTGTAAAAAACCATATAAATATTTGCTTTCGCGCCCGAATTTTATGATTTTTCATCATATTTTAGCTAAAAGAAAACAATGCTACAAGAAAATTGCTATTTCAAGTGTGTTAGGTATTCTAGAATCCAGCCCATGTAGCTTACAATATACAACGTATTCATCAAGAATAGGTAAAATCTGACTTTATTTTTGTAAAAAATCATATAAATATTTGCTTCCGCGCCCGAATTTTATGATTTTTCATCATATTTTATCCACAGTATAGGTCCAAAAGCATGTTTAGAAATGTTTTAACAAAAATATCCATTTCAAAAATAGGTAAAATCTGACTTTATTTTTGTAAAAAATCATATAAACGTTTGCTTCCGCGCCCGAATTTTATAATTTTTCATCATATTTTATCCACAGTATAGGTCCAAAAGCATGTTTATGAATGTTTTAACGAAAATATCCATCTCAAGAATAAGTAAAATCTGACTTTATTCTTGTAAAAAATCATATAAATATATGCTTCCGCGCCCGATTTTTATGATTTTTCATCATATTTTAGCTAAAAGAAAACATTGCAACAAGAAAATTGCTATTTCAAGTGTGTTAGGTATTCTAGAATCTAGCCCATGTAGCTTACAATATACAACGTATTCATCAAAAATAGGTGAAATATGACTTTTTTTTTGTAAAAAATCATATAAATATTTGCTTCCGCGCCCGAATTTTATAATTTTTCATCATATTTTATCAACAGTATAGGGCCAAAATCATGTTTATGAATGTTTTAACAAAAATATCCATTTCAAGAATAGGTAAAATCTGACTTTATTTTTGTAAAAAATCATATAAATATTTGCTTCCGCGCCCGAATTTTATGATTTTTCATCAAAATTTAAGTAAAAAAAAAATTGCAACAAGAAAATTGCTATTTCAAGTCTAGTAGGTATTCTAGAATCCAGCCAATGAAGCTTACAATATACAACGTATTCATCAAAAATAGGTGAAATCTGACTTTATTTCTGAAAAAAATTATATAAATATTTGCTTCCGCGCCCGAATTTTATAATTTTTCATCATATTTTATCCATAGTATAGGTCCAAAAGCATGTTTATGAATGTTTTAACAAAAATATCCATTTCAAGAATAAGTAAAATCTGACTTTAATTTGTAAAAAATCACATAAATATTTGCTTCCGCGCCCGAATTTTATGATTTTTCATCATAATTTAGGTAAAAGAAATCATTGCAACAAGAAAATTGCTATTTCAAGTGTGGTAGGTATTCTAGAATCCAGCCAATGAAGCTTACAACATACAACGTATTCATCAAAAATAGGTAAAATCTGACTTTATTTTTGTAAAAAATTATATAAATATTTGCTTCCGCGCCCGAATTTTATAATTTTTCATCATATTTTATCCACAGTATAGGTCCAAAAGCATGTTTAGAAATGTTTTAACAAAAATATCCATTTCAAAAATAGGTAAAATCTGACTTTATTTTTGTAAAAAATCATATAAATGTTTGCTTCCGCGCCCGAATTTTATAATTTTTCATCATATTTTATCCACAGTATAGGTCCAAAAGCATGTTTATGAATGTTTTAACAAAAATATCCATCTCAAGAATAAGTAAAATCTGACTTTATTTTTGTAAAAAATCATATAAATATATGCTTCCGCGCCCGATTTTTATGATTTTTCATCCTATTTTAGCTAAAAGAAAACATTGCAACAAGAAAATTGCTATTTCAAGTGTGTTAGGTATTCTAGAATCTAGCCCATGTAGCTTACAATATACAACGTATTCATCAAAAATAGGTGAAATATGACTTTTTTTTGTAAAAAATCATATAATTATTTGCTTCCGCTCCCGAATTTTATAATTTTTCATCATATTTTATCCACAGTATAGGTCCAAAATCATGTTTATGAATGTTTTAACAAAAATATCCATTTCAAGAATAGGTAAAATCTGACTTTATTTTTGTAAAAAATCATATAAATATTTTCTTCCGCGCCCGAATTTTATGATTTTTCATCATATTTTAGCTAAAAGAAAACATTGCAACAAGAAAATTGCTATTTCAAGTGTGTTAGGTATTCTAGAATCCAGCCCATGTAGTTTACAATATACAACGTATTCATCAAAAATAGGTAAAATCTGACTTTTTTTTTGTAAAAAATCATATAAATATTTGCTTCTGCGCCCAAATTTTATAATTTTTCATCATATTTTATTCAGAGTATAGGTTCAAAAGCATGTTTATGAATGTTTTAACAAAAATATCCATTTCAAGAATAGGTAAGATCTGACTTTATTTTTGTAAAAAATCATATAAATATTCGCTTCCGCGCCCGAATTTTATGATTTTTTATCATAATTTAGGTAAAAGAAAACATTGCAACAAGAAAATTGCTATTTCAAGTGTGTTAGGTATTCTAGAATCTAGCCCATGTAGCTTACAATATACAACGTATTCATCAAAAATAGGTGAAATATGACTTTTTTTTGTAAAAAATCATATAAATATTTGCTTCCGCTCCCGAATTTTATAATTTTTCATCATATTTTATCCACAGTATAGGTTCAAAAGCATGTTTATGAATGTTTTAACAAAAATATCCATTTCAAAAATAGGTAAAATCTGACATTATTTTTGTAAAAAATCATATAAATATTTGCTTTCGCGCCCGAATTTTATGATTTTTCATCATATTTTAGCTAAAAGAAAACAATGCTACAAGAAAATTGCTTTTTTAAGTGTGTTAGGTATTCTAGAATCCAGCCCATGTAGCTTACAATATACAACATATTCATCAAAAATAGGTAAAATCTGACTTTTTTTTGTAAAAAATCATATAAATATTTGCTTCGGCGCCCGAATTTTATAATTTTTCATCATATTTTATCCACAGTATAGGTCCAAAAGCATGTTTATGAATGTGTTAACAAAAATATCCATTTCAAGAATAGGTAAACTCTGACTTTATTTTTGTAAAAAATCATATAAATATTTGCTTCCGCGCCCGAATTTTATGATTTTTCATCATATTTTATCCACAGTATAGGTCCAAAAGCATGTTTAGAAATGTTTTAACAAAAATATCCATTTCAAAAATAGGTAAAATCTGACTTTATTTTTGTAAAAAATCATATAAATATTTGCTTTCGCGCCCGAATTTTATGATTTTTCATCAAAATTTAGGTAAAAAAAAATTGCTACAAGAAAATTGCTATTTCAAGTGTGGTAGGTATTCTAGAATCCAGCTATTGAAGCTTACAATATACAACGACCCAGCAAACACTATTTCATAGCTTTTACGTAACTCTTATGTAACATTTGTATTTGTATGTATCGTGCGATGTACCATGTGACGCCTATATAACTTGCATGTATAGTCCTCTGTCAGACTTTGGTCTCTGCGTATGTACATAAGAAGTACATACCACGGGACATATATATAATATTACTACAATACATACCTGGTATGTTATTTGTATACATCATATATACATTAGATCGTATATATATGTTACGTAATTCTATTACTTACTTGGTACGTTACCTGAGTATATCCGATGTACATTATGAAATACATCTGTTTTATGTCATATACCATACATACCTGATATAATATCTGTTTATGTGATAAAAAGTATGGTTACTTACCATTGAATTAAATTAAATATTCAGTTTAGTATTAAGGATTTTTATTTGTGACTAACGCACATATGACACATATAACATAGTAGAAAAAATAAATTATCAGGTTGATTATTTTTCCCAGCATTTTCGGTAGAATTGTTGCTGTTGTTCATATTTTCTATGATTCTACGACGTTTCTGTCTGTAGGAAACTTCACTAAACATCTTTCGATGCATTATAACGAAAATGTATCTATAAATAATATGCAAAATTTTATCTATAATGAATAATCCTTCTTACAAGATAAAATGCAAGAACGAAAGTTTTAGGTTATGTCTACGCTAACTTGTAAAAAGTGACTTACCAGAATAAAATTGCACAAAAAGTTTTATTATTGATTTTATAATTTATGTAGGTATTTAGAAAACAATAGTTCAATAATAAACTAGTAGTAACTTGTAACTAACAAAACGAAACAATTAAGAGCTACACACGAGCCATTACCGGCTAAAAAGGCGCCAAACAATGAACAAAACCGCGCTGGGAGGTAGGTATGATGGTGTGCCAACGCTCACACCCCGAACCGTGATGATAAAGAAGGGATCGTTTGCTTACTAGTAATTCACATTTGTTTCCCAGAGGGCCAAATATTAAATTAAATTAAAAAAATCCCATAGTAAACCTTGAAAAATATTAAAAATTTATAAAACATATTATCGTACACAGCCAAATATAATATTAAGATTGGATAAGTGATATATGACAACAAAACAATCGTGAAAATTCAAAATTTAAAAAAAAAATGATTAAATTATTTTGCTCTTATAATTACATAAAAACTAAATAATTTGATCAATCAAGTATAACAGTTAAACTCTAAAAATCACATATTGTAATTTAAAAAATATTTTTATATATGAATTTAACATAATTTCACATACATATTACTTAATAATTTTTTATTTAATAACTGGTAACGTTGAATACGTCTACTTTATTACGTATGCGTTATTGATGTGGTATTAATTAATTATCAATATAAAATTACCTACATATGTACCACTAACATACCTGTTGTTATATAAATATCTCTATATACCGTGTATGTCTCAACTATATAATCATCTATTGTACTATCAAGTAAACTTTAGGGATATATCAAGTACATAGACAACAATATATACTTTTTCGGACATACCAAATACGTCGAATTTACGTAGTAATTATTACATACTTTGATGAAAGTAGCAAGAACATAACATGGATATAAATAACGGTATGTATTTTACATAGGTACCAGATATGTACGTAGAACATGAATGACATTTGTGCTTTTAATTATACGTAGCAGATACGTATATGTGACGCTAGTGTTTGCTGGGGAATTCATCAAAAATAGGTAAAATCTGACATTATTTTTGTAAAAAATTATATAAATATTTGCTTCCGCGCCCGAATTTTATCATTTTTCATCATATTTTATCCATAGTATAAGTCCAAAAGCATGTTTATGAATGTTTTAACAAAAATATCCATTTCAAGAATATGTAAAATCTGACTTTATTTTTGTAAAAAATCATATAAATATTTGCTTCTGCGCCCAAATTTTATAATTTTTCATCATATTTTATTCAGAGTATAGGTTCAAAAGCATGTTTATGAATGTTTTAACAAAAATATCCATTTCAAGAATAGGTAAAATCTGACTTTATTTTTGTAAAAAATCATAAAAATATTCGCTTCCGCGCACGAATTTTATGATTTTTTATCATAATTTAGGTAAAAGAAAACATTGCAACAAGAAAATTGCTATTTCAAGTGTGTTAGGTATTCTAGAATCTAGCCCATGTAGCTTACAATATACAACGTATTCATCAAAATAGGTAAAATATGACTTTTTTTTGTAAAAAATCATGTAAATATTTGCTTCCGCTCCCGAATTTTATAATTTTTCATCATATTTTATCCACAGTATAGGTCCAAAAGCATGTTTATGAATGTTTTAACAAAAATATCCATTTCAAAAGTAGATAAAATCTGACTTTATTTTTGTTAAACATCATATAAATATTTGCTTTCGCGCCCCGAATTTTATGATTTTTCATCATATTTTAGCTAAAAGAAAACAATGCTACAAGAAAATTGCTTTTTCAAGTGTGTTAGGTATTCTAGAATCCAGCCCATGTAGCTTACAATATACAACATATTCATCAAAAATAGGTAAAATCTGACTTTTTTTTTGTAAAAAATCATATAAATATTTGCTTCGGCGCCCGAATTTTATAATTTTTCATCATATTTTATCCACAGTATAGTCCAAAAGCATGTGTATGAATGTGTTAACAAAAATATCCATTTCAAGAATAGTAAACTCTGACTTTATTTTTGTAAAAAATCATATAAATATTTGCTTCCGCGCCCGAATTTTATGATTTTTCATCATATTTTATCCACAGTATAGGTCCAAAAGCAAGTTTAGAAATGTTTTAACAAAAATTATCCATTTCAAGAATAGGTCAAATCTGACTTTATTTTTGTAAAAAATCATATAAATATTTGCTTCCGCGCCCGAATTTTATGATTTTTCATCAAAATTTAGGTAAAAAAAATTGCAACAAGAAAATTGCTATTTCAAGTGTGGTAGGTATTCTAGAATCCAGCTATTGAAGCTTACAATATACAATGAATTCATCAAAAATAGGTAAAATCTGACATTATTTTGTAAAAAATTATATAAATATTTGCTTCCGCGCCCGAATTTTATCATTTTTCATCATATTTTATCCATAGTATATGTCCAAAAGCATGTTTATGAATGTTTTAACAAAATATCCATTTCAAAAATAGGTAAAATCTGACATTATTTTTGTAAAAAATCATATAAATATTTGCTTTCGTGCCCGAATTTTATGATTTTTCATCATATTTTAGCTAAATAAAACATTGCAACAAGAAAATTGCTATTTCCAGTGTGTTAGGTTTTCTAGAATCTAGCCCATGTAGCTCACAATATACAACGTATTCATCAAAAATAGGTAAAATCTCACTTTTGTTTTGTAAAAAATCATATAAATATTATCTTCAGCGCCCGAATTTATAATTTTTTATCATATTTTATCAACAGTATAGGTCCAAAAGCATGTTTAGGAATGTTTTAACAAAACTATCCATTTCAAGAATTGGTAAAATCTGACTTTATTTTAGTAAAAAAATCATATAAATATTTGCTTCCGCGCTTAAATTTTATGATTTTTCATCATAATTTAGGTAAAAGAAAACATAGCAACAAGAAAATTGCTATTTCAAGTGTGGTAGGTATTCTAGAATCCAACCAATGAAGCTTACAATATACAACGTATTCATCAAAAATAGGTAAAATCTGACTTTATTTTTGTAAAAAATTATATAAATATTTGCTTCCGCGCCCGAATTTTATAATTTTTCATCATATTTTATCCATAGTATAGGTCCAAAAGCATGTTTATGAATGTTTTAACAAAAATATCCATTTCAAGAATAAGTAAAATATGACTTTATATTTGTAAAAAATCACATAAATATTTGCTTCCGCGCCCGAATTTTATGATTTTTCATCATAATTTAGGTAAAAGAAATCATTGCAACAAGAAAATTGCTATTTCAAGTGTGTAGGTATTCTAGAATCCAGCCAATGAAGCTTACAATATACAACGTATTCATCAAAAATAGGTAAAATCTGACTTTATTTTTGTAAAAAATTATATAAATATTTGCTTCCGCGCCGAATTTTATAATTTTTCATCATATTTTATCCACAGTATAGGTCCAAAAGCATGTTTAGAAATGTTTTAAACAAAAATGTCCATTTCAAAAATAGGTAAAATCTGACTTTATTTTTGTAAAAAATCATATAAATGTTTGCTTCCGCGCCCGAATTTTATAATTTTTCATCATATTTTATCCACAGTATAGGTCCAAAAGCATGTTTATGAATGTTTTAACAAAAATATCCATCACAAGAATAAGTAAAATCTGACTATATTTTTGTAAAAAATCATATAAATATATGCTTCCGCGCCCGATTTTATGATTTTTCATCATATTTTAGCTAAAGAAAACATTGCAACAAGAAAATTGCTATTTCAAGTGTGTTAGGTATTCTAGAATTTAGCCCATGTAGCTTACAATATACAACGTATTCATCAAAAATAGGTGAAATATGACTTTTTTTTGTAAAAATCATATAAATATTTGCTTCCGCTCCCGAATTTTATAATTTTTCATCATATTTTATCCACAGTATAGGTCCAAAATCATGTTTATGAATGTTTTAACAAAAATATCCATTCAAGAATAGGTAAAATCTGACTTTATTTTGTAAAAAATCATATAAATATTTTCTTCCGCGCCCGAATTTGATGATTTTTCATCTTATTTTAGCTAAAAGAAAACATTGCTACAAGAAAATTGCTATTTCAAGTGTGTTAGGTATTCTAGAATCCAGCCCATGTAGTTTACAATATACAACGTATTCATCAAAAATAGGTAAATTCTGACTTTTTTTTTGTAAAAAATCATATAAATATTTGCTTCTGCGCCCAAATTTTATAATTTTTTCATCATATTTTATTCAGAATATAGGTTCAAAAGCATGTTTATGAATGTTTTAACAAAAATATCCATTTCAAGAATAGGTAAAATCTGACTTTATTTTTGTAAAAAATCATATAAATATTCGCTTCCGCGCACGAATTTTATAATTTTTTATCATAATTTAGGTAAAAGAAAACATTGCAACAAGAAAATTGCTATTTCAAGTGTGTTAGGTATTCTAGAATCTAGCCCATGTAGCTTACAATATACAACTTATTCATCAAAAATTGGTGAAATATGATTTTTTTTTGTAAAAAAATCATATAAATATTTGCTTCCGCTCCCGAATTCTATAATTTTTTCATCATATTTTATCCACAGTATAGGTCCAAAAGCATGTTTATGAATGTTTTAACAAAAATATCCATTTCAAAAATAGGTAAAATCTGACTTTATTTTTGTAAAAAATCATATAAATATTTGCTTTCGCGAACGAATTTTATGATTTTTCATCATATTATTAGCTAAAAGAAAACAATGCTACAAGAAAATTGCTTTTTCAAGTGTGTTAGGTATTCTAGAATCCAGCCCATGTAGCTTACAATATACAACGTATTCATCAAAAATAGGTAAAATCTGACTTTTTTTTTGTAAAAAATCATATAAATATTTGCTTCGGCGCCCGAATTTTATAATTTTTCATCATATTTTATCCACAGTATAGGTCCAAAAGCATGTTTAGAAATGTTTTAACAAAAATATCCATTTCAAAAATAGGTAAAATCTGACTTTATTTTTGTAGAAAATCATATAAATGTTTGCTTCCGCTCCCGAATTTTATAATTTTTCATCATATTTTATCCACAGTATAGGTCCAAAAGCATGTTTATGAATGTTTTAACGAAAATATCCATCTCAAGAATAAGTAAAATCTGACTTCATTCTTGTAAAAAATCATATAAATATATGCTTCCGCGCCCGATTTTTATGATTTTTCATCATATTTTAGCTAAAAGAAAACATTGCAACAAGAAAATTGCTATTTCAAGTGTGTTAGGTTTTCTAGAATCTAGCCCATGTAGCTTACAATATACAACGTATTCATCAAAAATAGGTGAAATATGACTTTTTTTTGTAAAAAATCATATAAATATTTGCTTCCGCGCCCGAATTTTATAATTTTTCATCATATTTTATCAACAGTATAGGGCCAAAATCATGTTTATGAATGTTTTAACAAAAATATCTATTCAAGAATAGGTCAAATCTGACTTTATTTTTGTAAAAAATCATATAAATATTTGCTTCCGCGCCCGAATTTTATGATTTTTCATCAAAATTTAGGTAAAAAAAAATTGCAACAAGAAAATTGCTATTTCAAGTGTGGTAGGTATTCTAGAATCCAGCTATTGAAGCTTACAATATACAACGAATTCATCAAAAATAGGTAAAATCTGACATTATTTTTCTAAAAAATTATATAAATATTTGCTTCCGCGCCCGAATTTTATCATTTTTCATCATATTTTATCCATAGTATATGTCCAAAAGCATGTTTATGAATGTTTTAACAAAAATATCCATTTCAAAAATAGGTAAAATCTAACTTTATTTTTGTAAAAAATCATATAAATATTTGCTTTCGTGCCCGAATTTTATGATTTTTCATCATATTTTAGATAAATAAAACATTGCAACAAGAAAATTGCTAATTCCAGTGTGTTAGGTTTTCTAGAATCTAGCCCATGTAGCTCACAATATACAACGTATTCATCAAAAATAGGTAAAATCTCACTTTTTTTTTGTAAAAAATCATATAAATATTACCTTCAGCGCCCGAATTTTATAATTTTTTATCATATTTTATCAACAGTATAGGTCCAAAAGCATGTTTAGGAATGTTTTAACAAAACTATCCATTTCAAGAATTGGTAAAATCTGACTTTATTTTTGTAAAAAAATCATATAAATATTTGCTTCCGCGCTTAAATTTTATGATTTTTTATCATAATTTAGGTAAAAGAAAACATAGCAACAAGAAAATTGCTATTTCAAGTGTGGTAGGTATTCTAGAATCCAGCCAATGAAGCTTACAATATACAACGTATTCATCAAAAATAGGTTAAATCTGACTTTATTTTTGTAAAAAATTATATAAATATTTGCTTCCGCGCCCGAATTTTATAATTTTTCATCATATTTTATCCATAGTATAGGTCCAAAAGCATGTTTATGAATGTTTTAACAAAAATATCCATTTCAAGAATAAGTAAAATCTGACTTTATATTTGTAAAAAATCACATAAATATTTGCTTCCGCGCCCGAATTTTATGATTTTTCATCATAATTTAGGTAAAAGAAATCATTGCAACAAGAAAATTGTTATTTCAAGTGTGGTAGGTATTCTAGAATCCAGCCAATGAAGCTTACAATATACAACGTATTCATCAAAAATAGGTAAAATCTGACTTTATTTTTGTAAAAAATTATATAAATATTTGCTTCCGCGCCCGAATTTTATAATTTTTCATCATATTTTATCCATAGTATAGGTCCAAAAGCATGTTTATGAATGCGTTAACAAAAATATCCATTTCAAGAATAAGTAAAATCTGACTTTATTTTTGTAAAAAATCACATAAATATTTGCTTCCGCGCCCGAATTTTATAATTTTTCATCATATTTTATCCACAGTATAGGTCCAAAAGCATGTTTAGAAATGTTTTAACAAAAATATCCATTTCAAAAATAGGTAAAACCTGACTTTATTTTTGTAAAAAATCATATAAATGTTTGCTTCCGCGCCCGAATTTTATAATTTTTCATCATATTTTATCCACAGTATAGGTCCAAAAGCATGTTTATGAATGTTTTAACAAAAATATCCATCTCAAGAATAAGTAAAATCTGACTTTATTTTTGTAAAAAATCATATAAATATATGCTTCCGCGCCCGATTTTTATGATTTTTCATCATATTTTAGCTAAAAGAAAACATTGCAACAAGAAAATTGCTATTTCAAGTGTGTTAGGTATTCTAGAATCTAGCCCATGTAGCTTACAATATACAACGTATTCATCAAAAATAGGTGAAATATGACTTTTTTTTGTAAAAAATCATATAAATATTTGCTTCCGCTCCCGAATTTTATAATTTTTCATCATATTTTATCCACAGTATAGGTCTAAAATCATGTTTATGAATGTTTTAACAAAAATATCCATTTCAAGAATAGGTAAAAACTGACTTTATTTTTGTAAAAAATCATATAAATAATAATAATAATAATAATATATTTATTAATCATGTTATGCATACATTGCATTTATGACAAGTCACATATGTATATAAAATAACAAAGTATTACATCGTTTTATTTTTGTAAATATATTCCACCCAAGAGGAGGCTTCCAACGACACAAAAAAAAAACCTATGCCTTGAAGTTGAACTCTAAAAATTCTTCAACAGAATAGAAACAGTTTCGTAGAAGTAGTTTTTTAATTTTTGTTTTAAATAATTTTAAATCTGTTTTTTTATATTTTGTTGGTAGTTTGTTGTAAAGATTTATATGTGTAGAATTTCTTGCCGATATAGCTAATCTATATTTGTTTGCTCGAAGTTTTTAATTGTCACGTGTTTGATAATTATGGACATCGCGACCCCTGACATAGTTATTCAAATTAGTATGTGTTTCAACTAAATTGTCATAAATATAACAACATGGGAGTGGCAGAATAGAGTGCAACAGAAATTTGGGCCTGCAATGTTCACGAGTGCTCATTTTGTTGATAACTCTAATTACTTTCTTTTGCATTCGAAAGACTTTAATTGCGTTGGCAGAGTTTCCCCATAAACCCACCCCATATGTAAGAAGGCTATGAAATAGTGCAAAATAAATATTAATTAAGCATTTCGTATCTAAATATTGAGACAATTTTCGGAACAAAAATACTAATGAGGATAATTTACCGCAAAGAAAATTTATGTGGCAAGTCCAGTTTAATTTTTCATCCACAAATATACCTAATATCTTAACCGCATATTCTTGATTAGAGTTTCGTATTGTAGAGACAGTTAGAGACTGGGTTTTGTCTTGATTTAATTTGAGACTATTCACCGCGAACCATTCTATCGCTTTAGAGATGACATGATCTTTGATCTCTATTAGGCTGTTAATATCTGAATCAAAAGATATTAATGTGGTATCGTCGGCGTATAAAATGCATTTATTTGGATGCATAAAGGTACAAAGATCGTTTATGTAAATTAAAAAGAGTACAGGACCCAACACAGATCCTTGCGGGACACCGTGTTCAACTTGATGAAGACTTGATGTTATATCCCCAACGTTTACACATTGTTTACGATTTTGCAAATATGATTCAAATATATTTAAGCATATCCCTCTTATACCACATTTTTCCAGCTTATCTAAAAGTTTGTTGTGTGAGACGCAATCAAAAGCTTTGGAGAGGTCACACAATGAGATTGCTGTGTGAACCCCTTTTTCAAGACCTTCAACTATGTCATGAATAATGCGTTTTACTGCTTGTATAGTTGATTTTGCTTTACGGAAACCGTACTGGTCTGGATTTAAGATGGAATGTTTCTCCAGATGTGAATTTAATCTAGCAATTATCAAATATTCAAGAATTTTACTTAAAATTGGTAAAATTGATATTGGTCGAAAATTTTCAGGATTGGTGACATCGCCCTTTTTGTGAATAGGTACCACTTTAGCAGTCTTAAAAACATCCGGGAAGGTACCAGTCTGAAAACATTTATTGATTAATATAGTTAATGGTTTTGCTATATCATCAATCACAGCTTTGATTATACAACTATTTAAGCCGTATATATCAGTTGCCATTGACTTATTTAGGTTCTTTGTTGTATATTTTATCTCGTCCTCATTTACCGGATTTAGATATAGTGATGTAGAAGGAGATTTAATGTTACTTAATAGAGACTGAAAGCTGATGTTTGTCGGAGGAAGTGAAACTGTAATTTTATTTGCAACGGATACAAAGTATTCATTTAGTTCTTCAGCAGAAATATCTGTATAAGAAATTTTATTTTTGCTACCGTTTTCCAAATTTACAATTTTCCAGCAATTTTTGGATACGTTATTTCCATTTTCAGAATTGTAAATAAAATTCTGATATGCAGTATTTTTAGCAATCAGAATTTCATTATGATAGATTTTACGTAAAATTTTATAAGCATTATAATAAATTGGATTTTTACTTACATTGAAAATATGTTTTATGGTATGTAGTAATTCTCTAATTCTTTTAAGATTATTATTAAACCAGTGAATTTTATGATTCAGATTTTTTTCTTTTAACGGAAAATGTATAGATGCCAAATTGCTGAGGCGTTTCACAAGGAGATTTGCTATGTCATTGCAATCCATAGTTGAATTTTCTACAATTTCCCAATTCATAGACTGCAGTGCAGTTTTAAAATTTGAAATATTTTTTATGCTATAATTTCTTGCCAAGATTTTATTATTAGCTTTTATATCTGGAGTTTGTAATACAATTTTTTGACCAGTATGGTCTGACAGCCCATGTTCTACTACATCTGTAATATAGTTTGTTTGTTCTATATTTGTAAGTATGTTGTCTATGCATGTCTGTATGCGTGTTGGCTTTTTAATAGTGATATTTAAATTAAAAGATTTTAAGAGATACTCAAAATCATGAATTTGAGATGTTTTCTCAAGAAAATTTAAATTAAAATCACCCAGAATGATTATTTTGGGATATTTTTTTGTAATTGTGTTAAGCATGCATTCAAATTTTTGTATGAATATATTATAGTCGCCAGATCTATAGACTGTTATAATTGCAGTTTTTAAGTGATTAAGGAAAATGCCACAGAATTCGGCATGAAATTCTACACAGAAATTATCCATGTTAATAATATCTGTTTTTAAATCTATATTTTTCTTTAGATAGATTGCAACACCTCCATGTATTGCAATTTTTCGACAATAATAATTAATTAAATTAAATCCAGATAAACTAATTAACTTAATAGCAGATTCATTGAGCCAGTGCTCTGAAATACATAATATGTCATATTTATAGAGTTCAGCAACAATGCTCAGCTCATTGTATTTATTTGATAGAGATTGAATATTTTGGTGGAATATACTTACAAATTTTTTGCAATGAGTATTGTATGTTTTTGGTGCTGGAGTTATCTGTTCTTCACTTGATGAGGACGCTTGTGGAAAAACTGATTGACACAGGCCCCTGTTGGCCAAGTGGCTGGATTAAAGGCTTCTTCTTTCTTCTCATTATAAATTGTTACTTTGAACGATGAGTACAATTCAGGATATTTGGATTGCAGCTTTTCCACTTGTGCTTCAGGGAATTTGTCATTTAGAAAATTCTTAACATCCAGTTCGTTAGTATTCGGATGTAGTCTATATACATGAAGAGATAGTGTTTTAGGAACTGTAATAATTGAAACTGACTTATCTGACTTATCTGAATTACCGATGATTGTTTGCTTCTTCGAGAATTTATTTTGAGGTTTTTTTATGTATCGGTATACTAGTTGATATATTGCTAGTGGTTGTTTTTTTAGAAGTACCTCCATCTTTCTTGTTGTTTATAGCCTTTTGAACGTCGATTAAGACTGGGTTTTTAGTTTTTACACTATTTTCATCACATTTATTTTGTGATTTGTCATGTTCATTTAAGATGCTGTTTTGTTTATTGTCGAGTGATTTCTTCTTACTATTTTTACCTGTCGGTAATTCTGTCAGTTTTTTGTTTTCGTTTATAGATGGCTTATGTTGTTCGGTATTTGGCTGTTTGACTTGCACATGTTCATTTAGAATGCTTATGATTAATTGTTGATTTTTAATAACCAAGTCTTTGTCTTTTAGTAATTGTTTTAAATAGAATATTTTACATCGTAAAATTTGAACTATATTAGTGTCCAAAACCTCAGCACTTGTGAATGATGTGTCACTTAATTCACTGTCTTTGTCTTCATCATCCTCGTTACAGCAGTTTAATAAATTCTCGCCCCTTATGGGCAATTTAAGTATAGCAGCGCAACTGGGATGTGATACCGTGCCACATTTAATACACTTTGGTCCAGTTTGGGCCATTTTATGACACCTTTTACACGACTTTTCTATTTTTTCTTTGCACTGAACAATTACATCGCCAACACTCTCCGCCATCTTTTTCATATTTTCTTCCGCGCCCGAATTTTATGATTTTTCATCATATTTTAGCTAAAAGAAAACATTGCAACAAGAAAATTGCTATTTCAAGTGTGTTAGGTATTCTAGAATCCAGCCCATGTAGTTTACAATATACAACGTATTCATCAAAAATAGGTAAAATCTGACTTTTTTTTTGTAAAAAATCATATAAATATTTGCTTCTGCGCCCAAATTTTATAATTTTTTATCATATTTTATTCAAAGTATAGGTTCAAAAGCATGTTTATGAATGTTTTAACAAAATATCCATTTCAAGAATAGGTAAAATCTGACTTTATTTTTGTAAAAAATCATATAAATATTCGCTTCCGCGCCCGAATTTTATGATTTTTTATCATAATTTAGGTAAAAGAAAACATTGCAACAAGAAAATTGCTATTTCAAGTGTGGTACGTATTCTAGAATCCAGCGAATGAAGCTTACAATATACAACGTATTCATCAATAATAGGTAAAATCTGACTTTATTGTTGTAAAAAATATATATAAATATTTGCTTCCGCGCCCGAATTTTATTATTTTACATCATATTTTATCCATAGTATAGGTCCAAAAGCATGTTTATGAATGTTTTAACAAAAATATCCATTTCAAAAATAGGTAAAATCTGACTTTCTTTTTGTAAAAAATCATATAAATATTTGCTTTCGCGCCCGAATTTTATGATTTTTCATCATATTTTAGCTAAAAGAAACCAATGCTACAAGAAAATTGCTATTTCAAGTGTGTTAGGTATTCTAGAATCCAGGCCATGTAGCTTACAATATACAACGTATTCATCAAAAATAGGTAAAATCTGACTTTTTTTTTGTAAAAAATCATATAAATATTTGCTTCGGCGCCCGAATTTTATAATTTTTTATCATATTTTATCCACAGTATAGGTCCAAAAGCATGTTTATGAATGTGTTAACAAAAATATCCATTTCAAGGATAGGTAAAATCTGACTTTATTTTTGTAAAAAATCATATAAATATTTGCTTCCGCGCCCGAATTTTATGATTTTTCATCATATTTTATCCACAGTATAGATCCAAAAGCATGTTTAGAAATGTTTTAACAAAAATATCCATTTCAAAAATAGGTAAAATCTGACTTTATTTTTGTAAAAATTCATATAAATGTTTGCTTCCGCGCCCGAATTTTATAATTTTTCATCATATTTTATCCACAGTATAGGTCCAAGAGCATGTTTATGAATGTTTTAACGAAAATATCCATCTCAAGAATAAGTAAAATCTGACTTTATTTTTGTAAAAAATCATATAAATATATGCTTCCGCGCCCGATTTTTATGATTTTTCAACATATTTTAGCTAAAAGAAAACATTGCAACAAGAAAATTGCTATTTCAAGTGTGTTAGGTATTCTAGAATCTAGCCCATGTAGCTTACAATATACAACGTATTCATCAAAAATAGGTGAAGTATGACTTTTTTTTGTAGAAAATCATATAAATATTTGCTTCCGCGCCCGAATTTTATAATTTTTCATCATATTTTATCAACAGTATAGGGCCAAAATCATGTTTATGAATGTTTTAACAAAAATATCCATTTCAAGAATAGGTAAAATCTGACTTTATTTTTGTAAAAAATCATATAAATATTTGCTTCCGCGCCGGAATTTATGAATTTTCATCAAAATTTAGGTAAAAAAAAATTGCAACAAGAAAATTGCTATTTCAAGTGTGGTAGGTATTCTAGAATCCAGCCATTGAAGCTTACAATATACAACGAATTCATCAAAAATAGGTAAAATCTGACATTATTTTTGTAAAAAATTATATAAATATTTGCTTCCGCGCCCGAATTTTATAATTTTTCATCATATTTTATCCATAGTATATGTCCAAAAGCATGTTTATGAATGTTTTAACAAAAATATCCATTTCAAAAATAGGTAAAATCTGACTTTATTTTTGTAAAAAATCATATAAATATTTGCTTTCGCGCCCGAATTTTATGATTTTTCATCATATTTTAGCTAAAAGAAACCAATGCTACAAGAAAATTGCTATTTCAAGTGTGTTAGGTATTCTAGAATCCAGGCCATGTAGCTTACAATATACAACGTATTCATCAAAAATAGGTAAAATCTGACTTTTTTTTTGTAAAAAATCATATAAATATTTGCTTCGGCGCCCGAATTTTATAATTTTTTATCATATTTTATCCACAGTATAGGTCCAAAAGCATGTTTATGAATGTGTTAACAAAAATATCCATTTCAAGGATAGGTAAAATCTGACTTTATTTTTGTAAAAAATCATATAAATATTTGCTTCCGCGCCCGAATTTTATGATTTTTCATCATATTTTATCCACAGTATAGATCCAAAAGCATGTTTAGAAATGTTTTAACAAAAATATCCATTTCAAAAATAGGTAAAATCTGACTTTATTTTTGTAAAAATTCATATAAATGTTTGCTTCCGCGCCCGAATTTTATAATTTTTCATCATATTTTATCCACAGTATAGGTCCAAGAGCATGTTTATGAATGTTTTAACGAAAATATCCATCTCAAGAATAAGTAAAATCTGACTTTATTTTTGTAAAAAATCATATAAATATATGCTTCCGCGCCCGATTTTTATGATTTTTCAACATATTTTAGCTAAAAGAAAACATTGCAACAAGAAAATTGCTATTTCAAGTGTGTTAGGTATTCTAGAATCTAGCCCATGTAGCTTACAATATACAACGTATTCATCAAAAATAGGTGAAGTATGACTTTTTTTTGTAGAAAATCATATAAATATTTGCTTCCGCGCCCGAATTTTATAATTTTTCATCATATTTTATCAACAGTATAGGGCCAAAATCATGTTTATGAATGTTTTAACAAAAATATCCATTTCAAGAATAGGTAAAATCTGACTTTATTTTTGTAAAAAATCATATAAATATTTGCTTCCGCGCCGGAATTTATGAATTTTCATCAAAATTTAGGTAAAAAAAATTGCAACAAGAAAATTGCTATTTCAAGTGTGGTAGGTATTCTAGAATCCAGCCATTGAAGCTTACAATATACAACGAATTCATCAAAAATAGGTAAAATCTGACATTATTTTTGTAAAAAATTATATAAATATTTGCTTCCGCGCCCGAATTTTATAATTTTTCATCATATTTTACTCTGAGATAGCGCGTCAAAAGCATGTTTATGAATGTTTTAACAAAAATATCCATTTCAAAAATAGGTAAAATCTGACTTTATTTTTGTAAAAAATCATATAAATATTTGCTTTCGCGCCCGAATTTTATGATTTTTCATCATATTTTAGCTAAAAGAAAACATTGCAACAAGAAAATTGCTATTTCCAGTGTGTTAGGTTTTCTAGAATCTAGCCCATGTAACTTACAATATACAACGTATTCATCAAAAATAGGTAAAATCTCACTTTTTTTTGTAAAAAATCATATAAATATTACCTTCAGCGCCCGAATTTTATAATTTTTTATCATATTTTATCGACAGTATAGGTCCAAAAGCATGTTTATAAATGTTTTAACAAAAATATCCATTTCAAGAATTGGTAAAATCTGACTTTATTTTTGTAAAAAATCATATAAATATTTGCTTCCGCGCCCGAATTTTATGATTTTTCATCATAATTTAGATAAAAGAAAACATTGCAACAAGAAAATTGCTATTTCAAGTGTGGTAGGTATTCTAGAATCCAGCCAATGAAGCTTACAATATACAACGTATTCATCAAAAATAGGTAAAATCTGACTTTATTTTTGTAAAAAATTATATAAATATTTGCTTCCGCGCCCGAATTTTATAATTTTTCATCATATTTTATCCACAGTATAGGTCCAAAAGCATGTTTAGAAATGTTTTAACAAAAAGATCCATTTCAAAAATAGGTAAAATCTGACTTTATTTTTGTAAAAAATCATATAAATGTTTGCTTCCGCGCCCGAATTTTATAATTTTTCATCATATTTTATCCACAGTATAGGTCCAAAATCATGTTTATGAATGTTTTAACAAAAATATCCATCTCAAGAATAAGTAAAATCTGACTTTATTTTTGTAAAAAATCATATAAATATATGCTTCCGCGCCCGATTTTTATGAATTTTCATCATATTTTAGCTAAAAGAAAACATTGCAACAAGAAAATTGCTATTTCAAGTGTGTTAGGTATTCTAGAATCCAGCCCATGTAGTTTACAATATACAACGAATTCATTAGAAATAGGTAAAATCTGACTTTTTTTTTGTAAAAAATTATATAAATATTTGCTTCCGCGCCCGAATTTTATAATTTTTCAACATATTTTATCCATAGTATAGGTCCAAAAGCATGTTTATTAATGTTTTAACAAAAATATCCATTTCAAAAATAGGTAAAATCTGATTTTATTTTTGTAAAAAATCATATAAATATTTGCTACCGCGCCCGAATTTTATGATTTTTCATCATAATTTAGGTAAAAGAAAACATTGCAACAAGAAAATAGCTATTTCAAGTGTGGTAGGTATTCTAGAATCCAGCCAATGAAGCTTACAATATACAACGTTTTCATCAAAAATAGCATAAATCTGACTTTATTTTTGTAAAAAATTATATAAATATTTGCTTCCGCGCCCGAATTATATAATTTTTCATCATATTTTATCCATAGTATAGGTCCAAAAGCATGTTTATGAATGTTTTAACAAAAATATCCATTTCTAGTATACGTAAAATCTGACTTTATTTTTGTAAAAAATCATATAAATATTTGCTTCAGCGCCCGAATTTTAGAATTTTTCATCATAATTTAGGTAAGAGAAAACATTGCAACAAGAAAATTGCTATTTCAAGTGTGGTAGGTATTCTAGAATCCAGCCAATGAAGCTTACAATATACAACGTATTCATGAAAAATAGGTAAAATCTGACTTTATTTTTGTAAAAAATTATATAAATATTTGCTTCCGCGCCTAAATTAAATAAGTTTTCATCATATTTTATCCATAATATAGGTCCAAAAGCATGTTTATGAACGTTTTAACAAAAATATCCATTTCAAAAATAGGTTAAATCTGACTTTATTTTTGTAAAAAATCATATAAATATTTGCTTCCGCGCCCGAATTTTATGATTTTTCATTATATTTTAGCTAAAAGAAAATATTGCAACAAGAACATTGCTATTTCAAGTGTGTTAGGTATTCTAGAATCCAGCCAATGAAGCTTACAATATACAACGTATTCATCAAAAATAAGTAAAATCTGACTTTTTTTTTTGTAAAAAATCATATAAATATTTGCTTCCGCGCCCGAATTTTATTATTTTTTATCATATTTTATCCACAGTACAGGTCCAAAAGCATGTTTATGAATGTTTTAACAAAAATATCCATTTCAAGAATAGTTAAAATCTGCCTGTATTATTGTAAAAAATCATATAAATATTTGCTTCCGCGCCCGAATTTTATGATTTTTTATCATAATTTACGTAAAAGAAAACATTGCAACAAGAAAATTGCTATTTCAAGTGTGGTAGGTATTCTAGAATCAAGCCAATGAAGCTCACAATATACAACGTATTCATCAAAAATTGGTAAAATCTGACTTTATTTTTGTAAAAAATTATATAAATATTTGCTTCCGCGCCCGAATTTTATAATTTTTCATCATATTTTATCCATAGTATAGATCCAAAAGCATGTTTATGAACGTTTTAACAAAAATATCCATTTCAAAAATAGGTAAAATCTGACTTTATTTTTGTAAAAAATCATATAAATATTTGCTTCCGCGCCCGAATTTTATAATTTTTCATCATATTTTAGCTAAAAGAAAACATTGCAACAAAAAATTGCTATTTCAAGTGTGTTAGGTATTCTAGAATCCAGCCCATGTAGCTTACAATATACAACGTATTCATCAAAAATAGGTAAAATCTGACTTTATTTTTGTAAAAAATTATATTTGCTTCCGCGCCCGAATTTTATAATATTTCATTATATTTTATCCATATTATAGGTCCAAAAGCATGTTTATGAATGTTTTAACAAAAATATCCATTTCAAAAATAGGTAAAATCTGACTTTGTTTTTGTAAAAAATCATATAAATATTTGCTTTCGCGCCCGAATTTTATGATTTTTCATAATATTTTAGCTAAAAGAAAACAATGCAACAAGAAAATTGCTATTTCAAGTCTGTTAGGTATTCTAGAATCCAGCCCATTTAGCTCACAATATACAACGTATTCATCAAAAATAGGTAAAATCTGACTTTTTTTTTGTAAAAAATCATATAAATATTTGCTTCCGCGCCCGAATTTTATAATTTTTTATCATATTTTATCCACAGTATAGGTCCAAAAGCATGTTTATGAATGTTTTAACAAAAATATCCATTTCAAGAATGGGTAAAATCTGACTTTATTTTTGTAAAAATTCATATAAATATTTGCTTTCGCGCCCGAATTTTATGATTTTTCATCATAATTTAGGTAAAAGAAAACATTGCAACAAGAAAATTGCTATTTCAAGTGTGGTAGGTATTCTAGAATCCAGCGAATGAAGCTTACAATATACAACGTATTAATCAAAAATAGATAAAATCTGACTTTATTTTTGTAAAAAATTATATAAATATTTGCTTCCGCGCCCGAATTTTATAATTTTTCATCATATTTTATCCATAGTATAGGTCCATAAGCATGTTTATGAACGTTTTAACAAAAATATCCATTTCAAAAATAGGTAAAATCTGACTTTATTTTTGTAAAAAATCATATAAATATTTGCTTCCGCGCCCGAATTTTATGATTTTTCATCATATTTTAGCTAAAAGAAAACATTGCAACAAGAAAATTGCTATTTCAAGTGTGTTAGGTATTCTAGAATCCAGCCCATGTAGTTCACAATATACAACGTATTCATCAAAAACAGGTAAAATCTGACTTTTTTTTTGTAAAAAATCATATAAATATTTGCTTCTGCGCCCGAATTTTATAATTTTCATCATATATTATCCAGAGTATAGGTTCAAAAGCATGTTTATGAATGTTTTAACAAAAATATCCATTTGAAGAATAGGTAAAATGTGACTTTATTTTTGTAAAAAATCATATAAATATATGCTTTCGCGCCCGAATTTTATGATTTTTCATCATAATTTAGGTAAAAGAAAACATTGCAACCAGAAAATTGCTATTTCAAGTGTGGTACGTATTCTAGATTCCAGCGAATGAAGCTTACAATATACAACGTATTCATCAAAAATAGGTAGAATCTGACTTTATTGTTGTAAAAAATATATATAAATATTTGCTTCCGCGCCCGAATTTTATTATTTTACATCATATTTTATCCATAGTATAGGTAAAAAACCATGTTTATGAATGTTTTAACAAAAATATCCATTTACAAAAATAGGTAAAATCTGACTTTATTTTTGTAAAAAATCATATAAATATTTGCTTCCGCGCTCGAATTTTATGATTTTTCATAATAATTTAGGTAAAAGAAAACAATGCTACAAGAAAATTGCTATTTCAAGTGTGTTAGGTATTCTAGAATCCAGCCAATGAAGCTTACAATATACTACGTATTCATCAAAAATATGTAAAATCTGACTTTTTTTTGTAAAAAATCATATAAATATTTGCTTCCGTGCCCGAATTTTATGATTTTTCATCATAATTTAGGTAAAAGGAAACATTGCAACAAAAAATTGCTATTTCAAGTGTGGTAGGTATTCTAGAATCCAGTCAATGAAGCTTACAATATACAACGTATTCTTCAAAAATAGGTAAAATCTGACTTTATTTTTGTAAAAAATTATATAAATATTTGCTTCCGAGTCCGAATTTTATAATTTTTCCTCATATTTTATCCATAGAATAGGTCCAAAAGCATGT
This sequence comes from Stenolophus ochropezus, assembly GCA_035578165.1. Classification (NCBI taxonomy): domain Eukaryota; kingdom Metazoa; phylum Arthropoda; class Insecta; order Coleoptera; family Carabidae; genus Stenolophus; species Stenolophus ochropezus. The sequence continues at coordinate 26,342,301 of JAQOWZ010000007.1, forward strand.
TTATGAATGTTTTAACAAAATATCCATTTCAAAAATAGGTAATATCTGACTTTATTTTTGTAAAAAATCATATAAATATTTACTTCCGCGCCCGAATTTCATGATTTTTCATCATATTTTAGCTAAAAAAACATTGCAACAAGAAAATTGCTATTTCAAGTGTATTAGGTATTCTAGAATCCAGCCCATGTACCTTACAATATACAACGTATTCATCAAAAATAGGTAAAATCTGATTTTTTTTTTGTAAAAAATCATAGAAATATTTGCTTCCGCGCCCGAATATAATAATTTTTCATCATATTTTTTCCACAGTATAGGTCCAAAAGCATGTTTATGAATGTTTAACAAAAATATCCATTTCAAGAATAGGTAAAATCTGCCTTTATTTTTGTACAAAATCATATAAATATTTGCTTCCGCGCCCGAATTTTATGACTTTTCATCATAATTTAGGTAATAGAAAACATTGCAAGAAGAAATTTGCTATTTCAAGTGTGGTAGGTATTCTAGAATCCAGCCAATGAAGCTTACAATATATAACGTATTCATCAAAAATAGGTAAAAGTTGACTTTTTTTTTTGTAAAAATCATATAAATATTTGCTTTCGCGCCCGAATTTTATAATTTTTCATCATATTTTATCTACAGTATAGGTCGAAAAGCATGTTTATGAATGTTTTAACAAAAATATCAATTACAAAAATAGGTAAAATCTGACTTTATTTTTGTAAAAAACCATATAAAAATTTGCTTCCGCGCCCGATTTTTATGATTTTTTATCATATTTTAGCTAAAAGAAATCATTGCAACAAGAAAAATTGCTATTTCAAGTGTGTTAGGTATTCTAGAATCCAGCCCATGTAGCTTACAATATACAACGTATTCATCAAAAATAGGTAAAATCTGACTTTTTTTTGTAAATAAATCATATAAAGATTTGCTTCCGCGCCCGAATTTTATAATTTTTCATCACATTTTTTTCACAGTATAGGTCCAAAAGCATGTTTATGAATGTTTTAACAAAAATATCCATTTCAAGAATAGGTAAAATCTGGCTTTATTTTTGTAAAAAATCATATAAATATTTGCTTCCGCGCCCGAATTTTACGACTTTTCATCATAATTTAGGTAAAAGAAAACATTGCAACAAGGAATTTGCTATTTCAAGTGTGGTAGGTATTCTAGAATCCAGCCAATGAAGCTTACAATATACAACGTATTCATCAAAAATAGGTAAAATCTGACTTTTTTTTTGTAAAAAATCAAATAAATATTTGCTTCCGCGCCCGAATTTTATAATTTTTCATCATATTTTCTCCACAGTATAGGTCCAAAAGCATATTTATGAATGTTTTAACAAAAATATCCATTTCAAGAATAGTTAAAATCTGACTTTAATTTTGTAAAGAATCATATAGATATTTGCTTCCGCGACCCAATTTCATGATTTTTTATTATAATTTAGGTAAAAGAAAACATTGCAACAAGAAAATTGCTATTTCAAGTGTGGTAGGTATTCTAGAATCCAGCCAATGAAGCTTACAATATACAACGTATTCATCAAAAATAGGTAAAATCTGACTTTATTTTGTAAAAAAATTATATAAATATATGCTTCCGCGCCCAAATTTTATAATTTTTTTATCATATTTTATCCATAGTATAGGTCCAAAAGCATGTTTATGACCGTTTTTACAAAAATATGCATTTCAAAAATAGGTAAAATCTGACTTTTTTTTGTGAAAAATCATGTAAATATTTGCTTCCGCGCCCGAATTTTATGATTTTTCATCATATTTTAGCTAAAACATAACATTGCTACAAGAAAATTGCTATTTCAAGTGTGTTAGGTATTCTAGAATCAGCCCATGTAGCTTAAAATATATAACGTATTCATCAAAAATAGGTAAAATCTGACTTTTTTTTATAAAAAATCATATAAATATTTGCTTCCGCGCTCGAATTTTATAATTTTTCATCATATTTTGTCCATAGTATAGGTCCAAAAGCATGTTTATGAATGTTTTAACAAAAATATCCATTTCAAGAATAGGTAAAATCTGACTTTAATTTTGTAAAAAATCATATAAATATTTGCTTCCGCGACCCAATTTCATAATTTTTATCATAATTTAGGTAAAAGAAAACATTGCAACAAGAAAATTGCTATTTCAAGTGTGGTAGGTATTCTAGAATCCAGCCAATGAAGCTTAAAATATACAACGTATTCATCAAAAATAGGTAAAATCTGACTTAATTTTTGTAAAAATCATATAAATATTTGCTTCCGCGCCCGAATTTTATAATTTTTCATCATATTTTATCCATAGTATAGGTCCAAAAGCCTGTTTATGAATGTTTTAACAAAAATATCCATTTGAAAAATAGGTAATATCTGACTTTATTTTTGTAAAAAATCATATAAATATTTCCTTCCGCGCCCGAATTTTATGATTTTTCATCATATTTTAGCTAAAAGAAAACATTGCAACAAGAAAATTGCTATTTCAAGTGTGGTAGGTTTTCTAGATTCCAGCCAATGAAGCTTACAATATACAACGTATTCATCAAAAATAGTTAAAATCTGACTTTTTTTGTAAAAAATCATATAAATATTTGCTTCCGCGCCCGAATTTATAATTTTTTATCATATTTTTTCAACAGTATTGTTCCAAAAGCATGTTATGAATTTTTTAACAAATATATCCATTTCAAGAATAGGAAAATCTGACTTTAATTTTGTAAAGAATCATATAGATATTTGCTTCCGCGACCCAATTTCATGATTTTTTATCATAATTAAGGTAAAAGAAAACATTGCAACAAGAAAATTTCAATTTCAAGTGTGGTAGGTATTCTAGAAACCAGCCAATGAAGCTTACAATATACAACGTATTCATCAAAAATAGGTAAAATCAGACTTTATTTTTGTAAAAAATTATATAAATATATGCTTCCGCGCCCGAATTTTATAATTTTTTATCATATTTTATCCATAGTATAGGTCCAAAAGCATGTTAATGAACGTTTTAACAAAAATATCCATTTCAAAAATAGGTAAAATCTGACTTTATTTTTGTAAAAAATCATATAAATATTTGCTTCCGCGTCCGAATTTTATGATTTTTCATCATATTTTAGCTAAAAGAAAACATTGCAACAAAAAATTGCTATTTCAAGTGTGTTAGGTATTCTAGAATCCAGCCCGTGTAGCTTACAATATACAACGTATTCATCACAAATTGGTAAAATCTGACTTTTTTTTGTAAAAAATCATATAAATATTTGCTTCCGCAGCCGAATTTTATAATTTTTGATCATATTTTATCTATAGTATAGGTTCAAAAGCATGTTTATGAACGTTTTAACAAAAATATCCATTTCAAAAATTGGTAAAATCTGACTTTATTTTTGTAAAAAATCATATAAATATGTATTTGCTTCCGCGTCCGAATTTTATGATTTTTTATCATAATTTAGCTAAAAGAAAACATAGCAACAAGAAAATTGCTATTTCAAGTGTGTTAAGTATTCTAGAATCCAGCACATGTAGCTTACAATATACAACGTATTCATCAAAAATAAGTAAAATCTGACTTTTTTTTTGTAAAAATCGTATAAATATTTGCTTCTGCGCCCGAATATTATATTTTTTCATCATATTTTATCCACAGTATAGGTCCAAAAGCATGTTTATGAATGTTTTAACAAAAATATCCATTTCAAGAATAGGTAAAATCTGACCTTATTTTGTAAAAAATCATATAAATATTTCCTTCCGCGCCCAAATTTTATGATTTTTCACATATTTTAGCTAAAGAAAACATTGCAACAAGAAAATTGCTATTTCAAGTGTATTAGGTATTCTAGAATTTAGCCCATGTAGCTTACATTATACAACGTATTCATCAAAAATAGGTAAATCTGACTTTTTTTTTGTAAAAAATCATATAAATATTTGCTTCCGCGACCGAATTTTATAATTTTTCATCATATTTTTTCCACAGTATCGGTCCAAAAGCATGTTTATGAATGTTTTAACAAAAATATCCATTTCAAGAATAGGTAAAATCTGCCTTTATTTTTGTAAAAAATCATATAAATACTTGCTTCCGCGCCCGAATTTTATGACTTTTCATCATAATTTAGGTAATAGAAAACATTGCAACAAGAAAATTGCTATTTCAAGTGTGGTAGGTATTCTAGAATCCAGCCAATGAAGCTTACAATATACAACGTATTCATCAAAAATAGGTAAAATCTGACTTTTTTATTTGAAAAAAATCATATAAATATTTGCTTTCGCGCCCGAATTTTATAATTTTTCATCATATTTTATCCACAGTATAGGTCCAAAAGCATGTTTATGATGTTTTAACAAAATATCAATTTCAAAAATAGGTAAAAATCTGACTTCATTTTTGTAAAAAATAATATAAAAATTTGCTTCCGCGCCCGATTTTTATGATTTTTCATCATATTTTAGCTAAAAGAAAACATTGCAACAAGAAAATTGCTATTTCAAGTGTGTTAGGTATTCTAGAATCCAGCCCATGTAGCTTCCAATATACAACGTATTCATCAAAAATAGGTAAAATCTGACTTTTTTTTTGTAAAAATCATATAAATATTTGCTTCCGCGCTCGAATTTTATAATTTTTCATCATATTTTATCCACAGTATAGGTCTAGAAGCATGTTTATGAATGTTTCAACAAAAATATCCATTTCAAGAATAGGTAAAATCTGACTTTATTATTGTAAAAATCATATAAATATTTGCTTCCGCGCCCGAATTTTATAATTTTTCATCATATTTTATCCATAGTATAGGGCCAAAAGCATGTTTATGAATGTTATAACAAAAACATCAATTTCAAAAATAGGTAAAATCTGACTTTATTTTTGTAAAAAATCATATAATTATTTGTTTCCGCGCCTGATTTTTATGATTTTTTTATCATATTTTAGCTAAATGAAAACATTGCAACAAGAAAATTGCTATTTCAAGTGTGTTAGGTATTCTAGAATCCAGCCCATGTAGTTTACAATATACAACGTATTCATCAAAAATAGGTAAAATCTGACTTTTTTTTTGTAAAAAATCATGTAAATATTTGCTTTCGCGCCCGAATTTTATAATGTTTCATCATATTTTATCCACAGTATAGGTCCAAAAGCATGTTTATGAATGTATTAACAAAAATATCCATTTCAAGAATAGGTAAAATCTGACTTTATTTTTGTAAAAAATCATATAAATATTTGCTTCCGCGCCCGAATTTTATGATTTTTCATCATAATTTAGGTAATAGAAAACATTGCAACAAGACAATTGCTATTTCATGTGTGGTAGATATTCTAGAATCCAGCCAATGAAGCTTACAATATACAACGTATTCATCAAAAATAGGTAAAATCTGACTTAATTTTTGTAAAAAATTATATAAATATTTGCTTCCGCGCCCAAATTTTATAAATTTTCATCATATTTTATCCATAGTATAGGTCCAAAAGCATGTTTATGAATGTTTTAACAAAAATATCCATTTCAAAATTAGGTAAAATCTGACTTTATTTTTGTAAATAATCATATAAATATTTGCTTCTGCGCCCGAATTTTATGATTTTTCATCATATTTTAGCTAAAAGAAAACATTGCAATAAGAAAATTGTTATTTGAAGTGTGTTAGGTATTCTAGAATCCAGCCCATGTAGCTTACAATATACAACGTATTCATCGAAAATAGGTAAAAACTGACTTTTTCTTGTGAAAAATCATATAAATATTTGCTTCCGCGAGCGAATTTTATAATTTTACATCATATTTTATCCATAGTATATGTCCAAAAGCATGTTTATTAATGTTTTAACAAAAATATCCATTTCAAGAATAGGTAAAATCTGACTTTATTTTTGTAAAAAATCATATAAATATTTGCTTCAGAGCCCGAATTTTATGATTTTTCATCATAATTTAGGTAAAAAAAAACATTGCAACAAGAAAATTGCTATTTCAAGTGTGATAGGTATTCTAGAATCCAGCCAATGAAGCTTACAATATACAACGTATTCATGAAAAATAGGTAAAATCTGACTTTATTTTTGTAAAAAATTATATAAATATTTGCTTCCGCGCCCGAATTTAATAATTTTTCATTATATTTTATCCATAATATAGGTCCAAAAGCATGTTTATGAACGTTTTAACAAAAATATCCATTTCAAAAATAGGTAAAATCTGACTTTATTTTTGTAAAAAATCATATAAATATTTGCTTCAGCGCCCGAATTTTATGATTTTTCATCATAATTTAGGTAAAAGAAAACATTGACTCTGAGATAGCGCGT
>JAQOWZ010000069.1:600000-755601 GCA_035578165.1 Stenolophus ochropezus
TCCATATTTTTTGTAAATTATTAAAGATTTGGGGAGGGGATGCTGCGACATCATCGTGGCCGAACCGTAAAAGAAGTTAGGTAGGCGGTTACTGTAAGAAACACTCTACCTAGTTTTTGTAAATGATGAAATTGCTAATAACTTTCTTCTTACAAACAATTGTTTAGTTTTTATTATTACAATGAGAAGTTAGGGTGGTTAGTTGTTATATTTTAGGACTTATGTACTGAAATTTAATTATAGACACATACCCCATTTGTAATTTAAATAACGCGCGCTTCTACAAAATTCTTCTTATTGTGCTTAGAGTACAGAGAACAAAACATATGCATTCATATATATTTAAAATTTTACATAAGAAACATGTTGACGATGTGTCATTATTTAAATGTAAAAAAAAATACAACTCATCTCTGGTTTATGAAAAACATACAAAAAACGGTTGACGTTTACTAACTGGTACGTAACTATCTTCAAACGTAAGGCAGAGTGCACATTATACTCGCGCATTCTCAATTCCAGCGAATATCAATAGGTATGGGTGTTACCGCAATTATCATATACTCAGTTATAAAAGGTTAATTTTAAGGTAGTTTTTTTTAATTTATGTAAGCCCTCTGTCTGCATACACTCAGTTAGGTCAGGTAAGCTTTAATTTTTTTTTCAATTAATATAAACCCTTCGTCGGTATAACAGGTCGGACGTAGAGAGGTTAGATTAGGTTGTTTGAATGCCACTGATATTCGCGTGTTCTGCTGCTTGTTAAACGCGTGAAGTTAGTTACGTACGTAAATTTTTAACTGTTGTAGATATCAAGGAAATTAGAATTTAAATTACGCAATTATTTTAGGTGATTTTATTATACTATATTTACATTTCATTTTCAATCTGACAAGAAATAAAATTAAATATCGTTAATGAAAAAACAACGATATTACAATACAATGAAAGTTATCTTTCACGGAATGAAATTAGTAGTCATTTATTATGATGGTACTCTAGGTACTTATGTTACCGAAATTCTTTCATTATTTGTAGAAAGAGATGAAAAGTTTCTATCTACATTAATTCCAAAGATTCACGACTTTTATTTTAAATATTTCATTCAGTTTGTTCTGAATAATTTTTAATTGTATATTTGTTACAAACACATGAAATAATGGGTATAGTAATCTATTTTTGTACATAGTAATAAAGTTTTATGCATTTTGATCAAATATTTCATAATTTTATTTTCAATAATAAATATTATAAAAGCCCTTTAGAATTACTCTGGAGATTCAGTTTTTTTATTTTCACATCATACTGGTGTTTTGGAAATAAATAAAACAACACTAGCGCCACCAGTTAGTTTAGCATGTCGCAATGTAACCAAAATATTATTATGTTCTTGTTTTAGCTTAGAATATAAATTTCATTTATGCCTAAAAATAATATTTTAATGCTTATACATATAAAATTAAATATAAAAATATTTAATTGTTGAATACTTATATCGATTCCTTCTTTAGCAGATGCAATAATATTCGTCCGATATACACAGAAACAAATTTTACAAAGACTGGTTTAAACGGTATTGTTAAACCTATAAAAATTATGTGTATATATTGCTTAAAAACATAGATGTATTAATTCAAAAATAATATTGTGTGATAATTAATTTTATAAACAGAGTTATTGTTATCTTTAATACAAGAATACAATAATTTTAAATAAAATAATAATTTATTGATGAGTGAAGTGTTGATAGATAATTTAATCAAAAATTTGTTTTATTTACCAAGGCAATCTTAATTCATTTTCTAAAAAACTATAAATTTTATTTAATTAATATATCGTTAAATATGAATAATTATGAAAGTAATTTTAATTTATGGGAAGCCTTTTTAATTTTTGAACTACTTATATTCTAAAGCTTTTAGCGCTAAAATAAATAGGTAAAGAGATACAGAAGTATGAAAAAAATAACATTGAAATCGCTAAGTGCCATTTTTCATTTCTACACCCGGTACCTATACAACTGTGCAATAAAACACGGAATATAGGACTATAACATGGGATTTCAAAAAATTACGAATACTTTCTCTCCTGATGCATTTAGAGCAAAACTACAAAAGTACAAAGATGTTCAAATTTCAATTCTACATCAAATAATATCATATCTGATGGAACTGCACGTCTGTAGTATGAGATATATTAAATAAAAAATGTAACTTTTGCGCTAAAAATCAGACAGTTACGGAAATAAAAAAATATTTACCTGAGAGTTTATTATTGTTATTATGTCATTATAATTAATGTTTTCTGACGTGCAGAAATGACAAATATGTTTTACGTCGGCCGACTTTTTTTTTAATTCTTTATGTATGTTTTTAAATTACTGATGAAATTTTCCGATTACAAAACGGTTAGATTTTACGAAATTCTATGATATTTTAAAATGAAATAAGATGATTTCTCATAAGTAAATAGTGCAAAACAAAGCTTAAATTATGATTACATTTAATTTATAAAATTTAAACTTTGATCACTACAATCATAAGGCATGTTTTAATTAAGTTAATTTTTAATAACAATGATAAACGGAGATATCCTCAAAGTTTCCTACGTGACGTCACATATCTCCTCTCCAAAATTTTATTAATGTTTTTCTCCGGAATTATCAATACTAGAGCGATTTAAAAAAATACGGGTATTTTATTTTTTGTACAGAACCATAAAATGGAAAAAAAGAAATTAGGTCATATATACCATTAAGGTTTACAAACAACACATTTGATTATATCAACTAAAAAACTTGTAGTAACTTCCTTAAATGTAAGTAAAATTACTTTCAAGTGAAGCAAGTAATCTACTTTGTTGAATAATAACTGTTTTATTAAGGAGGTATGTCGGTAAATATTATAAATTCTTCTTCAAATTATTATAATTTGTTCCCCAAAAATATCCATTCAAAAGGTTTGTTCGTTAAATGCAATAGTCTAAAACGAAGTGAAAATTTTGAGTAAGATAATAGAAGAAAATGTAATCAAATTTTATAAAATTTTAATTTTGATTATATCAACCACAAGGCGTATTTTAATTAATCCTTTTTTTAACAAAAATGATTTTGTAATTAAGGTTTACAGCCTAAAAATTTGATTATAGCAATAAAAAATTTGGCTAAGGTATACCGTGCTTGGTATTAATTGAAAGCACTGGACAAGGGCTTAGCTTGCAAAAATGATAAAATAGTCCCATGTCGATCGGCTTTTGTTTTCAGCGAAAAGTTGTCAGAAGTATGTTGTGTTTGGTATCGTATGAAAGGAGTCGATAAGAGCTGGCTTGCAGAAATCATAAAATTTTTGATCGGCTTTTGTTTTTGTGAAAAAATGTCAGAAGTATGCTGTGTTTGGTATCAAATGAAAGCACTCGAGTAGGGCAGCCATATTGAAATAACAAAAATTTGCCAGGTCGATCGGCTTTTGTTTTTTTTTGCAAAATTTGTCACAAGTATGTCGTGTTTGGTATCATATGAAAGGTCTCGTCGAGAGCTGGTGTACAGAAATGAAATTAGACGTCAACTGTAAATATTTCATTGATGCCGGAGGCCTAGTGAAGCTCAGCATAGCTGAGCCTTCGCTAGTCATATACTATTTTGATAGATTCACTATCTATATATCTATCTATCTATCTATATTTGCATTCATCTCGAGCATCGCAAAAAGTTTGCTCACGGGTACAGGTCAAACCATTCATTGAATAATTTTAATATTATTTTATTAGATGTGGTTTAATGAGGACCAATCGCTTTTGGGTGTCCCATATTTTTACCGTGCATAGTTTTTGTGTAAAAAATCGAAAACTAAGCCAAAAAGGAAAACTGGAACAAAACTGAAAAAAATATCCTAGATGCCAGGTTTAAATTTAAAAAGAATTACTGTGCCATCCGTCATTTTTGACAAGTCAATATGAAACTTTTACTTGATTTATTTTGAAAATGAAAAGAGATATTGTAAAAGTAATTATATTTTTACTCATTATAATAGTAAGCGAAATATATACAAATACACTGAATATTAAGTGTGGTGTATTTAAATTATTTAATTTTATGACTTCTGGCGTTTATTATACGTAAGGCTACCAAAAATATAAGTAGGCTATTATAAATTGTAAATATAATATATTTTGTTATAAATCAGTATATTTTAATGATTCGTACATATATATTTCAATAAAAACGTATTTTAAATAAAAAAAACCAATTCCATTTTGACTTTTGTTTGAGAACTGCTTTCCACCATTGCAGGTACATTTCAAAACAATAAATCTTGAGAAATAAGGCGAATTACAAGAAAATGTTTGTATTATTATGTCTATTACTATAAAACTTAATTTATCTATATATTTTCTTTTCAATTAAAACACTTTAAATTATAAAGTTTTGCATGACCGGATTTTTTGACAGATGCTTTCTAGACTCATAAAGTGACAGATAGCTCGGTGAAAAAGACTATTTCAGGGAGTGACTATTTCTTCTAAAATTACAGCGAGATATTGTATGAAAATTATCGCAAATCATCATTAATACATGTACGTTAAGGTATAATATAAATATTTGCATATTAATTGTAAATTTTGTTCATTTTTAGTTAGTTATCCTAACCTACATGAACTTTGACATATCGAGATGTAATTATAAATAAAATGAAACAATTAGTTTGATAAGAATCATTATTATAAGTGAGAATATAACGTATCCCTCAAAAAGAAACCAGAAAATTGGATGATATGATAAAATTTTACAAAAATATCGCATTTAACACTTCAGTTGGAGACACGAACTAGTTCACAGCGTGAAAATATTTCTACTGCAATATTTAGTAAAATATCGTATAAAATATGATTGAAATCATGTTTAATACAGGTATTTTAAAGTAGAATATAAATATTTGTATATTAATAGTAAATTTGATACATTTTTAGTTAGTTCTCGTAACCTACATGTACATAGGTATACCGAGATGAAATTTTAAATAAATTAAAACAATTCATTGGGCAAATATTGTTAAAATAAGTGATAATATAACATATTCTTTAAAATACAACCCAAAGATTATTCCAGAATTTTTACCATAAAAATATATTTTAATTCCATAAACCATTGTTTTACTAACACTGGTTTATATTGTTTTACCGACATCAAATTGAGCGAACTTCATGTTAAATCAATTTTTAGAATAGATAAAATCTGACTTTATTTTTGTACAAAATCATATAAATATTTGCTTCCGTGCCTTAATTTTATGTTTTTTTGTCATTGTTTAGCTAAAAGAAGACATTGCAACAAAAAAAAATTGCAATTTTAAAGATGGTAGGCATTCTAGAATCCAGCCTAATAAAAAATACTCGCATCAATGTAAAATTATTTACTTTTGCAGTTTAGAACGGAAATATATACAAGCGGATTTACTAAGGGCAACAAAGTATGAGTTTATTTCAATGTTTTTCTATTTATTTATATTTATTATCAATTACAGCTTTTAATTTGTGTGACAAATAAATTTGAAGCCTAAACAAGTTCTGCATTTCTTATAATTCTACAAAGAAAGCAGAAGAACTTTTTGTTTACGGAATACAATGCATGCAAGATAGGAGACGTTTCATTTTATGTGAGTACATATTTTAATTTATTAGTTCCATCATCGTCATTACATATATTATTAAAAATAGTCTTAATAGTATGATTGGTTATTGCAAAACTGCGTAGTTCTTATATTTTATTTCCTGGAAATAAATATTATCATTTGCTTCCACAGGCGTTTATTGTTATTATTTTTTTGTACAATCAATTTGATGTCAATACTTCAAATATACCTTACTTTCATTATTTATTATTATCTTCTTCATTATCTGCATGGTTTTGAATTTAATCAAATTACTAAAATAAAAATACGGTATAATAAAAATTCGCACGTCCATGAACATAAATTTAAAATTTTCTTCCTAGACATATAGTTTAGTTGCTTTTAAAGAAAATTGGTAGTCCCGTGATTATCACTTGCTTTTGAGCAGGCTTTTATTATTATTTCAAATAAAATTTTTATTTGTATACACCTACAAATTTTAAAATTTTGCAATATACAATCATTGAATTATCAAATAATTAGTGTTAAACTGTTGGTAACTTATATTCCGTATTTACCATAATGTCCTGTCGTTATTACAGGTTGTTTATTTATTGGCATTTATTAAATTATAATTTTATTTTTATAATTAGGCATGCTTAGGAAAACAAAATTTGTTTAATTACTTAATCGTTCTTTCACTTCTGTGTAAGGCAGTTATATTTATTGTGTTTTCAATAAATCGAATTGCGAATCAAACTGATAGTTTTGAAAATTTGTTCTCTACTGCAGAATAATATATTTAAAAAATCCCGTTTGTTGTGCTGCCAAATTTGAATTTAAGGTGAGAATTTATTTTTTATATCTTTTATTAACTATAGGTAATTTCTTGGTTAAATATTTATTGTTTTCTCTCTTCTAATTGTTAATAAAATGAAATGAATTGCCCTCGGAATTACCATAATTTTATATACATATATTGATAATGTTGGACAAGTATTTTTATTTGTATTTTACTGTAGGTGTGAAAATAATCTGCAGTTGCGAAGTAGTAAGAGTGCAAGCATATATATTCAAAATAGAAAATAAAGTATTCCTGCTTGAAGCTGCAGCCTGACGTATTGCTGATAATATTAACACAGAACCCTGACTTATTGCTGGTAAAGGTAACACTGAAAATAACAACGCACTCAAAACCTGTAAGTGTTTATTTTAATTTTTGTAATAACACAAGTGTAACAAAATGCCAACTAAAAGTGAAAAAAATCGCCTTAAGCGTAAACAACGACACGCAAAAAATATAGTTAATAATAATAGCTGCATAAATTCGGATAATAGTGTTGTAGAAAATGAATGTATAAATCGTCAGGTTATGTCAGGTAATTCAGGAGAATTATTTATAAAACGAAGTAAAGATTGTGAAGTAGAAAATAATATACAAACGGGTAATTTAAATACAGGTATTGAAACAGTTGGCAATCAAATACAGCTAATAGAACGTGATTAAAATACTTTAATAAATCCTGCTGGATATTTAGAAGACGTTCATATAGACTTTTACTTTTCGTTAGTACGTTCTGTAACTGAGTTCGACCCTCAGCCCACAGTGTATGTAGATGCTCCAGACCGAATAGTTGCAATCGAGCAGGGAAATAGACACCTGCAAATTTTATTCGTGCCAGGTGCAAATATTGGGAGCGTAGGTCATTGGGTTACAGCGTATTATGACGGATTAGAAATTACAATTTACGATAGCATGAATTCCCAGAATTTAATTGCAGGTGTTAAATTATATTTAGAAAGATTATTCCCCTATAGTCCCTCAATTAGGTTTGTACGAGTTCAATAACAGACTAACACCTATGATTGCGGGTTGTTTGCAATAGCTTTCTTTACAAGTTTAATACTTAACCGGAATCCTGAGCATGAATCTTACGATAGTAATAGACTTAGATCACACGTTTTACAAATGTTTCGAACACGTAATATTACAGCATTTCCAGTCACTCGTCAGCAAAATTTAAGGGAAAATTATTTTAAACGGAAATCAAATGAAACAGAGGAAGAACGAGCTAAACGTCTAAAATCAAATTACGAATATAAATTAAAATACGTGGTTATTGAAACACCTGAAAAAAAAACACATCGTATAGAGAAACAGAAAGAAATTAATTTGAATAATCTTGTAAATGAAACAGAACAAAAAAATAATAGGTTACAAACACTTAAAATAAATTTTAATAACTACATTCTAAATGAAACTACCGAACAAAAAGAATATAGGTTAGAAAGACTAAAAACAAATTTTAACATTTATATGCAAAACGAAACTACCGAACAAAAAGAATATAGGTTAGAAAGACTCAAAACAAATTTTAACATTTATATGCAAAACGAAACTACCGAACAAAAAGAATATAGGTTAGAAAGACTAAAAACAAATTTTAATAATTATGTACAAAATGAGACTGGAGAACAAAAGGAAAGTAGATTAGACAGACTTAAACTTAATTTAAATAATTATATAAACAAGGAAAATCCTGAACAAAAAACGAATAGGTTACAAAAGTTAAAATTCAATTTTAAAGAGTACATTAAGAATGAAACTCCTGAACAAAAACAAAAACGTTTAGAAAAGTATAGAGATAATTTTGATAATTTGGTTGAAACTGAAACTGTAGAACAGAAACAAGAAAGACTAACAAAAAATAATATGATTAATAAAAATAAAATAAAAGCGCGTAAAAACAAGGTTTCCAATGATAACTATATGTTAGCTAGAAAAGGATTATGAGTTCAAATTGAGCCCCATTCCTTGGGACCAATGAATGTTGTCTGTTCACATTGTTCCTCTGTTAATTTTTCATATGAAAAGCCGTCGGACGGTAAATTTACATACTGCTGTCGAAAAGGAAAATTAAACGCAGATCAATTAAATGAGTTTCCTGAATATATCAAAAATCTAATGTTAGGTAAAGATTCAGACAGTAGAAACTTTAGAGAAAATGTTAGACAATACAATAGCGCGTTAGCATTCGCATCCTTTGGGGCTAAAATTTCTGCGCCTCCTGGCAGGGGGCCCTACTGTTTCCGCATTCACGGTCAAATTTATCATGATTCTGCCACCTCAATGTATCCTAAACAAAATGGAACAGAAACATATGCCCAATTATATATCATCAATTCAAATGAAGCGTTAGAGAAGCGAATGAACGTAGAGTATAATAAAAATTGTAAGCCAAATATCATGGGGCAATTAGATGTAATACTTAGGGAGGTTAATCCGTATTGTCAGGCGTATATGCCGTTGAAAGAAGTAGAGCAAAGGGAAGTAGCCAAAGCTAATCAAACAAATCAGTCGGTGCCAGAAATAAATTTGTGGGTTGTAAATGACAGAAAAAAAGATAAACGTAGGTACAATATCCCCACATGTAATGAGGTGGCAGTTGTTTTTACGTCCAATGACGGTGAGCCACCAATAGATAGGGACATTTGTGTCCACCCAAAAGTTGGCGGTTTAGTTCGAATTAATCAGTTTAGTGAAAACTGCGATCCCATGTCCTATCCTTTATTATTTCCTCGCGGTGAATGTGGCTGGAACATGAATTCAAAACAAGCTGACGGTGTTAAAAAACAAAGTATGTTACAATTTTACATGAACAGATTAGCGGTTAGAAACACATTTAACCCATGTTTAGAAGCCGGTAAACTAACCCAACAATACATTGTAGATGCGTATGTTAAAGTCGAAGCCGAAAGATTAACGTACATTAGATTAAATCAGCCTACTCTTAGGGTAGAGCTGTATAAAGGGTTAATGGACCACATTAATAATTTGGCAGACAATGAAGGTGGAAAAGCAGGCACCATGATTATTTTACCGTCAACATTTCAAGGTGGCAGTAGATTTATGTTGAAAATGTATCAAAATGCCATGTCCATTGTTAAGAGAATTTGGCCGCCCTGATCTATTTATAATAGTAACATGTAACCCGAAATGGCCAGAAATTGTACAATAGTTGCGCGAGGGTCAAACCTCTGCAGACCGTCCAGACATAACCGCCAGAGTTTTTAACGGAAAAATAAAAAGTATGTTGCATGAATTTTTACATGACAATATTTTTGGGAAAGTTGTGGCATTCATATATGTAATTGAATTCCCAAAACGCGGTCTGCCTCACATGCATTTATTATTAACTTTAGATAGTGCAAGTAAAATCCGTAACAAAGATGACATTGACGAAATAGTCAGTGCAGAAATTCCCGACGAGGACGCAGACCCGGAATTGTACCAATTAGTTCGTTCACATATGATTCACGGTCCGTGCGGTATTCTAAACAAAAATTCGCCGTGTATGAACGAAAATAAATGTTCAAAAATGTTCCCTAAAGATTTTAGAAATGAAACACATGGAAACATTAACGGTTACCCCCTGTATAAACGGTCAAATAATAATGCAAAAATGTACATTCTTTGGAAAAATGGTTTAGTTAAATACACGGTAGACAATAGGTGGATAGTTCCGTACAATCCGTATTTGTTAAAAAAATATAGAACCCACATAAATGTTGAAATATGCGCATCAGTAAAAAGTATAAAATATATTTGTGATTATTTGTGCAAGGAGCATGATTGCGCGAGAGTCAAATTAGGACAACTTGATAAAAACAAAGATATACAGTGGGATGAAATAAACGGTTATTTAGATGCTAGGTATGTATCTGCCCCAGAATGTTGTTGGAGGCTTTTAGAATATCCGTCACATACAATAATGGAATTAGCAGTACATTTAAAAAATCAACAGGCGGTATTTTTCACTAACGGTCAAGAAAAAAAAGCAGTTGAACGAGCAGCGAAAAAAAATACAACATTAACAGCTTGGTTCCTACTCAATGAAATAGACGTTAATGCCCGGCAATATGTTTACATGGAAATTCCTAAATATTATGTATTTGCTAATAATGCATGGAAAGCTAGACAACGTGAGAAAAAGCCACCTATCGGCCGAATGATTTCTGTTAGCCCTAGAGATATTGAAAGATTTCATTTAAGATTAATTTTGGTACACGCAAAAGGTGCCACAAGTTTCGAAGACTTGCGTACCGTCGACGGCAAGTTATATAATACATATCAGGAAGTTGCCCGTGCATTAGGTCTTTTAGCTAATGATAAAGAGTGCGAACATTGTTTAGACGAGGCTGTGTTGAGTAAATTTCCCAGACAATTGCGTGAATTATTTGCTTATTTAATTTGCTTCCATACGTCAACCAATGCCCTCAGCTTATGGGAAAAATTTAAGCATTATTTAATGGAAGATTATTTATTACATAATTCTGACAAAGTTGCACAAAGTAAATGTTCATTAAAAATACAGGAAATACTCGATATGCATAAATTCACCTTAAGTGATTTCGGTTTGCCCCAACCAGAAAATATTGATGATTTAGAAAATGAAACTAATTCTTTTGATGTAGCAGCCGAAAAATTAGAGGGAGAACAAAATGTAGCTTTATTTAACAGAGACCAAATAGAAATTTTAAATAACATATTAAATGCCGTAAATGACAATAATTGCACAAGTAGATATTTCTTTGTTGACGGTCCCGGGGGAACAGGGAAAACATTTCTGTATAACACATTGATAAGTATTTTAAGGGGCCAAAATCAAAAAGTTATAGCTGTAGCTTGGACGGGAATAGCAGCTACTCTGTTAAAAGGTGGTCAAACAGTTCACTCAGTGTTCAAGTTACCAGAGCCTGTAAATGACGGATGTGTATGTAGAGTGAAATCAAATAGCAAAGCGGGTAAATTAATAAAAGAGGCAAGTGTAATAATCTGTGATGAGGTAACAATGATACCTAAACACGCACTCGATGCAATAAATTTAACATTACAAGATTTGATGGATAATAAAATACCATTTGGGGGAAAAGTTGTAGTTTTAGGCGGTGATTTCAGACAATGCTTGCCAATAGTCAATTATACAAACCATCGAACTGTAATAATTGAAACATGTGTTGTAAAAAGTCATTTATGGCCATTGTTTAAGAAATTTTCATTAAAACAAAACATGCGTGTAAATATAGACGAAAAAGAATTTTCAGAATATTTATTGAAAATAGGCAACAGTGAAAACGAAATTGTCAAAATTCCTGCACATTGCGTTTCCGAAACATGTCTAGCAAATGAAATATTCGGTGAAGATGACATACAACCTGATGATATTTATAAATTTACAGATAGAGCCATTTTAGCACCAAAAAATGATGACACAATGATAATTAATGAACACGTATTAAATAAAGTTGTAGGGTCATCTAGAGTATATTTAAGTGCTGATTCTTGTGAATGTGATGAGACAAATAAAATAAATTACCCCGCCGAATTACTGAATGGCCTAACACCAACCGGAATGCCTCCTCACAAATTAACACTAAAAATTGGAGCAATAGTTATGTTATTAAGAAATATGAATCCAAAGCGTGGTCTGTGAAATGGAACAAGGTTCATAATAAAAGACATGAAAACTAATTATTTAGATGTAGAAGTTCTAACAGGACAGAGTGCAGGTAAAAATTCAACATATTAACAATTACATTTTAATCAGTAAACTAATTAAATAACAAAAAAATGTCATATCATTTATATGTTTATAAAAATTAAATGATATATTAAAAATCAAATATGAGAAAAAAAGCAAGAAAGATTTATTTGAAGTATAAAATAAAAGCATGTAGAAACATTCATAATAAATTTGAAACGTAAATTAAAAAATATGTATGTAATAATATATAAAGAAATAAAATGAATAAATTGAAAATATTAAATTAAACAAGTAGAAATCTTTGAAAACAATTGATAAATTTTAAATATGATTATGAAATTGTATTATAAATAATTTAAAAACTATTTAGCGAAATATTTAATGTTAAAAGTATAATATATTAAAATCATGTTGAAAAGTACAATGTACAATTACATTCTACTCAATGAACCAATTATACAACAAAAAAAAATATATTAAGTACATGTTTATAAAAATTAAATTAATAAAATTTAAAAATCTTATATAAGAAAGCAATAAAGATCAATTTAAATTATAAATTAAAAACATGTTGAAACATTATTGATAAATTTGATACAAAATAATATGAATGAAATAAATAAATTAAAACATGTATTATAATAAAAAAGTTATTATGATGACAATATTTGATTTGTTAAATATAATATAATATACAATATATTTTATATACACTGCATGTAATTAATATAAAAATGAAAAATTATTTCAACATGAAAAGTGGTTCGTAAAATATTGTAAAAGATTAAAACAAAAAGAACTTAAGTCTGATAAAACCATTGCGCCTTTTACAAATTTTACGGACCTTGCTAAAATGAAGGTATAATAAAAAGAATAATTGTAAAAGGCAATTATATAAAACTAATTATTATAAGTATGTAACAAATTAAATATAAAGCAATCACAATCTAAACAAAATGAGAATGTAAGAAATATTATGATAAAAGATAACAAAAAAATACTCACAATGAAAATCATAAATAAAATAAAAAGTATAAAGCAATGGTTTAGTATTAGAAAAAGTTTCTATAACGTCTAAAATCCTGGTTTAGTCTATGTGTTACTAATATTTTTAAAAAATATATGTACATTACAAATTTTATTTTCTGATAAAAAGGTCCCTACATCTAATGGTAAAAAGGAAACTTATTTTATATGCAGGTTTATATAAAAAATATTTATTGTTTTTTGTATTAGAAGACAAATATAATAAAATTATATTTTATTCCATTTATTTTCCCTCTATTTGGTTAAAGAAACAATCTTTTATTATAATACAACAGTCATTAGTTTGCATTAATATTTTTCTTTAATGTAATAGAGCTTAAACAATACTTCTGTCAATAATTTTTAATTAATACCATCAAAAAGAAAGACGTTATACGAAAACTATCTAATACCAGTCTTAAGTTAAAACATGTTGCGTCTCTCTATAATATGTATTAGAAATGTGACGTTAAACAAAAGTATATAATAAATCGCAACATGTGGGCGGGCCAGTCTACCATTGTACCTCAAAATTCATGCAACAGAATATAAATCCACATTTATTTGGCAATATACTACATACTACTACAAAACCGCAAAGTATGGTAAAAATTCCAACTACTGCTGGTGGGTTTTGAAGTGTTATGTAATTAAGTCATTGTCACTGTTGTATGATTTTGAGTAACAAGATTTTCATTTTTAGAAAACTACGAAAGTACAAATATTAACTGTAATTTATTTGGTAAGAGTGGAGTCAATTTATATTTTCTTGTTTTAAATTACATTTTTATGTACATAATGTGTACCATATTATCTCTAATTCCTTGGTAGACTTGGCAAGACAATGACTTGTTACATAATACTTTAAAACCCTATACCAGTGGTATTTGGGATTTTTGCTGTACTTTGCTTCAATATTATAATAGCCCGTGGTTAAAAAAATTTAAAAAATAAATAAGAAAAAATAAGCTTCATATTAATTAATCGTCACAAATTGGCTGGCTGGAATGAAGCAAATGAAGCACAAAACATTATAAAATAATAATAATAATAATAATAAAAAACCACAAAGCGATCCAATAAAAGAAAAATAAGAGAGTAATAAATCGCAAAAGTATGAAAGTGTGTAAATGTTTGTATGAAATCGAGTTGCCAGGTTATCAAAATTTGTATTTTATTTTATATGAAAGATTATACAATTTTAACAATAATAACTACAGTTAGTAAACAAATCGTATTCTTTTAATATTTTGTTGAGTTGAGTGAAATATTTCTATAAATTATCTAAAATGTAAATGAAATTTTTATTAATATTATTATACATTCATATTTTTAAATTATTTAATTTATTTGTATTAAAAATTATCTGGCAACTCAAATAATTTCTAATAAAAATTAAAATATAATGTCAGAAAACTTTTTCAAAATTATATATTTCTTAAAAAAAATGTAGAATGATTTGTTTAACTTTTGTAACTAATTAAAAGTTAAATTCATAGTATATAATAAAGATACACAAATATCAAAATAATTTCATTTGATTCACATCGATATAATATGGTATGTTATTATCAAGTTCTGGGAAATAAAATTTTTGTATTTCATATTTTCAGATAATAAAAACTGAAATCTACACTGCATTATGGCTGTAAACTATGTCGAATATAATAAATATGGGATACAAGTATACCAGTATTTGGACAATTACTTATGTGAAATCGTAATACCGAAGTTTTTTCAACTGGGGCGAACATTTTTTTTTTAAAAAAAAGTGTTTGAATGTTTACATATTTTATATAAATTAATAATGTTCCTTTTTAAAAACAGAAAACTGGATCGGTCATACCCTGGGATAAAATCTACAAGTTGAATGTTTCTTCGTTAAATATTTCATTCATTTCAATCACAAGAAAATAATTCAATTTTAATCGAAGCATATAGCATATTTTAATTCAAATGATAAATGAAATATAGTAGTTTATATTTTGATGTCAGACACTGAATCCACTGTAAAAAGGAGGTAACAATTAAAAGAAAATAATCTTCCTCAATTATAATAGTCTTTATTTGTAGAGGACAGGAGTTTCACCAGAATGTCTTTTTGAAATACTTGTCAACAATAATCTCGACTGAGAAGCGGTATTGAATAATTTTGGAACCGAACTTTGAAACCTATTCGCTGACAATTTTCCTGCCATTGGAAAAACTTCAATATTATAGACAAAGTTTAATAAGAATGGTAAATACATTTATATTAAAAAAAAACATCTTTATTAATTATTATTTTTTATTTAACAGAATGCACAACGCTTTCATCATTGGCAGAATACTTCTTCGAATTATCAAATAATTTATAAAACATAGGTAATATTTATTTGTAACTAATTATTTATAGTTACTCATTAAATTTTTTTCAGACAAAATATACAATAATACTACATTAGCTGAAAGAACAATTTTTCAAATATTGCATTATAAATTCTACAAGAAAAGTTTGTAGTGTTCAAATAAAGTAAGTCAAATTCTTACCAAAGTTCTTAGCGGCCGTAATATATTTTATTTTATTTGGTTATAGATTATAGATACTTAGCCCAATCCTTCTGCGACAAAACGCTCATCGTTTATAGATGAAACAATTCCAATATATTTAAATAATGTAAGTCATTTTTTTACTACTGATATACCTCATTATTTCAAATTATTCTTTATGTATAGTGATCGTCTTTTGCTAACGTTTTTTGGACGGTTTTCCGTTAGCATTTACAGGGAATCCTGGAGACTGATTCGTCCCGTCCAGAAGCTTCTTGCTCTATAACTTATTGACATTATTATATATTGTAATGTTTTAATAATTTATTACTTTCCTATTTTGTGTATCTAAGTTATATTAAACATTTGTTTAAGACGTTGTTATTTTTGATTCTAGATTGTGAAATGTCACTTTTGCACTCGAGAATGCAAAAGCATTTCGCAATCAAGAATCAAACAACATTTTTTAGAAAACTAAATTCCAAAATTAGTTAAAATGCGAAAAGAAAATTGTGACGTTTATCAAATCAAATATTTTTCACAGCTGACAGTTAGTTGACAGCAGAAATCAAACAACTGTTTTAAATTATGTCATTTTTTAAATGAAATATTTCAATACTTCATTGTATAATACTATTAAAATGATAAAAAAAGTTGCAGTTTGTAAAAGTCTTTTGCTTTTGTTACAATAACTATTTAACAATTTTCAAATAAAATATTGGTAAAAAATATGGTCAGTAATGCATATTCAAATTTTCCCGCCAAAGAATAATGGCGGTACATCAGCCAATTCTATATTTTCTTTATTTTGAAAGCTAGACCTTAATTTTTTAATTGTGTTACTTCAACCAAAACCACTAATTCTACCTATGCCACTAATTTGTTTGATGTGAATGCACCTTCAATTTTCATTAATTATAGGGCACGAGAGCACCGTCAACCTGTGCCCAAGCCTCAGCTCATTTAACACCATTCTATGTTCTCAGTTCGCACTTATTTCAGGCGGAAAAGAAGTGGCAGAAATTTAAATCGACGGCATTGGCGAGTTTTGTAATCATTCCATTCTGCCTCTGCGATCTCTGTGTGGTTTATCCATTGCACCTTTTAGTGTTTCTTGTGTCAGTATTAGTTGTTGTTGATTTTGTTATTGTTGTTGAGTTTGTTATTGTTTTTGCATTCCAGGACGCAGTAGACACTAGCCAAATCATATATCACCTCTCATTCTCAATAAAGAACAAAAATAACAATAACGAACTTAACAACAATAACAAACTCAACAATAATAACAAAATCGACAACAAATAACTAACACGAGAAACACTTAAAAGAGCGCAATTGATAAATCACACATGGAAATCGCAAAATGGAATGAATACAAAACCCGCCAATGCCGTCGATTTAAATATCTGCCACCACTTTTTCTCTTCCGCCTGGATTGGTATGAAATAAGGCAATCATGGAATGACGTGAAATGAAACAATCATAGAATGGTCTGAAGTGAGATAAGAGGGACAAGATCGACATTTGAAAGCAAATTTTATTAGTAAGTTTTAAATGATTTATTAAACGTAAAATAGTATAACAATGTCAGTGAACATTAAATCTATGTAAATACAACTTGTTTTCGATGGAAGAGTATATTTTGACTTTTATTTAAATTGCCGCCACTGGAATTCTGTGAAATGAGATGAGAGGCTTGGGCAAAGTCGACGGTGCTGCTCTCGTGCCCTACACATGGAATAAAATTAGTTGTCATTTATTAATTATGGTACCTTTGTTACCGACATTCCGATAAATCAATGACGTTTGCAATTTCATTCTATACAAATTATGTTCATATTTGTTCTTAGGAATAAAAAAGTACGTAGAGAACTGGACAAAGCTTCAATATAATGTATTATAATTTATAATTGGTTATATTTAACTGTAAATGTTTGCTAGATGACATTTACTTTAAACGTCAAATTTGAAAATTCAATATAACCTCAAATTTTAAAAATATTTTAGTAGGCTGTATTTATTTGGAAAATGTGAATTTGCATTCACTTAAACTTATTCATATTGGTACCAAATAAACAATCAAATTTCATAGTAAGTGAAAATTTTAAGTGGTGTTCTGACAGATATAGAACGAGAAAGAAATGTCTAAACAAAGATAGAAAATATGTATGTTCAACTCATCATCCCAGCAAAATAGCTGGATATGTTTGATCAGTTCGAGATCTGTTCTAGGTTACTTCAAACGTACTAAGTAAACAAAATTAACATATCAGGTTACTTAAAAAGTTACAAATAAATACGGTCTATGACACCAAATATTATATATTTTTTTACTATACTGTATAGTTGTTAGCATTAACTGAGTTTGCATGCGATCATTGTAAAAATTAATAAATTACATTGGTTTCTTGAATATAATTTGGTTTGATTGACACACGATTTTATTAATTACAAACATTACATATTAATCTGTTCATTATACACTGGGAGTATATAAAAATTCTTTTTATCATGTCCATATGTCATAATAATCTTTTAACAGCAATTAATTTATAAAGTCTTGTATACGGAGCTTGGGTAGAATTTATTTATAAAATTTTGATAATATAAATAAAAAGAGGAATAAGAAAAGTTAGAGACTCATACGTGCTTTAATAGAATTAATAAAAATAATTTTCTTTTCCTGACTCTATTCTAAACACTCTGAATACATTCATTTTTGCTCCTTCTATAAGTTCACTGTGCGCTAATTCGATCTGTCAATCGTAGGTCACTACCACAACAAGGCGACAAATAAAAAATCAGAACGAAGCAGCTCGGGCAAACATTCACTCTAACACAGCATTAGAAGAAAGCAATAAAGAATGAACAATTTATAACTTAAGAACAAATTTCATTAACTAAAAAAAAAAAAAATTATTTACTTAGTAACTTATTCACTAACTTGTACGCCGCCCACCACTTCTTAGTATTCTATAAAAAAAAATTGTATGAGTTATAAAAATATATAAATATGTTGATGTTTCTTCCTTACTGTAGCATTGTGGTGGGCCCAATATGAACGGCCACGATTCCAGCCACGGTAATTTCTCTGGCCTCGGCTGCCACGGTAATTACCATTACCTCGAAAATTTCCTCGGCCACGAAAACTTCCACGGCCGCGGAAACTTTCGTGACTTCTGCCGCGAATACTTTCTTCTTTCTTCCTTTCATCGTTTTCCTTCCCGTCCTTCTTCCCGTCCTCCTTCGCGTCCTCCTTCCCGTCCTCCTTTCCTTCTAATGTCTCTAGTTGGCGCCTTAATTCTTTCAAATAATTTTCACTGTCTTTAATTTTTTTTTTAGATCTTCCATTGTACCTGCCATAGGAAAATATAAATCTATTAATAACAATAAGTAATAAATTATAATTTAAAATATTTACTTACTCTTTTCTTCTTCCATTTCTGCTGCACTACGATCGTATCAATTTTTTTTTTCAATAATTACTAATAAATTTTATTTGTACTTATGGCAATATTTTTCAAAATATATATATATATATATATATATATATATATATATATATATATATATATATATATATATGTGAAATTAGTTCCTATTTTTATTACTATTATAATGAAAGTTTCGACTGAGAAATACAATTATAAACAAATAAAATATCACATCAGATGTACAATTTTTATTTTAGAAATTTTGACGTTTCCCATTTATATAAATATATTATTATTAAAATACTTTTCATAATATAAATACATATTCCACCAAATTTTAATTGTTAAATAATTTCACGTTAGTGAAAAAAATTTTGGAATCGCAGTCGCCGGTTTTTGGTCATCCCATACAGGTCCAACCATTTATGTAATAATTTAAAATTTTATACCATTATATGTGGTTTCATAAGGAATAGTGCCTTTTTGAGGTCTCATATTTTTACCGTGCATACTTTTGCGTAATTAAATTAAAACTGAGCCAAAGTGTAACTTGACACAGAAGATCCAGAAACCATGTCTAAATTTAAGAAGAATTACTGTCATCGCTGGAAAGTGAGATCATTCTACACGGCTAATCATGCTTTAACTTCCATTCGTTTCATATCTTCGAACTTCCCTTCAAAATGGATCATTTTTAAAAAAAATATATAAAAATGTTTATCACTATTTCTTATTGCACTACACAAAATTATTGTAATCGCTGGAAAACTTGTAAAGAAAGAGATGTTGTTATCATTTATTTCGTACATAATTCTCAGTAATATATTTTGCCAGCTGTCAATGTCAATTTAATAAATTAAATGTTTCCTACAAAAATTAAACTACTCTTTTGGAAAGGACAATTGGAACCAAAAATGAAGGTAATAACTAGATATTATAGCAAACAAAATTTCAACATTCTACTGTTAATCTTTTCTGAGTTATGTTAAAAATTCAAGAAAACACTATAAGCAAAGTGCCCTTTTGGCAATGCCGATTGCAATAAAAAAGGGAGGTGCTAAACTAGATGTTATAGCAGTCCTATGTAAAAAAAATTAAGAATTTTATGGCCATTTGTTTTTGAGACATACGTACGTTTTGTCACGCTGAAACTAGGCAAAATGGATTCAGGGATGGTCAAACTGAATATTTCCGTTGAAAACTCAAAACCGAAAATTTTCGCGAGTACAATACTTCCTTTTACTTAGTACAAATTGAAATGAAAATGTGTGTTCGTGTTTAGTACAGCATGTCCTTTATAAAAATACTTATACTTACGGTTAGATTTCTTTGTATTTTTCTAAATGAAAACTGGTAAATTTTAGGCCTATAAGATATTCGACGTTACTATAAAACGAAATACTAAACTTAAAAAAAACGACAAATTATAAACTCTAGAACTAAATAATCGTTATAAAAAGACTTGATTTTATTAGTAAATATACGGAAGTAGGTAATATTTCTGTGAAACTACATAAATAAAGTATGTGTTTACGGATTTGTTTCTACTTTATTTATTAATCACAACCGTGAAATGAAATCAAAACTAAATGTGTATTCTAAACGACACGTTAGTAACAACGTAATGCTTTATGGATGGTGTAAGTAAATATGAAGATATTTGTTCCCTTTTCTGTTGAATTTTTTTAATTGAATAAAATTACAATGAGGAATGTGACTAAATTTTGATTTTTATATATGTAATACAGAAAAAAAATCCATATTTTTTGTAAATTATTAAAGATTTGGGGAGGGGATGCTGCGACATCATCGTGGCCGAACCGTAAAAGAAGTTAGGTAGGCGGTTACTGTAAGAAACACTCTACCTAGTTTTTGTAAATGATGAAATTGCTAATAACTTTCTTCTTACAAACAATTGTTTAGTTTTTATTATTACAATGAGAAGTTAGGGTGGTTAGTTGTTATATTTTAGGACTTATGTACTGAAATTTAATTATAGACACATACCCCATTTGTAATTTAAATAACGCGCGCTTCTACAAAATTCTTCTTATTGTGCTTAGAGTACAGAGAACAAAACATATGCATTCATATATATTTAAAATTTTACATAAGAAACATGTTGACGATGTGTCATTATTTAAATGTAAAAAAAAATACAACTCATCTCTGGTTTATGAAAAACATACAAAAAACGGTTGACGTTTACTAACTGGTACGTAACTATCTTCAAACGTAAGGCAGAGTGCACATTATACTCGCGCATTCTCAATTCCAGCGAATATCAATAGGTATGGGTGTTACCGCAATTATCATATACTCAGTTATAAAAGGTTAATTTTAAGGTAGTTTTTTTTAATTTATGTAAGCCCTCTGTCTGCATACACTCAGTTAGGTCAGGTAAGCTTTAATTTTTTTTTCAATTAATATAAACCCTTCGTCGGTATAACAGGTCGGACGTAGAGAGGTTAGATTAGGTTGTTTGAATGCCACTGATATTCGCGTGTTCTGCTGCTTGTTAAACGCGTGAAGTTAGTTACGTACGTAAATTTTTAACTGTTGTAGATATCAAGGAAATTAGAATTTAAATTACGCAATAATTTTAGGTGATTTTATTATACTATATTTACATGTCATTTTCAATCTGACAAGAAATAAAATTAAATATCGTTAATGAAAAAACTACGATATTACAATACAATGAAAATTATCTTTCACGGAATGAAATTAGTAGTCATTTATTATGATGGTACTCTAGGTACTTATGTTACCGAAATTCTTTCATTATTTGTAGAAAGAGATGAAAAGTTTCTATCTACATTAATTCCAAAGATTCACGACTTTTATTTTAAATATTTCATTCAGTTTGTTCTGAATAATTTTTAATTGTATATTTGTTACAAACACATGAAATAATGGGTATAGTAATCTATTTTTGTACATAGTAATAAAGTTTTATGCATTTTGATCAAATATTTCATAATTTTATTTTCAATAATAAATATTATAAAAGCCCTTTAGAATTACTCTGGAGATTCAGTTTTTTTATTTTCACATCATACTGGTGTTTTGGAAATAAATAAAACAACACTAGCGCCACCAGTTAGTTTAGCATGTCGCAATGTAACCAAAATATTATTATGTTCTTGTTTTAGCTTAGAATATAAATTTCATTTATGCCTAAAAATAATATTTTAATGCTTATACATATAAAATTAAATATAAAAATATTTAATTGTTGAATACTTATATCGATTCCTTCTTTAGCAGATGCAATAATATTCGTCCGATATACACAGAAACAAATTTTACAAAGACTGGTTTAAACGGTATTGTTAAACCTATAAAAATTATGTGTATATATTGCTTAAAAACATAGATGTATTAATTCAAAAATAATATTGTGTGATAATTAATTTTATAAACAGAGTTATTGTTATCTTTAATACAAGAATACAATAATTTTAAATAAAATAATAATTTATTGATGAGTGAAGTGTTGATAGATAATTTAATCAAAAATTTGTTTAATTTACCAAGGCAATCTTAATTCATTTTCTAAAAAACTATAAATTTTATTTAATTAATATATCGTTAAATATGAATAATTATGAAAGTAATTTTAATTTATGGGAAGCCTTTTTAATTTTTGAACTACTTATATTCTAAAGCTTTTAGCGCTAAAATAAATAGGTAAAGAGATACAGAAGTATGAAAAAAATAACATTGAAATCGCTAAGTGCCATTTTTCATTTCTACACCCGGTACCTATACAACTGTGCAATAAAACACGGAATATAGGACTATAACATGGGATTTCAAAAAATTACGAATACTTTCTCTCCTGATGCATTTAGAGCAAAACTACAAAAGTACAAAGATGTTCAAATTTCAATTCTACATCAAATAATATCATATCTGATGGAACTGCACGTCTGTAGTATGAGATATATTAAATAAAAAATGTAACTTTTGCGCTAAAAATCAGACAGTTACGGAAATAAAAAAATATTTACCTGAGAGTTTATTATTGTTATTATGTCATTATAATTAATGTTTTCTGACGTGCAGAAATGACAAATATGTTTTACGTCGGCCGACTTTTTTTTTTAATTCTTTATGTATGTTATTAAATTACTGATGAAATTTTCCGATTACAAAACGGTTAGATTTTACGAAATTCTATGATATTTTAAAATGAAATAAGATGATTTCTCATAAGTAAATAGTGCAAAACAAAGCTTAAATTATGATTACATTTAATTTATAAAATTTAAACTTTGATCACTACAATCATAAGGCATGTTTTAATTAAGTTAATTTTTAATAACAATGATAAACGGAGATATCCTCAAAGTTTCCTACGTGACGTCACATATCTCCTCTCCAAAATTTTATTAATGTTTTTCTCCGGAATTATCAATACTAGAGCGATTTAAAAAAATACGGGTATTTTATTTTTTGTACAGAACCATAAAATGGAAAAAAAGAAATTAGGTCATATATACCATTAAGGTTTACAAACAACACATTTGATTATATCAACTAAAAAACTTGTAGTAACTTCCTTAAATGTAAGTAAAATTACTTTCAAGTGAAGCAAGTAATCTACTTTGTTGAATAATAACTGTTTTATTAAGGAGGTATGTCGGTAAATATTATAAATTCTTCTTCAAATTATTATAATTTGTTCCCCAAAATTATCCATTCAAAAGGTTTGTTCGTTAAATGCAATAGTCTAAAACGAAGTGAAAATTTTGAGTAAGATAATAGAAGAAAATGTAATCAAATTTTATAAAATTTTAATTTTGATTATATCAACCACAAGGCGTATTTTAATTAATCCTTTTTTTAACAAAAATGAACTTGTAATTAAGGTTTACAGCCTAAAAATTTGATTTTAGCAATAAAAAATTTGGCTAAGGTATACCGTGCTTGGTATTAATTGAAAGCACTGGACAAGGGCTTAGCTTGCAAAAATGATAAAATAGTCCCATGTCGATCGGCTTTTGTTTTCAGCGAAAAGTTGTCAGAAGTATGTTGTGTTTGGTATCGTATGAAAGGAGTCGATAAGAGCTGGCTTGCAGAAATCATAAAATTTTTGATCGGCTTTTGTTTTTGTGAAAAAATGTCAGAAGTATGCTGTGTTTGGTATCAAATGAAAGCACTCAAGTAGGGCAGCCATATTGAAATAACAAAAATTTGCCAGGTCGATCGGCTTTTGTTTTTTTTTGCAAAATTTGTCACAAGTATGTCGTGTTTGGTATCATATGAAAGGTCTCGTCGAGAGCTGATGTACAGAAATGAAATTAGACGTCAACTGTAAATATTTCATTGATGCCGGAGGCCTAGTGAAGCTCAGCATAGCTGAGCCTTCGCTAGTCATATACTATTTTGATAGATTCACTATCTATATATCTATCTATCTATCTATATTTGCATTCATCTCGAGCATCGCAAAAAGTTTGCTCACGGGTACAGGTCAAACCATTCATTGAATAATTTTAATATTATTTTATTAGATGTGGTTTAATGAGGACCAATCGCTTTTGGGTGTCCCATATTTTTACCGTGCATAGTTTTTGTGTAAAAAATCGAAAACTAAGCCAAAAAGGAAAAGTGGAACAAAACTGAAAAAAATATCTTAGATGCCAGGTTTAAATTTAAAAAGAATTACTGTGCCATCCGTCATTTTTGACAATTCAATATGAAACTTTTAATTGATTTATTTTGAAAATGAAAAGAGATATTGTAAAGGTAATTATATTTTTACACATTATAATAGTGAGCGAAATATATACAAATACACTGAATGGCGCATATAAAATATTTAATTTTATGACATTGACATTTATCATCTGTTGGGTCAGTCAATCAAAATATTCGTGGCACAAGTTTTATATTTGCAAAGAGAAATATACAGAAATATAAAGGAAAGTATGATTAAAAGAACATGTACAATACACTTTGTGATGTAGGTATATAATTTAAAATATGTTTCGCTGTATTTAAATATGTATTTTTATTTCAGTTACAATTTTTAATTGGTTACCCAAACAGGAGTACATTTATAGAAGAGAAATAACATAAAATTACTGATAATAGCACTACTGAAGTGTAACTGATTATCATACAAGTGCATTGTACACATTAATTATATATTCATATCATATGACGTTTGTCAAAACGTCAGCTCTAATCAAACACTAATCATGCAAGTCTTGTATTTTCCTGGACAAATATATTGTCAAATTAGTTTAAAAGTAAAATTACACTACATTTTGTAATGTAAGTATGTAATTTTATATTTTCTTGGCTGTATTTAGATATGTATTTTAATTTTAGTTATAGTTTTTAATTAGTTTAATTTACAGAAAAGAAATAACATAAAAATACGGTTAATAACACTATTTACAAAAATTTAATTATGGAAATCAAACAAGGCGCGTCGTAATCAGTCATAAACATATTTATTTAAAAATACTGACAAATTTTTCCTTCATACTCTCTTGGAAGAAATGTTTAACAATTTGTTGTACAATAATTATTTTGAATTATGTATCTGGATTATATTAAACTGTAAGTAACTGCATTTTATACATTCTTTATGTATTC
Organism: Stenolophus ochropezus; assembly: GCA_035578165.1. Taxonomy (NCBI): domain Eukaryota; kingdom Metazoa; phylum Arthropoda; class Insecta; order Coleoptera; family Carabidae; genus Stenolophus; species Stenolophus ochropezus. The sequence continues at coordinate 625,756 of JAQOWZ010000069.1, forward strand.
TTTCATCAAATTTCAGATGAAAGTAGTTGATTACAACAACGAGTAGATTTTTAAAAATTCTATTGTATTTTGTTAGAGAATGAGGTGATTTTTTAAATAAAAACGTTTACAAACACACAGTATCTATCCAATTATTCAATTATCATTGATATTTCAAACAACAAACACTTTCTGAAACCAAACATTAATCAAAAAATGCGTTTGTTGACATATGCTCTCAGGTGTATGGATTGCATGAAAAATCATATTTTTACTACGAATTAATGCAAAAGTATATTTGAAAATTATTGTATATTAGTTTAAGGTATGATATAAATATTTTTATGTACATTTTTAAATTTATCACTTACAGATATCATATTAGGTTACTGGCTTAGAGTGTAATCAAATGAAATTAAATGAAGCTATTTTTATCATATATGATGCTATAAAAAAAGGAAATATAATATATTTTTTCATATACAAAATTTGTGATGATGAAAGTTGTGAGCAAGATTTGCAAGTTCCCACAGTTAATTTTAGTTATTATTCTGTAGTTATAGACATATGTCATTTTAATATATATTATTATACTTTTATATTCATTGGATAGTAAATAAAAATTACTTTATGAACATTATTTTTTCATATATTTTACTTATTTTATTCAATTCAAATTTGTCAATCTGACATCCAAAATTCTTTTTCATAAACGAAGTGTACCTATTACAATGATAAGATATATTCTAAACTGATTTATTTAGAAACTAAAAATATTTAACATTTAAAAATGAGCCTTTAGATTCTCGAAAATTTAAAAGAAAATGGCCGGCTTTGATTGTTGGCTGCCCTTTAAGTAAATTTTCGGGACCTAAAGGCCCATTGGTAATTGTTAAGTTATATTTACAAGATTTTTATTAAAAAAATATTGTGTTCTAATTAAATTTATTAACAAGTGTCATTGAATTTTAAAATTTAAACTTAACACAAGTTTGAACGCGTCCAAAATAAAGTTGTCAAATTATCTTGTCATTTTAAAATTTACATTTAATGGTCACATTCAGTAATCCGAATGTATAACACATGTTTGAATGCATCCAAAATAAAGTTGTCAAATTATCTTGTCATTTTGACAATGGTGAAAATATAAGTGTTAGACTTTATTATGCATTTAAATTCAATAAGACTAGATCATAGATTAAGGAAATATATTTGTAGAAGATTGGATATCTACCTTATCATCTGTGAAAACAAATTTTTGCGCCCCTTAGGGTCAGTTACGGGAACTAAATTTGACATGTGCGTTAACGGTCGGTAATGTCAAACCCCATAATTTAAATTATTTTGTTTTTTGTTTGATATTTATTTCTTCATATAGTATTTCATACAATATTTATCATGAAGAGATATTTCTAGTAATGTCAATATTAAGGATTAACTATATTGTAAAATATTTATTTTTATGACCATAATAAATAATATTTTAAAACTTTCTTTTAAAATATGTATGTTATTGTGAGATATTTAGTAATTTTATACTTTTTTTCTTATTTTCTGGTATATTTATAATTTAAACTAAATACAAGTTGCAAATCAGATTTAAATATTTGAATTAATATTTACTAAATATGCAAAATTTGTAGAAAAAAAATCTTGCTTTGTATATTTTAGTATTACCGTTGATAGAGGAATCAATTAATTTTTCAATCAACGGTATTATAACAAAGTACCTATAAAATTCCTATAGAAAATAATACTATTATTACCAATGATAATCAAATATTTTACATTGATTTCAAATCAAAATATTTTGTAAAATGTCAAAGAAAATAGAAAATAAAAGAATTTCATGTGATACTTGATGAGAAAACATTAATTTTTAAATAAAGAAGTTAGCAATTTATTGTATATCTCAACTTGTACAAATGAAACTACTCCAAGAAATAAAGTATTTGTTTGCATATATGTTAATTCTATAATTTTACCTTTAATTATAACTGTGTCGTGAAGACACGTTTAAATAAGAATTCTAAAATACAGTCCAAAACTGATCAGTCTATCATTTGGAACAAGCCTTCACAAGCGCAGTTTGAAAAATATCACAAATATTCAATAAAACCATTCTACATAAACACTTCTGGAAATTGTCCTGGTACTCTTTTTGCATTGTCATAACGTAAGCAAAGAAATTTTGCCTAAAACGAGTGCATAAAATATTATACTTATAGCAAATTTGAAAGCACTTTAAATAGGGCTGAAAGTGTAAAGAAAGAATGAGTAGAAAGTAGAAGCCAGGAAATAAAAACTGTAATAAAAATTTCAGACGATAGACATATTCGCAATAATACTACATATTCTAAAATGAACTCTTTCATTGTAGATGTACATATGTACCAAAAGAATTAGATAGGTACAGAGAAAATATGACAATGATTATTATAATGAAAATGTTGTTGATAAGAATCAATGGCTACAATTTTTATTGTAATCAAGCTATGCGTTATGGCTTGAAAATCGAAAGTAAAGCGAGATCAGTATTTCAAGCTTAATATTATCTAACCAACCATACTTAGCATGTAGTGATGATGGTTTTATGAAAACAGAAAACGGATTTAAACTTTTGGAAATAAAATGTCCTTATTCCTGTCAAAACAAATTCATTCTAGATTTACAAAATAAGAAGTCAGCTGTAAATGATTTTTTTCTTTTCACATCATACTGGTGATTTGGAAATAAGTAAAACAACACTAACGCCACCGGTTAGTTTGATATGTCACAAAGTATTCAAAATATTATTGATGTTCTTGTTTTTGCTTAGAATAATAAATTTCATTTATACCTAAACATAATATTTTTATTCATATACATATAAAATTAAATATAAAAATATTTAATTGTTGAATAATTATATCGATTCCTTCCTTAGCAGATGCAATGATATTTATAATTAGTACCATTTATGTGATTTCTTTTCAACTATTAAAATATTGATTTTTTCTGATGTACACAGAAACATATTTTACAAAGACTGGTTTAAACGGTATTGTTAAACCTATAAAAATTATGTGTATTTAAAAATATAGATTTATTAATTCAAAATTATTATTGTATAGTAATTAAATTTATAAACAAAGTTATAGTTATTTTTAATACAAGAATAGAATAATTTTAAATAATTTGTTTCAGTTATCAAGGCAATCTTAATTCATTTTCTAAAACACATTAAATTTTATTTTATTAGTATATCATTAAATATGAATAATTATGAAAGCAAGTTGCCTTTATAGGATGCCTACTTAATTTTTGAACAAATTATTTTCCCACACATTTAGCGCTAAAATGAATAGGTAAAGAGATAAAGAAGTATGAAAAAAATAACATTGAAATCTACACCCGGTATACAGCTGTGCAATAAAACAAGAAACATAGGACTTTAAAATGGGATTTCAAAAAATTTTGAATACTCTCTCTCCTGATATATTTACAGCAAAACTACAAAAGTACAAAGTTGTTCAAATTTCAATTCTACATCAGATATAATCATAACCGATTGTACTGCACGTCTATTGTATGAAATATATTAAATATAAAATGTAACTCTTTCGCTAAAAATCAGACAGTTACGGAAATAAAAAAAATCTGGTGTGTCCAACACAATACCTCCCGCCACTGTAGTAATAGTTACTATATCAGTTGTTCAATACATTTAATTTGTAGTTTTAAAATTAGTTTGTTATTGCAGTTCAGAATATTTTTAATTCAGTTCATACCTAAAATTTCCTTCATAAAATTTGTATGACCAACATGGCAACTATTTTTGACGTTACTAAAACAGGAACCGAAATTACTTTGATTTACGCATGCAAATACATTTCTAATATATTTCTTCCATCTTTTTAAATTTTACAATAAGATTACTTCATTTTTACTTATTTTATCTTTTACATTTACTTAAATCAAATTTGACATCATATGTCAAATTTTGTGAACATATTAATAACTCCTCTGTTTTATCGAAATTCTTCAGCCTAAACGATATGTAAAATTATTAAAATTTATATATTTTTTTCTATGTAGCTAGAAGTTTTATGCAAACATAATTATGCAGATCAGTAGAAAATTTAAAAATCTTTATATTTATAAAAACGAAATTTACGAAAATGTGGTATTTCAAGGTATTTTTTAGGAAAAACGGTGTAAAGTTTCAAGTAAAGTACTACTACCGGTTAACCAATTGTAGTCAAAATCTAATCAGTTCATCATGTTAGAATAAAACTCTTAAATACCAAATATTATATTTTTTACATGTATCGTATTGGAGTTATCGTGGACGAAAAATCGTCACAGACACACTTACACACACAGACACACATACACACACAAGCATACAGACATCAAGGTAATAATAGTAAAATCTTATTCTAGGGACCCCAATTCGTGCTCATATGTTGAAATCTCACACTCGAAATATCTGACCAAAAACAATACCTCCCTTATCTATATATTAATAGGCGGAAGGTAAAAATATTTATCTGAGAGTTTATTATTGTTATTATATTATTCTAGTAAATGTTATAAATGATATTAATTATTCATTTTTGTTAAAGTCAAATATTATTTTAAAAATAAATTACATATATTTTACGTCGACCGGCTTTTGTTTTTTTTTCAAAAAATTGTTAGAAATATGTCATGTTTGGTATCAAATGAAACGTCTCGTTGTAGGCTAGCGTGCAGAAATGACAAAAATGATCCATGTCGATCGACTTTTGTTTTATGCAAAAAGTTATTGGAAATATATCGTGTTTGGAATCTAATGAAAGGTCTCAGTAAGGGCTAACGAGCAGATATGAAAAAATTGTTTCATGTCGATTGGCATTTGTTTTTTGTACTGACAGCGGAGCTCTAGGGAATGCTCGGCGTAGCCGAGAATTCGCTAGTCATATACTATTTTGATAGATTCATTATATATATATCTATATATAGTTGGATTCATCTCGAGCATCGCAAATATTTTGCTCACGGGTACAGGTCAAACCATTCATGGAATAATTTTAATATTATTTTATTAGATGTGGTTTAAAGTGGAATAGGGCCTTTTTGGGGTCTCATATTTTTACTGTGAGTGGTTTTCGTGTAAAAAATCGAAAACTAAGCAAAAAAGGAAAACTAGAACAAAACTGAAAAAAATATCTTAGATGCCAGGTTTAAATTTAAAAAGAATTACTGCGCCATCCGTCATTTTTGACAATTCAATATGAAACTTTTAATTGAATTATTTTGAAAATGAAAATAGATATTGTAAAGGTAATTATATTTTTACACATTATATTAGTGAGCGAAATATATACAAATACACTGAATATTGAGTGTGGTGTATTTAAAATATTTAATTTTATGACATTTGACGTTTGGTCAGTCAATCAAAAAATTCGTGGCACGTTTTATATTTTTAAAAAGAAATATAAAGTAAACTATATTTAAAAGAATATGTACAATACACTTTGTGATGTAAGTATATCATTTTAAATATGTATCGCTGTATTTAAATATGTATTTTCATTTCAGTTATAATTTTTAATTGGTTACCCAAACAAGAGTACATTTATAGAAGAGAAATAATATAAAATTACTAATAATAACACTACTGAAGTGTAATTGATTATTATAAAAGTGCATTGTACAGAATAATTTACGGCAAACCTTATTTACAATATAATCAAACAATCATAATGCAAGTCTGGTATTTGCTTGGAGAAATATATAGTAAAATTAGTTTAGAAGTAAAACTACACTACATTTTGTAATGTAAGTATGTAATTTTATATATTCTTGGCTGTAGTTAGATATGTGTTTTCATTTCAGTTATTATTTTTAATTGGTTAAGATATCCAAACAAGAATTTATTTATAGAAAAGAAATAACATAATATTACGGATAATAACAATATTGACAAAAAAATAAATTCTGGAATTCAATCAAAGCGCGTCGTATTCAGTCATAAACACATTTATTTAAAAATACTGACAAACCTTTCCTTTATACCCACTTGGAAGAAATGTTTAATAATTTATTGTACAATAATTATTTTGAATTATGTCTCTGAATTATAATAAACTGTAAGTAACTGCATTTTATACATTCTTTATGTATTCTTTCATCAAATTTCAGATGAAAGTAGTTGATTACAACAAAGATTAGATTTTTAAAAATTCTATTGTATTTTGTTATGGAATGAAATGATTTTTTAGATAAAAACGTTTATAAAAACAACGTATCTATTCAATTATTAATTTATCATTGATATTTCAAACAATAAACACTTTCTGAAACCAAATATTAATCGAGAAATGCGTTTTCTATAATAAGGCAATTCGTTGGATGAAAATCATTATTATAACGTATCCTTGAAAATGAAACCAGAAAAATTGCACGATATTATAAAATTTAACAAAAATGGTTCATTTGACAATTGAGTTGGAGACATCTAAGTGAAAAATGTCATATTAACTAAAATGTATAATGAAATATTGTACGAAATTTAATAAGAAATCATCTCCAATACAGGTACTTTTATATAGAATATAAATATTTATATATTATTAGTTAAATATTTTATTTTTTAGATGAGACTATAACCTACACGTACTCAGATACTCTAACATGGAATTTTTTATAAACTCAAACAATCTATTGGGCAATAATTATAAAAATAAGTAATAGTAAAACATATTCTTTATTAAATGCAAACTAAAGAATATTCCAGAATGGATTATTTAATCAAGAAAACTACATTTCAAAATTGATTTACAATTTGACGTTTAAAAAACTATATTTGATTACTATTCAAACACTTCCAAAGGTAAATTCATACTGTACAGTATTCTTCCCTTATATATAAATACTTTTAAATCTAATTTACACATATTTTAGATAGTTAGACTATAGATTTTGTCTGATTACGTGGAAAAACTGACAAGCCTTTATTTCATACAGTTTTGGAGGAAATTGTTTAACAATTTAATGTACAATAATTAGTATATAAATAAATAATGTATCTGGACTTTATTAAACTTTTATTAATTGCAATTTACTCTTTCTTTACGCATTTTTTAACATTTCTAAAGAAAACATTTGATTACAATAGAAATTACATTTTTCAAAATTCTGTAGTATTTTATAATGCAATGAGATGATTTCTCAGATGTAAACGTTTACATAAACAAAGTATCTATCCATTTATCCATTTGTAACTGATGTATGAAACAATAAACACCTTTTCAAACCAAATATTCACCGAGTAGTTCGTCTTATTATCAGCTGATGGCATCTGCTCTTAGTCGAACTTGTATGTGATTGTACTGAACGAAAATTCATGTTTTCATTAAGAAATAATGCAAAAGAACGTATAAAAATTGGTCACTTTATCTACAACTAACAGGCATACAAATTTTCAGTTATGTATGAGTAGTTCATATATACCTCAACAGATGGCGCTAGAGTAGCACTTAAATTTCAAAATAACTTCAAATTGTATTTATTATACTTTTATAATCATTTAAATTGATATTTATAATAAAAAATAAATTATTAATAACAATAACAATAGTTGTAGATAAATACATATATAATTTAGCTTCATAAATATATAAATGAACATAGCAACAGAAAAACATGAATATAATCTTGTTTTTTTTGGCAATATAAAAATTTATCAGTTTATAAATTTTGGTATGTTATTTCACATTATTTATATTTATAAAATAGATAATTATTTTCAAAATAATACATTTTTATATATTCTTTAACTAACTTCATACTTATTGTGTCAAGTGATGACAGTTATGCTTTCAAACTTAATGTATTGTATGAAACTACAAATTTTGCTAAGGTATAATAAAAAAGAATGTATGAAAATTAGTTAAATTCATCTTTGAATAATTTTTTTCAAGGTATGATATAAATAATAAATATAAATAATAAAAAAAAAATTAGGATCGAGGCGGTCTCAAACCAGAGCAAGTGGTAAGTTATTATTATTTATTTTCTAAACGGTCTCGCGTGCCGCTTTTAAATTGTTATAAATAAATAATATACATTACAACAAATGTTTCTAGGTACAACACATAGTAGCATCCCCCGTAGAAGATTGTGAAAAAAATTCCTCAAGTTCAAAACTTGACAAATTAAACATATATTTTTATTTATTTCCTAAACGGTCTCGCGTGCCGCTTTGAAATGGTTATAAATAAATAATATACATTACAACAAATGTTTTTTAGTTTCATCATCGTCATTATATATTATTAAAAGTAGTCTTAATATTATGATTGGCTATTGCAAAACTGCGAAGTTCTTAAATTTTATATCCTGGAAATAAATATTAACATTTGCTTCCACAGGCGTTTATTGTTATTATTTTTTTGTATAATCAATTTGATATCAATACTTCAAATATTCCTTACATTCATTATTTATTATTATCTTCTTCATTATCTGCATGGTTTTAATTTATTCAAATTACTAAAATAAAAATACGGTATAATAACAATTCGCACGTCCATGAACATAAATTTAAAATTTTCTTCCTAGATATACAGGGTATTCCATTTAAGCGTGCCACCATTGCTATCTCGAGAACTATAAGAGCTACGAGGTTGGTTAAATTAGCAAAGAACCACCATTTTACAAGACTAATACAATGAACAAAAAAATTTTTTTTTTCGACCAGTGGTTCACAAAATACGGGACACAACTTTCTTATTTTAAATGGGAACATATATTTATTTTTAGGTTATTTGATAGTGTATTTTTTTCTGAATTCAACAATATAAACATCCATATACTAAACCATTAGATTCACTATCTATATATCTATCTATATATCTATCTATATATCTATCTATATATCTATCTATAGATTCATCACGAGCATCGAGTAACTTTTGTAATCGCCTACAGCCTGAACCATGCAAGTGATTGTTATAAATTTTTTTTTAATATGTGCGGGCTAATGAGATCTGGTGCCTTTTGGGTGTCTTATATTTTTACTATTAGTAGTTTTCGTGTAAAAAATTAAAACTTTGCACAAATGCTGCCTTGAAACAATGGATCTCAGAGACCATGTCTAACTTTAAAAAGAATCACGCCGTCATCCGTCACTTTTGACAATCTGCCTATGAATTTTAAATGATTATATCTTTTAATAGAAAATTGATATCAAAGAATTAAAAACAATTTCATGAATAATAGACTTGAGCAAATGTGTTACAACTAATTTAAGTTTAAAACATAACGTATTTAATTAATATAAATTTTGACGTTTCCAATGTCAAAAGTCAATGTTGCCAAATGTGTGATGAAGTAACTAAATTAAAACCAAATATTCCTAAACTAACTTCACTGAAGACGGTGGCAGTTGTATTAGGGTTGACAATATTAATTTATAAATTTAAAAATTAACTACTATTTTTTAATGCAAACAGTGTTGCCAAATTATAAAGTAACTAAATAAAATCAAATATTCCTAAATAAAATAAATTGAATACTTTGCTGTGTTTGTTTTCAAAAGAAAGAAAACCATAAGGGCCAGTTTTAAAAGTTGTTAGAAGTAGGTCATCCTTGGGTTCTAAGGAAAGTTATATTAGGCTAGGTCACGATGAGGGCTAGCGTGCAGAATGAACAAAAATGTTCTATATCGAACGGCTTTTGTTTTTTGGAAAATGTTGTAAAAAGTATGTGGTGTTTGGTATCAAATGAAAAGGCTCGATAAGGGCTGGCGTGTAGAATTAAGAAAAAAGGTCAATATTGATCGGCTTTTGTTTTTGCAAAAATTTCTCAAAGATATGTCGAATTTGGTCCCAAATGAAAGGTCTCGTTGAAAGCTAGCGTGCAGAATTGACAAAAATGTTCCATGACGATCGGCTTTTGTTTTATGCAAAAAGTTGTCAGAAGTATGTCGTGTTTGGTATCAAATGAAAGGTCTCGGAGAGGGCTAGCCTGCGGAATTGACAAAAATGTACTAGGTCGATCGGTTTTTGTTTCTGCAAAAAGTTGTCAGAAGTATATCGTGTTTGATATCAAATGAAAGGTCTCGGAGAGGGCTAGCCTGCAGAATTGACAAAAATGTACTATGTCGATCGGTTTTTGTTTTTTGCAAAAAGTTGTCAGAAGTATATCGTGTTTGATATCAAATGAAAGGTCTCGGAGAGGGCTAGCGTGAAGAATTGATAAAAATGTGCTATGTCGATCGGTATTTGTTTTTTGCAAAAAGTTGTCAGAAGTGTGTGGTATTTGGTATCAAATGAAAAGTCTCGTTGAGGGCTAGCGTGCAGAATTGACAAAAATGTTCCATGTCGATCGGCTTTTGTTTTATGCAAAAAGTTGTCAGAAGTATGTCGTGTTTGGTATCAAATGAAAGATTTTGGAGAGGGCTAGCGTGCAGAATTGACAAAAAATGTGCTATGTCGATCGGCTTTTGTTTTTTGCAAAAGGTTGTCACAAGTATATCGTGTTTGATATCAAATGAAAGGTCTCGGAGAGGGCTAGCGTGCAGAATTGATAAAAATGTGCTATGTCGATCGTTATTTGTTTTTTGCAAAAAGTTGTCAGAAGTGTGTGGTGTTTGGTATCAAATGAAAAGTCTCGTTGAGGGCTAGCGTGCAGAATTGACAAAAATGTTCCATGTCGATCGGCTTTTGTTTTATGCAAAAAGTTGTCAGAAGTATGTCGTGTTTGGTATCAAATGAAAAGTCTGGGTGTGGGCTAGCGTGTAGATATGATAAAAATGTTGCATGTCGATCGACTTTTGTTTAATGCAGAAAGTTGTCAGAAGTATGTCGTGTATGGTATCAAATGAAAGGTCTCGGTGAGAGTTGGGGTACATAAATGACAAAAATGTTTCATGTCGACCGGCTTTTGTTTTTTTTGCAAAATATTATTAGAAGTATATCGTGTTTGCAATCTAATGAAAGGTCTCGATGAGGCCTGACGTGCAAATATAAAATAATTGTTTCATGTCGATTGGCATTTGTTTTTCTCACTGACAGCGGAGCTCTAGGGAATGCTCGGCGTAGCCGAGAATTCGCTAGTCCATATACTAAACGATTAGATTTACTATCTATCTATATATCTATCTATATATCTATCTATAGATTCATCACGAGCATCGAGTAACTTTTGTAATCGCCTGCAGCCTGAACCATGCAAGTGATTGTTATAATTTTTTTTTTAATATGTGGGGGCTAATGAGATCTGGTGCCTTTTGGGTGTCTTATATTTTTACTATTAGTAGTTTTCGTGTAAAAAATTAAAACTTTGCACAAATGCTGCCTTGAAACAATGGATCCCAGAGGCCATGCCTAACTTTAAGAAGAATCACGCCGTCATCCGTCACTTTTGACTATCTGCCTATGAATTTTAAATGATTATATCTTTTAATAGAACATTGATATCAAAGATTTAAAAACAATATCATGAATAATAGACTTGAGCAAATGTGTTACAACTAATTTAAGTTTAAAACATAACGTATTTAATTAATATAAATTTTGACGTTTCCAATGTCCAAAGTCAATGTTGCCAAATGTGTGATGAAGTAACTAAATTAAAACCAAATATTCCTAAACTAACCTCACTGAAGACGGTGGCAGTTGTATTAGGGTTGCCAATATTAATTTATAAATTTAAAAATTAACTACTATTTTTTAATACAAACAGTGTTGCCAAATTATAAAGTAACTAAATAAAAGTCAAATATTCCTAAATAAAATAAATGGAATACTTTGCTGTGTTTGTTTTCAAAAGAAAGAAAACCATAAGGGCCAGTTTTAAAATGAAAAAAAAAATGAGTCATGTCGATCTACATTTGTTTTTCGAAAAAAGTTGTTAGAAGTAGGTCGTCCTTGGGTTTTAAGGAAACGACACAATACGGACTGGTGTGCGCGAATGACATAAATTTGTTATATTAGGCTAGGTCACGATGAGGGCTAGCGTGCAGAATGAACAAAAATGTTCTATATCGAACGGCTTTTGTTTTTTGGAAAATGTTGTGAGAAGTATGTGGTGTTTGGTATCAAATGAAAAGGCTCGATAAGGGCTGGCGTGTAGAATTAAAAAAAAAGGTCAATGTTGATCGGCTTTTGTTTTTGCAAAAATTTCTCAAAGATATGTCGAGTTTGGTCTCAAATGAAAGGTCTCGTTGAGGGCTAGCGTGCAGATTTGACAAAAATGTTCCATGTCGATCGGCTTTTGTTTTGTGGAAAAAGTTGTCAGAAGTATGTCGTGTTTGGTATCAAATGAAAGGTCTCGGAGAGGGCTAGCATGCAGAATTGACAAAAATGTTCCATGTCGATCGGCTTTTGTTTTTTGCAAAAAGTTGTCAGAAGTATGTCGTGCTTGATATCAAATGAAAGGTCTCGAAGAGGGCTAGCGTGCAGAATTGACAAAAATGTTCCATGTCGATCGGCTTTTGTTTTATGCAAAAAGTTGTCAGATGTATGTCGTGTTTGGTATCAAATGAAAGGTCTCGTTGAGGGCTAGCCTGCAGAATTGACAAAAATGTACTATATCGATTGGTTTTTGTTTTTTGCAAAAAGTTGTCAGAAGTAAATCGTGTTTGATATCAAATGAAAAGTCTGGGTGTGGGCTAGCGTGTAGATATGATAAAAATGTTTCATGTCGATCGACTTTTGTTTAATGCAGAAAGTTGTCAGAAGTATGTCGTGTATGGTATCAAATAAAAGGTCTCGGTGAGAGTTGGGGTACATAAATGACAAAAATGTTTCATGTCGACCGGCTTTTGTTTATTGCAAAATATTATTAGAAGTATATCGTGTTTGCAATCTAATGAAAGGTCTCGGTGAGGCCTGACGTGCAAATATGAAATAATTGTTTCATGTCGATCGGCATTTGTTTTTTGCACTGACAGCGGAGCTCTAGGGAATGCTCGGCGTAGCCGAGAATTCGCTAGTCATATACTATTTTCATAGATTCACTATCTATATATCTATCTATCTATATTTGGATTCATCTCGAGCATCGCAAAATCTTTGCTCACGGGTACAGGTCAAACCATTCATGTAATAATTTTAATATTAATTTATTAGATGCGGATTAATGAGGACCAATCGTTTTTGGGTATCCCATATTTTTACCGTGCATAGTTTTTGTGTAAAAAATCGAAAACTAAGCGAAAAAGGAAAACTGGAACAAAACTGAAAAAAATATCGTAGATGCTAGGTTTAAATTTAAAAAGAATTACTGTGCCATCCGTCATTTTTGACAATTCAATATGAAACTTTTAATTGATTTATTTTGAAAATGAAAAGAGATATTGTAAAGGTAATTATATTTTTACACATTATAATAGTGAGCGAAATATATACAAATACACTGAATATTGAGTGTGGTGTATTTAAAATATTTAATTTTATGACATTTGACGTTTGGTCAGTCAATTAAAAAATTCGAGGCACAAGTTTTATATTTTCGAAGAGAAAAATACAGAAATATAAAGTAAACTATATTTAAAAGAATATGTACAATACACTTTGTGATGTAAGTATATCATTTTAAATTTGTTTCGCTGTATTTAAATATGTATTTTCATTTCAGTTATAATTTTTAATTGGTTACCCAAACAAGAGTACATTAATAAAAGAGAAATAACATAAAATTACTGATAATAACACTACTGAAGTGTAATTGATTATTATAAAAGTGCATTGTACATAATAATTTACGGCAAACCTTATTTACAATATATTCGAACAATCATAATGCAAGTCTTGTATTTGCCTGGAGAAATATATAGTAAAATTAGTTTAAAAGTAATATTACACTACGTTCTGTAATGTAAGTATGTAATTTTATATATTCTTGGCTGTATTTAGATATGTGTTTTCATTTCAGTTATAGGGTTTAATTGGTTAAGATATCCAAACAAGAATATATTTATAGAAAAGAAATAACATAATATTACGGATAATAACACTATTGACAAAGAAATAAATTCTGGAATTCAATCAAGGCGCGTCGAATTCAGTCATAAACACATTTATTTAAAAATACTGACAACCTTTTCTTCGTACCCACTTGGAAGAAATGGTTAATAATTTATTGTACAATAATTATTTTGAATTATGTATCTGGATTATAATAAACTGTAAGTAACTGCATTTGAAATATTGTAAGAAATTTAATAAGAAATCATCTCTAATACATGTACTTTTATATAGAATATAAATATTTATATATTAATAGTTAAATATTTTATTTTTTAGATGAGACTATAACCTACACGTACTCAGATACACTAACATGGATTTTTTAATAAATTAAAACAATATATTGGGCAATAATTATAAAAATAAGTAATAGCAAAACATATTCTTTATTAAATGCAAACTAAAGAATATTCCAGAATGGATGATTTAATCAAGAAAACTGCATTTCAAAATTGATTTATAATCTGACATTTAAAAAACTATATTTGATTACTATTCAAACACTTCTAAAGGTAAATTCATACTGTACAGTATTCTTCCCTTATATATAAATAATTTTTAAATCTAATTTATACATATTTTAGATAGTTAGACTATAGATTTTGTCTGATTACTTGGAAAAACTGACAAGCCTTTATTTCATACAGTTTTGGAGGGAATTGTTTAACAATTTAATGTACAATAATTAGTATATAAATAAATGATGTATCTGGACTTTATTAAACTTTTATTAATTGCAATTTACTCTTTCTTTACGCATTTCTTAACATATCTGATGAAAACATTTGATTACAATAGAGGTTACATTTTTCAAAATTCTGTAGTATTTTATAATGAAATGAGATGATTTCTCAGATGTAAACGTTTACATAAACAAAGTATCTATACATTTATCCATTTGTAACTGATGTATGAACACCTTTTCAAACTAAATATTCACCGAGTAGTGCGTTTGATTACCAGTGGCATCAGCTCTTAGTCAAAATTGAATGGGATTGTACTGCACGAAAATTCATGTTTTCATTAAGAAGTAATGCAAGAGAACGTATAAAAAGTGGTTACTTTATCTACAACTAATAGGCATATAAAAAATCTGATATTATTCGAAAAAATTTCAGTTACGTGTGAGTAGTTCATATATACCTCAACAGATGGCGCTAGAGTAGCACTTGAATTTCAAAATAACTATTCAAATTGTATTTTGTAACAAGATGAAAAAACGACAAGGCTTTTCATCTTGTTACGGCTTGTCATAATTTCTGAGGTCTATGACTCTGGTGTTGGTTGGTCAGCAAAATGCTGACTTCAGCAAAGAGCAACGGCCGTCTTTGCTGATTAAGCAGACTATGATAATACCTGCCAGAACACGAGTCATAGATTCAGAACAATGCATTTAATTATATCTTCAGCGAAGATATAATTAAATCTTCAAGGGGTGGTAATGTAACAGTAATTGACTAATTATTCCAAATTATTATTGTTTGATAAATTTCATAACATAAATTGCGCGGTAACAAAAATGCACCGTGGAAAAGTTATATTTCGTAAAGTTTAATAACCTATTAACGTTTTGTAACTTATCCACGTGCAATGTGCGTAATAGTTACATTGCCAACCCTAGCACTTTTTAGGATATAAATAGGATTTAATTTAGTAGAGTTAGGCGGTCAGTATAATAGAGTCAGTAGAGTCGGTTAAGCAGAGTAGAGTCTTAGTGGTAAGTTGATGTCGCAATGTAGTCAACGATTCAGTAGCAGTCATCTGACATAGTTCAGACTGACTTTAGTCCAGAGTGACTAGCTCTGTAGTATTTGTTTTGGTTTTATTTTAGTGTTCTTACTGTAAATGATGTAAATAAATTTAAAGTTAGTTAAAGCAAATATGTGTGTACCATGTTGTCGTTATCCTGGTTCAACCGTCATCACCAGTTAGTATCATCAAGCATCACAATGTCCTCCTTCGAAGTAAAATAATGACAACATTTGCCTTCATCGTCGTCAACCCCCACTGTTACAATTTATTATACTTTTATAATCATATATATTGATATTTATAATAAAAAAAAAAATATTAATAACAATGACAATAGTTGTAGATAAATACATATATAATTCAGCTTCATAAATATATAAATGAACATAGCAGCAGAAAAACATGAGTTTAATCATGTTTTTGGCAATATAAAAATGTATCAGTTTATAAATTTCGGTATGTTATTTCACATTATTTATATTTATAAAATAGATAATTATTTTCAAAATAATACATTTCATACATTCTTTAACTAACTTCATACTTATTGTGTCAAGTGATGACATTTAAGTTCTGTCAAACTGAATGTATTGTATGATAATTGCATTTCAAAATCGATTTACATTCTGACGTTTAAAAAATTATATTTGATTACTATTGAAACACTTACAAAGGTAAATTCATACTGTACAGTATTCTTCCCTTATGTATAAATACTTTTAAATGTAATTTATACATATTTTAAATAGTTAGACTATAGATTTTGCCTGATTACGTGGAAAAACTGCCAAGCCTTTATTTCATACAGTTTTGGAGGGAATTGTTTAACAATTTAATGTACAATAATTATTATATAAATAAATGATGTATCTGGAACTTATTTAACTTTTATTAATTGCATTTTACTCTTTCTTTACGCATTTCTTAACATTTCTGATGAAAACATCTGATTACAACAGAGATTACATTTTTCAAAATTCTGAAATTTTGATTTGTAATCAATGTAAAATATTTGATGAGACGACTATAATTTTTTGTGGTGAGTTTATAGTTTTTTTTTTTGATGAAAGTTGTGTGTCATACGCTTAATTTGGAAACTGTGCCCTCGGTATTTAGACCAAACCGTATGAGTTCTTGTTGAAGATGGTCTTTGCTGAGATCGTAGACCTAGCTAGCCTGTGCCCCCTTGGTTTCCGTCATCATGTGTTGTGGTTTTGTGTTTTTAATAACGTCCCTGCTCGAGCGTCAATCGGAGAGTTTGATCCGTGGCAAAAATATTGGCGAATAAAATATAAACACCCCAAAATAACATGTATATTTTAAAATAAAGTTTTAAAATTATATTATTTATTGTGTTCCTAATGACGTTACTAAAACATCTTTTCATGACAAATATTGCATGAATTACAATATAAAGAAATAAATGTCAAACAAAAAAAAAATATGAAATGTGCGGATCGACATTACCGGCCGTTACCTCACTTGTCAAATTTAGTTCCCAAAGCCGATACTAAGGGGCGCTATAAATTGTTTTCACAGATGATAAGGTAGATATCCAATCTTCTACAAATATATTTCCTTAATCTATGATGTTAAGTGTGAGTAGTTCATATATACCTCAACAGATGGCGCCACCGTAGCACTTAAATTTCAAAATAACTATTCAAATTGTATTTACTAAACTTTCATAATCATTTGTATTGATATTTATAATAAAAAATAAATTATTAATAACAATGACAATAGTTGTAGATAAATACATATATAATTCAGGTTCATAAATATATAAATGAACATAGCAACAGAAAAACATGAATATAATAATGTTTTTTAGCAATATAAAAATGTATCATTTTATAAATTTCGGTATGTTATTTTACATTATTTATATTTATAAAATAGATAATTATTTTCAAAATAATAAATTTTTATACATTCTTTAACTAACTTTATACTTATTGTGTCAAGTGATGACAGTCAAACATAATGTATTGTATGAAAATACAAATTTAGCTAAGATATAATAAAAAAGAATGTATGGAAATTAGTTAAATTCATCTTTGAATAATTTATTTCAAGTTATGATATAAATAATAAAAAAAATTAGGATCGAGGCGGTCTCAAACCAGAGCAAGTGATAAGTTATTATTATTTATTTTCCAAACGGTCTCGCGTGCCGCTTTGAAATTGTTATAAATAAATAATATAAATTACAACAAATGTTTATAAGTTTCATCATCGTCATTATATTTTATTAAAAGTATTTTTAATAGTATGATTGGCTATTGCAAAACTGCGAAGTTCTTAAATTTTATTTCCTAGTTTTAAATATTAATATTTGCTTCCACAGGCGTTTATTGTTATTATTTTTTTGTACAATCAATTTGATGTCAAAACTTCAAATATACCTTACATTCATTATTTATTATTATCTTCATCATTATCTGCATGGTTTTGAATTTAATCAAATTACTAAAATAAAAATACGGTATAATAAAAATTCGCATGTCCATGAACATAAATTTAAAATTTTCTTCCTAGACATATAGTTTAGTTGCTTTTAAAGAAAATTGGTGGTCCCGTAATTATCACTTGCTTTTGATCATGTCAATCGGCTTTTGTTTTTTGCAAAAGTTGTCAGGAGTGTGTAGTGTTTGGTCACAAATGAAAGGTCTCCTTGAGGGCTAGCGTGCAGAATTGACAAAAATGTTCCATTCCGATCGGCTTTTATTTTCTGCAAGAAGTTATCAAAAGTATGTCGAGTTTGGTCTCAAACAAAACGTCTGGTTGAGGGCTAGCGTGCAGAATTGACAAAAATGTGCCATGTCAATCGGCTTTTGTTTTTTGCAAAAAGTTGTCAGAAATGTGTGGTGTTTGGTCTCAAATGAAAGGTTTCGTTGAGGGCTAGCGTGCAGAATTGACAAAAATGTCCCATGTCGATCGGCTTTTATTTTATGCAAAAAGTTGTCAAAAGTATGTCGTGTTTCGTATCAAATGAAAGGTCTCGGAGAGGGTTAGCGTGCAGAATTGACAAAAATGTTGTCAGAAGTGTGTAGTGTTTGGTATCAAATGAAAGGTTTCAATGAAGGCTGGGGTGCAGAATGAACGAAAATGGTCAATGTCGATCGGCTTTTGTTTTTTGCAAAAAGTTGTCACAAGTATATAGTGTTTGATATTCAATGAAATGTCTCGGTGTGGGCAAGCGTGCAGATATGATAAAAATGTTCCATGTCGATCGACTTTTGTTTTATGCAGAAAGTTGGCAAAAGTGTGTCGTGTTTGGTATCAAATGAAATGTCTCGGAGAGGGCTGGAGAACATAAATGACAAAAATGGTTTATGTCGACCGGCTTTTGTTTTTTGCAAAAAATTATTAGAAGTATATCGTGTTTACAATCTAATGAAAGGTCTCGGTGAGGCCGGACGTGCAGATATGAAATAATTGTTTCATAACCATCGGTATTTGTTTTTTGCACTGACAGCGGAGTCATATACTATTTTGATAGATTCACTATATATCAATATTTGGATTCATCTCGAGCATCGCAAAAACTTTGCTCACGGGTACAGGTCAAACCATTCATGTAATAATTTTAATATTATTTTATTAGATGTGGTTTAATGAGGACCAATCGCTTTTGGGTGTCCCATATTTTTACCGTGCATAGTTTTTGTGTAAAAAATCGAAAACTAAGCCAAAAAGGAAAAGTGGAACAAAACTGAAAAAAATATCTTGACAATTCAATATGAAACTTTTAATTGATTTATTTTGAAAATGAAAAGAGATATTGTAAAGGTAATTATATTTTTACACATTATAATAGTGAGCGAAATATATACAATTACAGTGAATGTTAAGTGTGGCGTATATAAAATATTTAATTGTATGACTTTTGACGTTTATTATACGTAAGGGTACCAAAAATATAAATAGGCTATTATAAATTGTAAATATAATATATTTTGTTATAAATGAATATATTTTAATGATTCGTACATATACATTCCAATAAAAACTTATTTTAAATAAAAAAAACCAATTCCATTTTCATTTTTGTTTGAGAACTGCTTTCCACCATTGCAGGTACATTTCAAAAAATAAATCTTGAGAAATAAGGCGAATTACAAGGTAATGTTTGTATTATTATGTCTATTACTAAAAAACTTAATTTATCTATATATTTTCTTTTCAATTAAAATACTTTAAATTGTAAGGTTATGCATGACCGGCTTTTTTGATAGATGCTTCCTGGGACCATAAAGTGACAGATAGCTCGATGAAAATGACTATTTGTTCTAAAATTACAGCGAGATATTGTATGAAAATTATCGCAAATCATCATTAATACATGAACGTTAAGGTATAATATAAATATTTGCATATTAATAGTAAATTTGTTTATTTTTATTTAGTTATCCTAACATACATGAACTCTGACATATCGAGATTGAATTTTAAATAAAATAAAGCAATTAATTAGATAAAAATCATTATTATAAGTGAGATTATAACGTATCCTTTATAATGAACCCACAAAATTGCATGATATAATAAAATTTAACAAAAATGCAGCATTTGACACTTAAGTTGGAGACACGAGCGGTTTATCTGCGTCAAAACTGTCATTTTTACTAAAATGTATAGTGAAATATTGTACGATATTTAATTGAAATCATCTCTAATACACATACTTTAATGCAGAATATAAATATTAGCATATTAATAGTTAAATATTTCTATTTTTAGATGCGACCATAATATACATGTACTCTGATATACTCAGATGGAATTTTACATAAACTAAAACAATTCATTGGGCAAATATTGTTAAAATAAATAATAATATATCATATTCTTTAAAATACAACCCAAAGAATATACCAGAATGGATTATTTAATCAAGAAAACTACATTTCAAAATCGATTTACAATCTGACGTTTAAAAGTTGATATTTGATTACAATTTAAATACTTCCAAAGGTAAATACAAACTGTACAGCATACTTCCCTTATAAATAAATACTTTTTTTATCTAATTTATACATATTTTAGGTAGTTAGACAATGGATTTTGTAAGACTACGTTGAAAATTTGATACGCCTTTGCTTCATACCGTTTTGGAGGGAATTTTTAACAATTTAATGTACAATAATTATTATATAAATAAATTATGTATCTGGACCATATTAAACTTTAATTAAATGCATTTTACACATTCTTTAAATTTAAATTATTTTTCAAAATTCTGTAGTATTTTATAAAGAAATGAGATGATTTCTCAGATGTAAACGTTTACATAAACAAAGTATTTATCCATTTATTCATTTGTAACTGATGTATGAAACAATAAACATATTTTCAAACCAAATATTCACCGAGTAGTAAATTGAATGTACGGAAAAACTTATGTAGAATATATTGAAGTTAATGTTTTGGACACATCAGATTTTTTTATATCTGTGTTATCTATTTGTATTTAAATATAAGTGATGAGAGATTCTATAATTTAAATTTTATTGGAGTCATAAAATCAGGTAGTCATTGCCAACTATAAGCAGGTTTACATTTAAAGTGACCTACATTTCTGGAAAGGTATTATGGGAATATGACCCTTTTAAAATAAACCATAGTTTATACCACAAGACTTTGACGTTGGTACTCAACTAAACGAGTAATTTAATTTTAAATTTAAATCTAAGATCAATACTCACATTTTCATTACATTCAACATAACATAAATAATAATATTTGAATAATTAAATTGCATTTTTATTTCTTATATTTCGGTTACAATATAGAAAAATTGTAAATTCAAAAATATTCAAATTTTATTTGGAAATACAGTAACACAATGAATTTCAATTGGTTGATATGATGTTTAGTATATTTACTAGCTAATTGTTTACCAGTTACATATGTAAAAATGTTCAAATGTATTCATCACAGGTTCGGGTATAATTATAACAAAATTAATATTTTTCTATAAATTTAAAAAACCAATAGGCTTTTCTTCTTATTCTTCTTAAACTAATTAGTTCAAATATGTTGTTTGTACCATCCTTTAAGTACTTACATTTGTGACATAAGTTAAAGGTTTTGATTACAGGTTTGAATGTAGTCTAAACACTTTTAAAATAGTGAAACCTATTTCTATAATAAATAATGTTCTACATATATATATATATATATATATATATATATATATATATATATATATATATATTTGAGCACAAACAAGTAATTGATTAAGAATGAATTATTATTATTTATGCAATAAAACTGCACTTAAAAACCTGCCTAAAGTTTGTGGTTGAATATTTGTTATATTGTTATAATTTAAACATTTACATGTTGTAAAATATTATTTATTAAATTAAAAAAGTATTTAAAATTAACTAAACTACCTTTTTAAAAGTACTTTATTACAAACAACGATTGTATTTCAAAAATACAACCTCTAGACTAACTATATCAACAGCAAAATCAACAATTCCCATAGACACATATAAATATTTTACGAATGAAATAACACATTTATGTAAAATTATTTAGCATAACGTTAATTCTACTCGAAGATTAAAATAAATAAAATATGCACATCTAGAAGCAATCTATCTACATATATTCTCGAAGAAGCACAATTTCAAGGGCAGTGATAATAGTAGTTAATTATTTGTCATTTTATGTCATATGTAACAGTTGTAAAATATGTTGATTACCGCTGTGAATAAAATACAATGATTTTGAAATCATTTTAAAGCTTTTTATGTAATAAATATTGTTATAAAAAGAGGAACTAGAATACATCCTTTCATACATAACCAACGAATTGCATGAGGAAGGATGTTTATACAGGGTGTTCATTTTAAATGGGTCACCATTGCTATCTCGAGGACTATAAGTCGGTTAAATTAGCAAATAATGGGGCCTATTCGGTAACTTAATGGTTAATTTTTAACCAGTTGCTAAAATTCTTGACAAATAAAAACAAGTTTTGCAACTGATGTTTTGATATTTTCTTCAGTGCTATTTATTTTCATTGAAGAATAAATTTAGCGACCTAATAAAAATTAACCACTGAGTTACAGAATAGGGGGTAATTTCTATTTTACAACACAATTAACATGACACAAACATTTTTTTTTAAACTAGTGGTTCTCAAAATACTGTTACTAACGTTTTAATTTTAAATGGAAACCTATTTTTCTTATTTGCTTTTTCAATAGAGAATATTATTCAGAATTCAATGATATAATATTATCATACCCTAACATAATAATTTTTGTGAGAAAAATACATCTGAAGTTTTATATTAATTTGATTAAAATATGACAATAATAAGAGTGCCATGACGGAAAAACGGATATCAAGTCATTTCTTAACCTTTTGCAATCTAATGACAGGTGTCGGTGAGGCCGGACAAGCAGATATGAAATAATTGTTTCATGTCGATCGGCATTTGTTTTTTGCACTGACAGTGGAGCTCTAGGGATTGCTCGGCGTAGCCGAGAATTCGCTAGTTATATCCTATTTTGATAGATTCACTATATATCTATATTTGGATTCATCTCGAGCATCGCAAAAACTTGGCTCACGGGTACAGGTCAAACCATTTATGGAATAATTTTAATATTGTTTAATTAGATGTGGATTAAAGTGGAATATGGCCTTTTTGGGGTCTCATATTTTTACTGTAAGTGGTTTTCGTGTAAAAAATCAAAAACTAAGCCTAAAAGGCAAAGTAAAACAAAAGATCCCAGATGCCATGTCTAAATTTAAGAAGAATTTTGCTTATCCGTCACTTTTGACAATTCAATATGTAAATTTGAATTGAATTTATTTGAAAATGACAACATATATCATGAATTGAATTATATTTTCATACATTATATAAGTGAGCGAAATATATAAAATTAATATTTTATGCTAAATCGTTTGTATTAAAAAATTATATTTTTTATCACATTTGTGACGTTTGTCAATCATTAGACTATAATTTAAATAATGATGTAGTAATTTTTGTATTTTATCGAAAAAATATACAAAAATATTAGTATGAAATAGTAATAATATATGTAGCGCAATCAGTATTGTAAGTACATATATTTTATATTGTATTTGTTATTTTTAAAAATATTTTTAAAATTTCAGCTATGATTATCGAATTGGTCAAGTTACACAAAGTCGAATATATTTATAGGAATAAATAATATGTAATTAATTATCATAATAGTGCATCTTTATAAATAAGAATATATTTATAATAGAGATATTTATCTACATAAAAATGGAAATAAGATGATATAAAAAGGATATGAATACTGCATTAATGTTTAAAATTAAGTCGAATAAACAGTTCAGTGAGATGTTTTTTACATTTAAAAAAGAAAACTTTTAAATTCTGTGTCGATAACATGATTGACAGTTCTTGTAAAATGGAATGTAATTCATTAAAAATCTAGAAAAAATTTTGAAGATAGAATATATTATATTTAAAGACCTAACCTTAAAATAATAAAGAATAACTATACAATATCTACGAAATATAAACCTTTAAATTAAATAATTTCCATACATAGACTTCATTTTATTACGATATGTAGCTACGGAAGTAGATATGAATATAATATTAGTGTGAAACTATTCAAGCAACAAAGTTTGTGTTTGCATAAATATTTATGCTTATAAGTTATATAAAATTATCAATTGCAGATGTGAAATTAAATGACAACTAAATCTTAAATATTAACATAACATTTACAGCAACGCAAAGCATTGTAGATGAAAAAGTTTTCATTTTATATGAGTATAATAATTTTATTATAATACTGTGTATATTAATAATATTTATTATAATTGGCAGCCAATAATGTTGTGAAATTGAAATTTGATGTTCAAATAAGGCGCCCTTTCGTACAGTTCTTCTTATTTTACTAACCTATAATGCACTCTTTATCATGATTAAGATTTTGATGGTAAATCATGTCATAAATTTTATCAACACATGTTTTGTGTAGTGTGGAACAAGAAAATGGTAAATACGCAATTAAACTTTAAACTAAGTTATATTATATTCATTGTGTATTATTAGTTAAAACAACTTTCTAAATAAGCTACAAAATCATTTAAGAAAAGTAATTTAAAGAATAAAGAACTTCTGAAACGTTTCTATAATAATTATAAATTCGAAAAATACAGAAATATCGGTGGAGAAGACAGGAAAAAGAAAAAAGTATGTATATGTATGTATATCAGTTATATGTTACAAACTTTTAAAATTTTAGATGGGATATAGGTTAGCAGATGTGACATTATTTAATCTAAAAATTATATATTCCTCCTTTCATTGAATAACTGTTCTTCATAAGGAATCTCTGGTTTATGAGAAATACACGGATTTCTACTTGAAATGATTTACATTTGAAGTTTGGAACAAAAAAGTATGAATCCATTTCAATATTTTTCCATTTATTTATATTTGTTATCAATTACAGCTATAAATTTGATTCTTAAACAAGTTCTTCATTTTTAACAATTCTACATAGAAAGAAGCAAAACCTATTGTTTATCGAATACAATGTACCGAAGATAGGAAACGTTTCATTTAAGGTGAGTATATATTTTAATTTATTTAATTTTATCGTTTTCTTTAAATATTGTTATATATTGTAATAATTATTGTCAGCCGGTACGTTTGTGTGAACAAGAGTAGTCTTAACCATATAATTAATAATTAATTTTTATTTATATGGTCTTAACAGGATGATGGGTTTATCTCACAACCTCAGGGTGCGTTGACCCTTCAAAGGCAGGCTTTATGTAGGCTGATTATTTACACCATTGAAATCCAAGTACATTTTGTCATAAAACAAAGGCTGACAACCTACATAAATTAGTAGAATATAAGAACATTTTGCTATAATACAAGCTTCTCTTCAGCTGAAAATCTGTGCCAGTTAAATAAAAGCAAATTTTTAAATGAAACTAGCACTATTCCATTTAAGATCGCTGTGCCAATTAGTCAAGATATACATACCGTAACCCCGTTGAAAAGATTTTGAAAAGAAGTAAAATTCCTTCAAAAATCAATCAGTTTCAAATTCCTGTTATGAAATCTAATCATACAGATGATCAGTAAGAAATGATAGGAACGTGACCTGCGTAATTCCCAAATTTTATTCCTTGTTATATTTATACCGTTCATTCATTATTTCTTTTTATTGTCTTTATTATTTGCGTTTCCTAATTACATTTTAACAACGGTTAATTAAATTAATTAATTAAAAATGAATAACATGTTGTTACATTTAATATAAAATTACTTAAATAAAATTTCTGATTAAAAAAAAACACGTAAGCCCATGAACTTTAATTTCAAATTTTTTTCCTGGTTCCTGGAAGCATAATTATACTGCTCTTAAAGAAAATTTCTAGTCACGTGACAATATCACTTGCTTTTGATCATTTTATATAAATATTCCAAGTAATTTTATTATTGCATATACCTATAAATTATTAAATCTGATTTTACAATATACTGTTACTGAATTATCTAAAGAATATTGTTAAACTATCGGTAACTAATATTTCGTATTTACCACAACGTCCTGTTGTAATTACAGATCGTTTACTTTCCGGCTTTTATTAAATAATAATTTTAAAATTAGGCATGCTAGGACAAACAATTTTTGTTTTGTTACTTGATTGTTCTTTCACTTTGTGTAAGGCAGTTATGTTTATTGTTCTTGCAATATATCGACTTTCTAATAAACTGATAATAATTAAAATTTCTGAACTGCAGAATAATTAATAAAAAACAATCCCGTTTATTGTGCCGCCTAATTTGAATCTAAGGTGAGAGTTTATATTTAATTTCTATTATTCAACTATAGATGATTTCAGGATTAAAGAGTCATTGTTTTTTGTATTATAATTATTAATAAAATGGAACAAATTACCACAATGTTCATATACCTGCATACATTGTAATGCTGGACAAGTATTTTAATTTTTATTTTTCTGTAGGTGTGAAAATAATCTGCAGTTGCGAGACGGTAAGAGGGGAAGAATATATCGTCAAGATAGAAAAGAAAGTGTTCCTGTTCGAAGTTGAAGCCTGACGTATTGCTGATAATAGTAACACAAGCCTGACATATTGCTGGTAAAAGTAAAACTGAAAATAACAACCCACTCAAAACCTGTAAGTTTTAATATTAATTCCTGTAATAAAAGAAGTAAAGCAAAATGCCAACTAAAAGTAAAAATAATCGCCTTAAGCGTAAACAAAGATACGAGAAAAATATAGATAACAAAAATTGCTGTAGTAATCCGGATAATGTAGTAGAAAATGTTTATATAAATCGTCAGGTTAAGTCAGGCAATGCGGGAAAATTATTATTACTAGAAACTAGAACACAGTAAAGATAATGAAGTAGAATATAATTTACAAACGGGTAATTTAAATACAGGTATTGAAACAGTTGGTAATCAAATACAGCTAATAGAACGTGATTATAATACTTTAATAAATCCTGCTGGATATTTAGAAGACGTTCATATAGACTTTTACTTTTCATTAGTACGTTCTGTAACTGAGTTCGACCCTCAGCCCACAGTGTAGGTAGATGCTCCAGACCGAATAGTTGCAATCGAGCAGGGAACTAGACACCTACAAATTTTATTCGTGCCAAGTGCAAATATTGGGAGCGTAGGTCATTGGGTTACAGCGTATTATGACGGATTAGAAATTACAATTTACGATAGCATGAATTCCCAGAATTTAAATGCAGGTGTTAAATTAAACTTAGAAAGATTATTCCCCTATAGTCCCTCAATTAGGTTTGTACGAGTTCAACAACAGACTAACACCTATGATTGCGGGTTGTTTGCAATAGCTTTCTTTACAAGTTTAATACTTAACCGGAATCCTGAGCATGAAACTTACGATAGTAATAGACTTAGATTACACGTTTTACAAATGTTTCGAAAACGTAATATTACAGCATTTCCAGTAAGTCGTCAACAGCTATTGAGAGAAAATTATTTAAAACGTAAGGCGAACGAAACAGACGAAGAACGCGCTAAACGTCTAAGAGAGAACGACAACTATAAATTAAAATATATAGCTAATGAAAAATCTGAAGATAAAATAAAACGTTTAGAGAAACAAAAAGAAATAAATTCGAATTCTATTGCTCGTGAAACGCCACAGCAGAAAGCAAATAGATTGGAAACACTTAAAATAAATTAAAAAAAGTATGTTCAAAATGAAACAGTAGAACAAAATACTCAAAGATTAAAAATTTTAAAATTTAATTTTAAAGAATATATTAGTGAAGAAACGGTTGAACAAAAAAATAAACGGTTAAAAGCAATTAAAACAAATTTTAATATTTATATGCAAAATGAAACAGCAAAAGAAAAGGAAAATAGATTAATAAGAGTTAAAGGGAATTTTCAAAATTATTTACAAAATAAAACACTAGATAAAAAAACGGATAGGTTGCAAAAGTTAAAATTTAATTTTAAAGAATATATTAAGAATGAAACTCCTGAACAAAAACAAAGACGTTTAGAAAGGTATAGAGGGAATTTTGATAATACGGTTGAAAAGGAAACTGCAGAACAGAAACAAGAACGACTAATAAAAAATAATATGATTAATAAAAATAAAAATAAGTCAAGTAAAACCATTGTTAAAAATGATAAATATATGTTAGCTAGAAAAGGATTAGGAGTTCAAATTGAGCCCCATTCCTTGGGACCAATGAATGTTGTCTGTTCACATTGTTCCTCTGTTAATTTTTCATATGAAAAGCCGTCGGACGGTAAATTTACATACTGCTGTCGAAAAGGAAAATTAAACGCAGATCAATTAAATGAGTTTCCTAAATATATCAAAAATCTAATGTTAGGTAAAGATTCAGACAGTAGAAACTTTAGAGAAAATGTTAGACAATACAATAGCGCGTTAGCATTCGCATCCTTTGGGGCTAAAATTTCTGCGCCTCCTGGCAGGGGGCCCTACTGTTTCCGCATTCACGGTCAAATTTATCATGATTCTGCCACCTCAATGTATCCTAAACAAAATGAAACAGAAAAATATGCCCAATTATATATCATCAATTCAAATGAAGCGTTAGAGAAGCGAATGAGCGTAGAGTATAATAAAAATTGTAAGCCAAATATCATGGGGCAATTAGATGTAATACTTAGGGAGGTTAATCCGTATTGTCAGGCGTATATGATGTTGAAAGAAGTAGAGAAAAGGGAAGTAGCCAAAGCTAATCAACCAAATCAGTCGGTGCCAGAAATAAATTTGTGCATTGTAAATGACAGAAAAAAAGATAAACGTAGGTACAATATCCCCACATGTAATGAGGTGGCAGTTGTTTTTACGTCCAATGACGGTGAGCCACTAATAGATAGGGACATTTGTGTCCACCCAAAAGTTGGCGGTTTAGTTCGAATTAATCAGTTTAGTGAAAACTGCGACCCCATGTCCTATCCTTTATTATTTCCTCGCGGTGAATGTGGCTGGAACATGAATTCAAAACAAGCTGACGGTGTTAAAAAACAAAGTATGTTACAATTTTACATGAACAGATTAGCGGTTAGAAACACATTTAACCCATGTTTAGAAGCCGGTAAACTAACCCAACAATACATTGTAGATGCGTATGTTAAAGTCGAAGCCGAAAGATTAACGTACATTAGATTAAATCAGCCTACTCTTAGGGTAGAGCTGTATAAAGGGTTAATGGACCACATTAATAATTTGGCAGACAATGAAGGTGGAAAAGCAGGCACCATGATTATTTTACCGTCAACATTTCAAGGTGGCAGTAGATTTATGTTGAAAATGTATCAAAATGCCATGTCCATTGTTAAGAGAATTTGGCCGCCCTGATCTATTTATAATAGTAACATGTAACCCGAAATGGCCAGAAATTGTACAATAGTTGCGCGAGGGTCAAACCTCTGCAGACCGTCCAGACATAACCGCCAGAGTTTTTAACGGAAAAATAAAAAGTATGTTGCATGAATTTTTACATGACAATATTTTTGGAAAAGTTGTGGCATTCATATATGTAATTGAATTCCCAAAACGCGGTCTGCCTCACATGCATTTATTATTAACTTTAGATAGTGCAAGTAAAATCCGTAACAAAAATGACATTGACGAAATAGTCAGTGCAGAAATTCCCGACGAGGACGCAGAACCGGAATTGTACCAATTAGTTCGTTCACATATGATTCACGGTCCGTGCGGTATTCTAAACAAAAATTCGCCGTGTATGAACGAAAATAAATGTTCAAAAATGTTCCTTAAAGATTTTAGAAATGAAACACATGAAAACATTAACGGTTACCCCCTGTATAAACGGTCAAATAATAATGCAAAAATGTACATTCTTTGGAAAAATGGTTTAGTTAAATACACGGTAGACAATAGGTGGATAGTTCCGTACAATCCGTATTTGTTAAAAAAATATAGAATCCACATAAATGTTGAAATATGCGCATCAGTAAAAAGTATAAAATATATTTGTGATTATTTGTGCAAGGGGCATGATTGCGCGAGCGTCAAATTAGGACAACTTGATAAAAACAAAGTTATACAGTGGGATGAAATAAACGGTTATTTAGATGCTAGGTATGTATCTGCCCCAGAATGTTGTTGAAGGCTTTTAGAATATCCGTTGCATGACAAGTCTCATACAATAATGGAATTAGCAGTACATTTAAAAAATCAACAGGCGGTATTTTTCACTAACGGTCAGGAAAAAAAAGCAGTTGAACGAGCAGCGAAAAAAAATACAACATTAACAGCTTGGTTCCTACTCAATGAAATAGACGTTAATGCCCGGCAATATGTTTACATGGAAATTCCTAAATATTATGTATTTGCTAATAATGCATGGAAAGCTAGACAACGTGAAAAAAAACCACCTATCGGCCGAATGATTTCTGTTAGCCATAGAGATATTGAAAGATTTCATTTAAGATTAATTTTGGTACACGCAAAAGGTGCCACAAGTTTCGAAGACTTGCGTACCGTCGACGGCAAGTTATATAATACATATCAGGAAGTTGCCCGTGCATTAGGTCTTTTAGCTAATGATAAAGAGTGCGAAAATTGTTTAGACGAGGCTGTGTTGAGTAAATTTCCCAGACAACTGCGTGAATTTTTTGCTTATTTAATTTGCTTCCATACGTCAACCAATGCCCTCAGCTTATGGGAAAAATTTAAGCATTATTTAATGGAAGATTATTTATTACATAATTCTGACAAAGTTGCACAAAGTAAATGTTTATTAAAAATACAAGAAATACTCGATATACATAAATTCACTTTTCGGTTTGCCCCAACCAGAAAATATTGATGATTTAGAAAATGAAACTAATTCTTTTGATGTAGCAGCCGAAAAATTAGAGGGAGAACAAAATGTAGCTTTATTAAACAGAGACCAAACAGAAATTTTAAATAACATATTAAATGCCGTAAATGACAGTAATTGCATAAGTAGATATTTCTTTGTTGACGGTCCCGGGGCAACAGGGAAAACAGTTTTGTATAATACATTGATAAGTATTTTAAGGGGCCAAAATCAAAAAGTTATAGCTGTAGCTTGGACGGGAATAGCAGCTACTCTGTTAAAAGGTCAAACAGTTCACTCAGTATTCAAGTTACCAGTGCCTGTAAATGACGGATGTGTATGTATAGTGAAATCAAATAGCAAAGTGGGTAAATTAATAAAAGAGGCAATTGTAATAATCTGTGATGAGGTAACAATGATACCTAAACACGCACTCGATGCAATAAATTTATTATTACAAGATTTGATGGATAATAAAATACCATTTGGGGGAAAAGTTATAGTTTTAGGTGGCGATTACAGACAGTGCTTGCCAATAGTCAATTACACAAACCATCAAACTGTAATAATTGAAACATGTGTTGTAAAAAGTCATTTATGGCCACTATTTACAAAATTTTCATTATAACAAAATATGCGCGTAAATAAAGACGAAAAAGAATTTTCAGAATATTTATTGAAAATAGGCAACGGTGAAAATGAAATTGTCAAAATTCCTGCACATTGCATTTCCGAAACATGTCTAGCAAATGAAATATTCGGTGAAGATGACATACAACCTGATGATATTTATAAATTTACAGATAGAGCCATTTTAGCACCAAAAAATGATGACACAATGATAATTAATGAACACGTATTAAATAAAGTTGTAGGGTCATCTAGAGTATATTTAAGTGCTGATTCTTGTGAATGTGATGAGATAAATAAAATTAATTACCCCGCCGAATTATTGAATGGCCTAACACCAACCGGAATGCCTCCTCACAAATTAACACTAAAAATTGCAGCAATAGTAATGTTATTAAGAAATATGAATTCAAAGCGTGGTCTATGTAATGGTACAAGGTTCATAGTAAAAGACATGAAGACTAATTATTTAGATGTAGAAGTACTAACAGGACAGAGTGCAGGTAGCCGGCTCTATTTACCACGTTTTGATTTAACTACCGAAACAGATTTACCATTCACCTTGAAACGAAGGCAATTCCCAATAAGATTAGCTTTCTCAATGACGATAAATAAATCCCAAGGCCAAACATTTAATTACGTAGGAATAAATTTAGAAAATCCAGTCTTTTCACATGGCCAATTGTATGTTGCGATGTCGAGGGTAAGATCGGCCAGTAACTTGAAAATTAAATTGCCAGATTCAAATAATACTAAAAATTCAAAAGAAGGATTCACAACGAATGCAGTGTTTAAAGAAATTTTAAATTAAACACGTAGAAATCTTTGAAAAAAATTGACAAATTTTAAATATAATCATGAAGGAAATTTTTATATTATCTAAATTATATTATAATTAAAGGTGAAAGATATTAAAATCATGTTAAAAAAAACACCAAATGTACAATTACATTTTAATCAGCAAATTAATTATATAAAAAAAAATGTCATATTAATTAAATATTTATAAAAATTGAAACATGTTTTTAAAATCAAATATGAGAAAGCCATAAAGATCAATTTAAAGTATAAAAAAGTATGTGGAAATATTCACGTGAATTAAAAATATGTAATGATTAAAAGGAATAATATGTATTAAATATATAAATTAAAAATTTTAAATTAAACAAGTAGAAATCATTAAAAACAATTGACAAATTTTAAATATGATTATGAACGAAATATTAATAATATCTAAATTGCATTATAATTAATTTAAAAACTATTAGGCAAAATATTTGATGAAAAGTAAAAGATATTAAAATAATGTTAAAAAATACAACTTATGTACAGTTACATTTTAATCAGTAAACTAATTATATTACTAAAAAATGTCATACCAATTACATGTTTATAAAAAATAAAACATATATTACAAAATCGAATATGAGAAAGCAATAAAGATCTATTTAAAGTATAAAATAAAAGCATGTGGATACATTCATTATAAATTTGAAACGTAAATTAAGAACTTGTAATAATATAAAAAGGAATAATATGAATTAAATATATAAATTAAAAAATTTCAATTAAACGAGAAGAAATCATTGTAACAATTGACAAATTTAAAATATGAATATGAATGAAATATTTATAATATCTAAAATGTATTATAATTCATTTAGAAACTATCAAGCAAAATATGTAATGTTAAAAGTAAAAGATATTAAAATCATGTTGAAAAATACAACAATGTACGCTAAACCAATTATATAACAAAAAAAACATGTCATTTTAAATACATGTTTATAAAAATTAAATTAATGAAATTTAAAAATCTAATATGAAAAAGCTATAAAGATCAATTTAAAGTATAAAATAAAAGCATGATGAAACATTATTGATAAATTTGATACAAAATAATGTGACTGAAATAAGTAAATTAAAACATGTAATATAATAAAGAGTTATTATGATGACAACATTTGATTTGTTAAATATATTATATGATACAATATATATATATATATATATATATATATATATATATATATATATGCGAAACGCGGAACATAAGACTTTATCATAGGATATGAAAAAATTGCGAATACTCTGTCTTCTGATACATTTAAAACAAAACTATAACCGTAAGCAGTTATTCAAAATTAAATTCTACACTATCTGAAATAAAATTTACTTTTGGACAAGTTGGTACTCGTATAGTTTTGCTCTAAATCTATCGGGAGAGAGAGTATAGGCAATTTTTTTTAAATCCCATGTTAAAGTCCTATTTTTCGCGCTTCGTTGTATACACTGCATGTAATTAATATAAAAAAGAAAGATTATTTCAACATAAAAAATGGTTCGTAAAATATTGTAAAAGGTAATATAAAAAAAACTTAAGTCTGATAAAACCATTACCCCTTTTACAAATTTTACGGACCTTGCCAAAATGGAAGTATAATAAAAAGAATTATAAAAGGCAAAAAAATAAAACTAATGATTAAAAGTATATAATAAATAAACTAAAGAAAAAATAAAGCAATGACAATCTTGACAACATGAAAATGTAAAAAATATAACTATAAAAGATAATAAAATAATACTTACAATGAAAAACATAAATAAAATAAAAAGTATAATGCAATGGTTTAGTATTAGAAAAATTTTCACTAACGTCTAAAATCCTGGTTTATAGTAAGTTACTAATATTTTCAAAAATATACATTTAAAATTTTATTTACTGATAAAAATGTCCTTACATCTAATGTTAAAAAGGAAATCTATTTTATATGTAGGTTTATAAAAAATATTTATATTTTTTTACATTAAAAGATCAAATTATATTTAATTTTATTTATATACTCTCTATTTGATAAAAGACAGATTATTTTATTATAATACAAGAGTCATTACTTTGCATTAATAATTTTATGCAATAATAAATATTTTAATAGAGCTTAAACTATACCGCTGTCAATAATATTCAATTAATTCCATCTAAAAATGAAGACGTTATACGAAAACTATCTAATACCAGACTTAAGTTCAAACATGTTGCGTCTCTATATAAAATGTATTAAAAATGTGACGTTAAACAAAAGTATACAATAAATCGCAACATGTGGGCAGGCCAGTCTACCATTGTACCTCAAAATTCATGCAACAGAATATGAACTCATTTATTTGGCAATATACTACATACTACTACAAAACCACAAAGTATGGTAAAAATTCCAACTATCATTGGTGGGTATTGAAGTGTTATGTAAGCAAGTCATTGTCACTGTTGTATGAATTTGAGTAACAAGATTTTCATTTTTACAAAACTATATAAAAGTACAAATATTATCTAAATTTTATTTGATTAGAATATATTCAATTTACATCTTTTTGTTATTTTTTTTATATACCTAATGTATATTATATAATCCATAATTCCTTGGTAGACTTGGCAAGACAATGACTAGTTACATAAGACTTTAAAACCCTATACCAATAGTATTTGGGATTTTTGCTGTACTTTGCTTCAATATTATAATAGCCCGTGGTTAAAAAATAAAAATAAATAAAAAATAAAAAAATATACAAGCTTCATCATAATTATTCGTCACACATAATGGCTGGTTGGAATGAAGCAAATGAAGCACATTACAATATTATAAAAAAGAAAAACCACAAAGCGATCCAATAAAAGAAAAATAAGAGAGTAATAAATCGCTAACGTATGACTGATTGTGTGAATGTTTGTATGTAATCGAGTTGCCAGGTTATAAAAATTTATTTTTAATTTTATGTTAAAGATTCTACAATTTTAACAAGAACAACATTTTGTAAACTACTCCTATACTTTTACCTGAATAAAATATTTCTGTAACTTAAAATATTAATGAAAATATTATTAAAATTGTTATACATTTATATTTTGAAATTATTAAACTTTTTAATATTAAAAATTATCTGGCAACTCAAATAATTTATAAAAAAAATTATACACAATAAAAAAAATATTTAAAATTATATATTTGTTAAAAAAATGTAGAAAATTTTTAAACTAATGTAACTAATTAAAAGTTAAATTCACAATATATATAAAAAAGATACACAAATACCAAAAACCTTTATGAGTCACAACAATATAAAATGGTATGTTATTCTTAAGTTCTATAAAATATCATGTGTAGATTTCATATTTATAGATATTAGAAACTGAATCAATACTGCATTGTACCTATAAAGTACGACGAAGAATAAATATACGAGTATATCATTATTTACACTATTGCAATTATTACATATCTGAAATCGTTTCATTGGAACTGGAAATGGAAACCTATTTGCTAACGATTCTGCTGCCATCGAAAAACTCTATTATTGTCGACGAAGTTGAAAAGTAATGGTAAATACATTATTATACAGGGTGAGTCATCGAAATGCGTTGTTAACAGAACGCATATATGTTTGGTCAGTGAAAGAAAATTTCGTCGTATATTCAAAATTATATATAAAATTTAATGCATTAAATAAAAAAACATTCTTCAAGTCAAACGTCGAAAATTCTACGAGAAAATTTTGCAATCTCTAAATAAAGTAAGTCAAATCTTATTAACATTCTCTGCTGGGCGTGATATACGAGTATACTTTATTTTCTTTGGTTCTAGCTTTTTGCTCATTGCTTCTTCGACTCCTTTATGGCTGAAACAATTCCAATATACTCAAATCATGTAAAAACGTGCGGCGACGACGGCCCGAACCAGGCGTCAAGGGAAATGGCTGCTGCAACACGACAACGCGCCCTGTTACATGTCCTTGCTCACCAGGACCTTTTTGGCAAAAAAACATGGCGGTTGTACCCCACCCACCGTACTCGCCAGATTTGGCACCTTGCGACTTCGCGCTATTCTCAAAACTGAAACTCAAGTTGAAAGGCCGTCGGTTCGATACTCTAGAGAGGATTCAAAAAACATCACTGGCAGTGATAAACACCCTCAAAGAACAGGACTTCCAGAAAACGTTTGAC
The DNA here is from genome assembly GCA_035578165.1 of Stenolophus ochropezus. NCBI lineage: Eukaryota > Metazoa > Arthropoda > Insecta > Coleoptera > Carabidae > Stenolophus > Stenolophus ochropezus. Next base: position 662,502 of record JAQOWZ010000069.1, read on the forward strand.
CAGTGGCAGAAGCGCTGGAACCGGTGTGTACATGCGGATGGGAACTACTTCAAGGGTGATGGTGTCCATTAGTCAAAGGTAAGGTTTTCAAAAGATGGCAGCACCAGCCTCGAAAACTTTGGATAGCACCTCGTATACTTTATTTTCTTTGGTTTTAGCTTTTTGCTCATTGCTTCTTCGACTCCTTTATGGCTGAAACAATTCCAATATACTCAAATCATGTAAGCGATATTCTTTTACTACTGGTTTGTCATAATTTCACGTGATTCTTTTTGTTTAGTTATCGTCTTTTGCTAACGTTTTTTAGCGGTTTTCCGTTAGCATTTGCAGGGATTTCTGAAGACTCAATCGTGCCGTCCAGAAGTTTTTTTGCTACATTACTTATTGTCATTATTATTTATTGTAATATTTTACTTCTTTCCTATTTTGTGTATCTCAATTATAATTAAACGTTAAAAATTTTAAATTGTAAGCAATGTTATTTTAAATTAATATAAATATCTTTACATTTTGACACTATTCGTTTGTTAAAATTAATTTTTAGATATCAAATTTGAATTGAATAGGAAAAAGTAAAATTCATTAAATAAACAATTTCAAAAATTTTTATTACTACTTACCGTTCAGTGCATATAAAAATTATTTTATATTTACTTTATTTAATCTTGCTAATGCAACTAATTCGTAAAAAATATTTTCTTTACAAGTACAGTAGTTAATTATTTAATAAAACATATATTTTTAAAACTAATTTAAGAATAGTTAGAACTTAACACATAAATATGAACGAAAAATGAAAAACTGATTAGAAATATAAATTTGTCAAGGAATGGACAATAAATAACAATGCAAAAAATATATAAATGACATTAGAAGTGCAATTTAAAAAAAAAACAGTTACTGAATATGTTACAGACAAACCAGGAAAAACACAAATGGGTAAGTTAGGAAATATCAAATAAAATTTATAAAATGTATATATTTAATAAAAAAAAATATTTAAAGTATAACATTATTATTTACATTAAATATATACTTACATTATAGTAGTGGTAAACAATCCCAGTGATAATATAATGACAAAAATATTTTTAAATTACAAATTATAAATCTAAAATATTTTTTTCCAATTTATTATTACTGGCAGAGTTTATTTATTTATATATTTTTTAAATAAATCTGATATTATGATAACAATTAAAATGGCCGACTAATTTTACATAAACTCTTGAAATATATTGCCTTGGATACGAACAAAATATTGTAAACAATATTATAAAAATTAAAAAAGATGGAGCGAGAGAATATGGAAACCGCAGCTGAAGAGGTAGAAAGCAGTAAGTAACTATTTTAAACAATAATTTTGTAATTTTATTAATATTTCTTACTAACTTTATATTTTTCTACATAAAGATACTACGCGAGCAAGGGTAGGTGACCTGGAAACTGCTGTGGGGAGTTTAATGGAATTCATGAGGACTATTAAGAGCGACATAGAAGAAATGAAGCAGTCCTCAGGCCAGGCTCGGGGCGAGTCCTCAGGCCAGGCCCGGGGCGAGTCCTCAGGCCAGGCCCGGGGCGAGTCCTCAGGCCAGGCCCGGGGCGAGTCCTCAGGCCAACCCCGGAGAGAGTCTTCAAACCTGGCCCGGGGCGAGTCTTCAAGCCTCGCCCGGGGCGAGTCAAGACCTAAGAACCAAGCACTGGAGCGCAGCAGTTTCCAGGGTAATCCTCGCGGAAACTACCGCCGAAATCCCCGCGGAAACTACCGCAGAAATCCCCGCGGAATCAACCGCGGAGCTTACCGCGGTAACAACAGGGGATTTCAGAGAAATAATGCACAAGTAAATAATAAACATTTATGTAAACATATATATACATTTCATATACAAAATTTCTTACAGAAAATGAAGCAATGGTGAGCATTACTTAACGTAATGAAAAATCTTTAATTAGGTATTTAAAATTAAGTAGGTTATTTTTAAATTATGTTAGTAAATTTAAGATTATTTAAAATATTTTTATGTGTAAGGTTAATTAAGATATTTGTATATAATAAGTTAAATTAAAATTTTCTTTAGTTCTTAATTATTTATTCTTCAATCTTCTAATGCTGTATTGCAGTTTTTCATTAAAGATATTTACCAAATTGATTACCATGACCAAATAGTTATTTGTCAAACTAGAGAGGAAAGCGTATCTTTTTACCACTCGAGCTCGTGTGTGACTCACGATCGCAGCGAGCGAGGCATTCGAGTGAGAGTGGAAAAAGTGCTTTCCTTTCGTGTTAGACACAACATTTTTTTCTCGACATATTTCAAAAATCCATTTATTTGAATAAATGGGCGCAGCAATATGATAAGTTAGGTTATGACTGTACTGACTTCACTGTAAACTTTGACGTTTACCGATGCAGTTGTTTGTTTCCAATATGTCAATTTAAGTTGTTAAATTGCGAAATAATGTGAAAAAAGAAAAGAACAAGACATAATTGCCATAATTTTATTAAAGAATATCATTATTAAATAAAAAAATTTAATATAACTATGAATTTTTCCAATATTACGTACTATACTGTTGGTAACACTGTATATTTTCCTCTCTAGAGAGGGAAAAGTAACTTTCCTCTCTATATCGCGAGAAGAAAGTAGAGCTTTCTATGCATGTCGTGAAAAAAAGTCGATTACACAATAACATTATTATGAATACCTGTAAATAGTAAACATATATAAATACAAATACGATCGAAACCGGTATACTTCATTCATTTAATGATATTTTAAAACAGTTTAAAAAATACTCTATCTATAAATGCACTGGAGACAAGCGGACGCTTGCACAACTTTGACATGATTTTAACATGCATAATTATTACAGATAAAAAAAATTGCCGAAAATTTACAGCAGACACCAGTATCTCCATTGGTAACAGCCAAAGGACACCAGCGTCTACCCTGACAGACAACACTTTAATTATATTTTGTGTTTCTGATTTAAAATGTAATGTAATGTAAATATAAGTATTATTCAGCATAATAGAAATTTATTGTCACATACCATTTCAAATACGTATCCAAAATATTTTATTTAAATACAGATGCCAAAAAAGTTTTTTTGACAATTGGTTTATTTCATTCAACCTTCTGGTCCTAAGTTGTAGAAGATAGAGGGGAGAAAAGTAATAGAATCCAAATAAGAACATCTGCGTAAAAAATGCGCGTTATTTGAATACTATCTATATAAGACTTGTTTGAAAAAAAAAATTCAAATTGCATAACTGCTGGTATTACTTGCAAATAAGATTTTTATTATGAAATAGATGTGTGAAAAGTCATTTTTAAATTGAATAACTTTTATATTCATTGAATAATAAACTTTACAATGAAAAAGTGGGCCGTCAAGTTTCTGAAGGATTCCATTCGTCCCATTCATATATTTATTACTACATAATTTTTATTTTAGTACACCATATACAGTATATAAAAGTATAACTTTATTTATTATTTACACTTACAAATTTATCAGTTTTATAATAAACATTTCGTTTTCTAAATTTGAATCAAATTTTTACAAGGTTTTACATGATGATAACTTTCCATTTTTCTTAATAAAATGACGTTTTCAAATGTTTTTAATTTTTACGAAACAAATTTAAAAAATAATTGAATATTCTCGCAATTATACCATTATAATTAAATACTTCTTAAATAAATACATAATTTATCATATTTTAATTTTGAAACTTGGTATACATGTGTAAAATGGCTTCCTAAATCAAATAGTAACATAAAATTATTAATTCCATTTTAAAAATAGAAATCCATATTTATTTCTACTTAAATCTCACTAATCCGGACTATAGGTGGCACTATTGTCTTTACTGTAAACGGGTTAACCAACTTCAAATCACCATTGAATGAAATAATAATGCAATAATATACAGTAATATAATGACTACACTGCAAAAACAATATCTGTTTGATTTACCAAATTTTTCACCCCAAACGTGAGTTACCGCCTATATTCTCAAAATAAAAAACAAAGCCATATTCTGATTATAGAAATATGAAATTTCTTCACTAGATGTCAGCCACTTTGCTTTTTTTCGTGGATATAAATAGAGATTAGTGTTTAATGTCCACAACTGTCACTTTCACAACTTGTAAACTTTAAATAAATATATCTTTTAATAGAAAAAAGAAATCAAAGATTTAAAAATATTGTCTTATATTACAAAATTAAAAAATAGGTATTTTTCTAAAAATTTTAGCCTTATTCATTGCCATTTTCAAAACTTTTTAATTATGATGTTTCCAAATCACTAATCTCTATAGACTGTGAAAGTGTTACGTCAAAATCGACCGGGAATTACAAATGTTGAAAGTAGACTGCCGTTTAAGCTTCATTTTCAAATAGAGTATATTGTGAACTGACAGCAAAGCGCCAAATTTAAATAACTGTCATCCGTCTACTTTGAAAACTAGGAACTATTATCATAAAATAAAAATGTGATTTTGTTACCTATAGCTGTTTTATGTATTGAAAGTAAAAACAAAGTGAATATATATGCGAAATTTATTTGACAAATATTTTACTGCATTGTATTTTAATGAACTCCAAGAAATAATGAACAAAATGTGTAGTTTGTATAAATAAAAATTTCTAGATTTTTATATTAGTTATATGCATTATATATGTACGTACCTATGACTATTGTGACTTAATTTTTTTATATGATAATATACGTACTTATCAAATTTTTTAAACCATGTTTTATTTTCCATTACCAATATTTTTTTTAATTGTTTATATTGTAAATAGTATCATATATTAATAAAATTAGCGTTACAATAAACAATTTTAATTTATTAAAGTTATGTATTTACGCTTAACAGATGACAGTTATTTAAATTTGGCGCTTTGTTGTCAGTTCACAAATAATCTCTTTGAACATAAATCTTAAAACGGAAGTCTGCTTTCAACATTTGTAATTCCCGGTCAACTTGACGTCATCACTTTCACAGTCTATAGAGAGAGATGGGGGATGTGCACAAATTTAAAGGGCTCATCGTTTAGAATCGGAAAGATTCGTCACATCTTCGTGACTAGAGTTTCCTTCTTCATATCAATGACGCGCATTCAAAATTTTCCATATAGGAACAACAAAAATATGGAAATTAAATTTCTGTACTTCCATTAAGCAACAAATATGTTATTATCTTGACAAAAAGTAGGAAAAATAATTACCAAATAGAAATTATTATATTTCATGTATTCCAATCGGACGAAGCTATTACAACTTTCCACCTCTTGTCGACGGCCATGTAAACTGTCAAACTTGATAGTTGTGAGTTGGAGTTGTGTTCGTGAAATTTATTAGCATTGTGGTGCAGTTTTCTTAATTTTTTAAAAAAATGGTTATGTGTTCGTATATAGACTGCGGAAACAAGTTTGAAAAAATGGAAAAAGGAAAACGTAGGTTTTTATCTTTTCCGAAAGATCCTGATATGTAAGTTATACTAAACGATTCTTAGATTTTGTAAAATATGTACTGTTATTAAATACAGGTGTAAAATTTGGCTGAAGGCTTCTAGAAGACATGATTTGCTGGAAAACGATATGGAACATATTAGCAGAACACGACGTTTATGTTTTGAGCATTTTGATGATAAAATGTATATGGGACCACACAAAACAAGACTTTTATCATCAGCTGTTCCAAAACAGTATTCAGGTTTATCAGCATCAGCAAGTTTGTATAAATTTTAAATAAGAAATCTGATGTGGCCAAAATATTAAATATCGAAATTTATTCTTAGGTCCTTCGCAATCATTTTCTTCCGAATCGCTTGTGGTGTCTGATGAAATACAACTTCCTCCACGCAAAAAGATATGCAAACCTGACAATTTATTAATAGGTAACGAACTATTCTATTTTTAATTATGTGTAATTATTACTATTTTGTACTAATCACAAATTCTTGATTCCGAAAATTTTTTGACAGGTATCCCAATCTACTTGGATTTATATGGAATAGAAATTTTTATGTATTATAATTTTTAGCGTCTTCTCAATCCCATTCTGATATTTCTGGACCTCGTATGCGTTTTGTTGAAACACAAACATCCCTATTTTTATCAAGTAAAAGTCCAAGGAAAAGAAAAATGGAGTCTGATATTACAAAATTACGCAAGGAAAATAAAACCCTTCAAGTGGAAATACAACATTTCGAATATAAAGATGAGAAGAAAGATTATGAAGAATTTAAAATTTTTTTTGGCAGTGAAGGCAACAAACTGGTAACACTGTGAACCCTACACCTGTTCAGTTTTCAAGAGCATTTAAAAAATTATTTTTAATCGATTTCATGTATTCTAATACAATGAATTGCGAAGATGATTTTGACAAAATTTTAATAAATATAAATAAATAAATGCCAACGGAAAGTACGAATTTAACTAATATATTACATAAAGAATCCCAAATATCCTTTTCGGTTGAAAATTGTGATTATTTATCACAGGAAAAGTTTGCCGGAACAAAATTCTTTTAAATATATTGTAAGATATTTATTAAACAACTGTTTAAAAGAGCACAGCTGTGAAGTTTGTGAGACGTTTTATAAGCAAAATTCTGTATTAGATGAATCAAATTTATGTATATATTTTAAAGCATATAATGTAAAGAATTCTAATTTCGGAAATTTAAAAACGACTCACGAATATTTTTACAATTTTATATTTTTTTTTAGAAAATGTTTTTTACAAAAATATTGAAAATATAATTTGTTTCAAAGGTGTAGGAAATAGTCTATATGACTTATGTAAAGAAGTTAGTTTTCAACATCCATGTAAAAATTTTCCATTAAATTATTTAATAAAACTATATATAAGATTTAGAATTTTTTATGTATTAAAATATAGTAATGCAAGTTTTAAAATAAAGCGAAAAGAAAAAAATAGAAAATTGTGCATTTTAATGAACATGTAATATTGTTATTTTGTTTAATAAAAAAATATTTACAAAATATGTATATGTATTTATTTGACCTAATTTCTTTTTATTTAATTAATAATATTATTATTTTTATATTTTTACATTTCAGAAATTCTTTTATTCAAAGGAAAATTTAAATTTCGCGCGTAATAAGTGCACAAATTTAAAGGTCCACAACGCTTCAAGGTCACAGAATGGAATACAGCAACATCAAAGATGCCGACATGGAGTGTCGCTTCTGTGAATACCTATTCTGTGGTATAGCACAGTATAAAGAATATACTCGACCACTTTGGCTCGGCGTGAAACGAAGGAATAATGTGGAGCGGGTAATTCTAATTAACATCAAAATAAAATACAACTTTCATTATTCCTGAATTATTACAATAATATAATAAACAACAATGTACTAAAATGTAAATAAAATATAATTCAAATCAAAACTTTATTAAACAACCATTATGAACATGAACAAGATATTAAAAAACTGGTTAGTTGTCAATTAAACATTATAAATAATTTGTTTTCTTTTACTACGTTTATCTGTAAAGTTATTAATGTAATAATTTAAAATAAATTAAAAATTTCTATTTAGGAAATCAAACACATTAGAATATATTATTATTTATTTCTAATAATTTAGAATATAAAAATATTAAAAACATAATAATATTTATACCTGTTACATTATTAGAAATAAATAATATATTTGTATAATATACTTGATTTCCTAAAGAGTTATAAAAATAATGTATAAACCCGACTACCTATATTTTATGTCGGAGATATTTTTAATGTTATTAAACTAAATGAATAAATAGTTTATTTAACAAGTGAATTATAAGCTGTCCATCGAAATTAGCTGCTTCCCTTACGAAAGGGTTTTCGTGGTTCTCCATCTTTAAAAACAGCAACTCGGCATTCTTTAACACGTATACCTTAGAGTGTCTACTATGCAGCGAATTATTTTGTTCTGCATGGTTTGAAATTTTTTCTTTTGATTTCTGGATGCAGTACTCTAGGCCTCTGCTGCGTACAGCAACTGCGGACGTATAACTGTTTTGTACAGCCTTACTTTGTTTTTGCTTAAAAAGCATTTCCACCAAGCAACGGTATCAGACGAATATATGTCACTTTAGCCTTCTGGGTCTTGTTTGGTCCCAAATGGAAGGTCTCGTTGCGGGCTGGCATGCAGAATTAACAAAAAAGGTCCATTTTGATTGGCTTTTGTTTTTTGTAAAAAGTTGTCAGAAGTATGTCGTGTTTGGTCTCAAATTAAAGGTCTCGTCGAGGGTTAGCGTACAGTATTGACAAAAATGTCCCATGACGATCGGCTTTTGTTTTCTGCAATAAGTTATCAAATGTATGTCGTGTTTGGTATTAAATTAAACCATTCGAGAAGTGTTGGCTTACAGAAATCAAATTAGTCATCAAATGTAAATATTACACTGAAGCCGGAGGCTAGCTATATATATATATATATATATATATATATATATATATATATATATATATATATATATATTTTAAATAATCATGCGCATCAAGTAAATTTTGCTCCTTTGTACAGGTCAAACCATTCATGTAATAATTTTAATATTATTTTATTAGATGTGGTTTAAAGTGGAATAGGGCCATTTTGGGGTCTCATATTTTTACTGTGAGTGGTTTTCGTGTAAAAAATCAAAAACTGTGCATAATTGGTACCTTGAAACAATGGATCCCAGAGGCCATGTCTATCTCTAAGAAGAATCACGCAGTTATCCGTCACTTTTGACAATCTGTCTATGAACTTTAAATGATTGTATCTTTTAATAGAACATTGATATCAAAGATTTGAAAACAGTGTCATGAATTATAGTCCTGAGCAAAGGTTTTACCAATATTTTAAGTTTATTACACAACACTTTTAATTATTTTAAATTTTGACGTTTCGAATTACATAAGTCAATGTTGCCAAATGTGTGATGAAATTACTAAACAAAAAACAAATATTCCTAAATGAATTTCCCTGAAGACAATGGCTATTATATATTACGATTGCCGATGGTAATTTATAAATTTAAAAATTAACTACATTATTTTAATACAAACAGTGTTGCCAAATTATTAAGTAACTAAATAAAAATCAAATGTTCGTAATTAAATTAAAACACTTTGCTTTGTTTGATATCAAAAGAAATAAAACCATAATTGCCGGTTTTGAAATGAATAAAAAAATGTGTCATGTCGATCTGCATTTTTTTTCGTAAAAAGTTCTTAGAAGTAGGTCGTCCTGGGGTTTTAAGGAAACGACACAATGTGGACGGGTGTGCATGAATAACAAAAATGTTCTACGTAGATAAGAATTTGTTTTTTGCAAAATGTTGTCAGAAATATTTTGTGTTTGGTGTATCAAATGAAAGGGCTCGATAAGGGCTGGCGTGTAAAATTAACAAAAATTATCAATGTTGATCGGCTTTTGTTTTTTGCAAAACTTTCTCAAAGGTACGTCGAGTTTGGTCTCAAATGAAACGTCTCGTTGAGGGCTAGCGTGCAGAATTGACAAAAATGTGCTATGTCGATTAGTTTTTGTTTTTTGCAAACAGTTGTCACAAGTTTGTGGTGTTTGGTATCAAATGAAAGGTTTCGATAAGGGCTGGTGTGCAGAATTAACAAAAATGGTTAATGTTGATCGGCTTTTGTTTTTTGCAAAAAGTTTTTAGAAGTATGTCGAGTTTGGTCTCAAATGAAAGGTCTCGTTGAGGGCTAGCGAGAAGAATTGAAAAAAAAAATGTACTACGTCGATCGGTTTTTGTTTTTTGCAAAAAGTTGTCAGAAGAGTGTGGTGTTTGATATCAAATGAAAGGTTTCGATAAGGGCTGGTGTACAGAATTAACAAAAATGGTTAATGTTGATCAGCTTTTGTTCTTTGCAAAAAGTTTTCAGAAGTATGTCGAGTTTAATCTCAAATGAAAGGTCTCGTTGAGAGCTAGCGTGCAAAATTGACAAAAATGTTCCATTCCGATCGGCTTTTGTTTTCTGAAAAAAGTTTTCAAAAGTATGTCGACTATGGTATCACACAAAACGTCTGATTGAAGGCTAGCGTGCAGAATTGACAAAAATGTGCCATGTCAATCGGCTTTTGTTTTTTGCAACAAGTTGTCGCAAGTGTGTGATGTTTGGTATCAAATGAAAGGTTTCGATAAGGGCTGGTGTGCAGAATTAACAAAAATATTTAATGTTGATCGGCTTTTGTTTTATGCAAAAAGTTTTTAGAAGTATGTCGAGTTTAGTCTCAAATGAAAGGTCTCGTTGAGGGCTAGCGTGTAGAATAGACAAAAATGTACTACGTTGACAGCGGAGCTCTAGGGAATGCTCGGGACTCTCTATATTTCTATATATATATATATATATATATATATATATATATATATATATATATATATATATAGTTGGATTCATATCGAGTATCGCAAACACTTTGCTCACGGGTACAAGTCAAACCATTCATGTAATATTTTTACCGTGCATAGTTTTTGTGTAAAAAATCGAAAACTAAGCTAAAAAGTATAACTGGAACAAAACTGAAAAAAATATCCTAGATGCCATGTTTAAATTTAAAAAGAATTACTGTGCCATCCGTCATTTTTGACAATTCAATATGAAACTTTTAATTGATTTATTTTGAAAATGAAAAGAGATATTGTAAAGGTAATTATATTTTTACACATTATAATAGTGAGCGAAATATATACAAATACACTGAATATTGAGTGTGGTGTATTTAAAATATTTAATTTTATGACATTTGACGTTTGGTCAGTCAATTAAAAAATTCGTGGCACAAGTTTTATGTTTTCAAAGAGAAATATACAGAAATATAAAGTAAACTACATTTAAAAGAATATGTACAATACACTTTGTGATGTAAGTATATCATTTTAAATTTGTTTCGCTGTATTTAAATATGTATTTTCATTTTAGTTATAATTTTTAATTGGTTACCCAAACAAGAGTACATTTATAGAAGAGAAATAACATAAAATTACTGATAATAACACTACTGAAGTGTAATTGAATATTATAAAAGTGCATTGTACATAATAATTTACGGCAAACCTTATTTACAATATATTCGAACAATCATAATGCAAGTCTTGTATTTGCCTGGAGAAATATATAGTAAAATTAGTTTAAAAGTAATATTACACTACGTTTTGTAATGTAAGTATGTAATTTTATATATTCTTCGCTGTATTTAGATATGTGTTTTCATTTCAGTTATAGTTTATAATTGGTTAAGATATCCAAACAAGAATATACTTTTAAAAAAGAAATAACATAATATTACGTATAATAACACCATTGACAAAAAAATAAATTTTAGAAATCAATTAAGGCGGGTCGTATTCAGTCATAAACACATTTATTTAAAAATACTGACAAACCTTTCCTTCATACCCACTTGGAAGAAATGTTTAATAATTTATTGTGCAATAATTATTTTGAATTATGTATCTGGATTATAATAAACTGTAAGTAACTGCATTTTATACATTCTTTATCTATGTATGTATCAAATTTCAGATGAAAGTAGTTGATTACAACAACTATTTGATTTTTAAAAATTCTATTGTATTTTGTTATGGAATGAAATGATTTTTTAGATAAAAACGTTTATAAAATCAAAATATCTATCTAATTATTCATTTATCATTGATATTTCAAACAATAAACACTTTCTGAATCCAAATATTAATCGAGAAATGCGTTTTCTATAATAAGGCAATTCGTTGGATGAAAATCATTATTATAACGTATCCTTGAAAATGAAACCAGAAAAATTGCACGATATTATAAAATTTAACAAAAATGGTGCATTTGACACTTGAGTTGGAGACATGAACGAATTATCTAAGTGAAAAATGTCATATTTACTAAAATGTATAATGAAATATTGTACGAAATTTAATAAGAAATCATCTCTAATACATGTACTTTTATATAGAATATATTTATATATTAATAGTTTAATATTTTATTTTTTAGATGAGACTATAACCTACACGTACTCAGATATACTAACATGGAATTTTTAATGAATTAAAACAATCTATTGGGCAATAATTATAAAAATAAGTAATAGCAAAACATATTCTTTATTAAATGCAAACTAAAGAATATTCCAGAATGGATGATTTAATCAAGAAAACTGCATTTCAAAATTGATTTACAATCTGACGTTCAATTGACTATATTTGATTTTTATTCAAACACTTCCAAAGGTAAATTCATACTGTACAGTATTCTTACCTTATATATAAATAATTTTTAAATATAATTTATACATATTTTAGATAGTTAAGCTATAGATTTTGTCTGATTACTTGGAAAAACTGACAAGCCTTTATTTCATACAGTTTTGGAGGGAATTGTTTAACAATTTAATGTACAATAATTATTATATAAATAAATGATGTATCTGGAACTTATTAAAATTTTATTAATTGAATTTTACTCTTTCTTTACGCATTTCTTAACAATCCTGATGAAAACATCTGATTACAATAGAGATTACATTTTTCAAAATTCTGAAATTTTGATTTGTAATCAATGTAAAATATTTGATGAGAAGACTATAATTTTTTGTTGTTAGTTTATAGTATCTTTTTTGATGAAAGTTGTGTGTCATACGCTTAATTTGGAAACTGTGCCCTCGGTATTTAGACCAAACTGTATGAGTTCTTGTTGAAGATCGTCTTTGCTGAGATCGTAGACCTAGCTAGCCTGTGCCCCCTTGGTTTCCGTCATCACGTGTTGTGGTTTTGTGTTTTTAATAACGTCCCTGCTCGAGCGTCAATCGGAGAGTTTGATCCGTGGCAAAAATATTGGCAAATAAGATATAAACACCCCAAAATAACATGTATATTTTAAAATAAAGTTTTAAAATTATATTATTTATTGTGTTCCTATTGACGTTACTAAAACATCTTTTCATGACAAATATTGCATGAATTACAATATAAAGAAATAAATGTCAAACAAAAAAAAAATATGAAATGTGAGGATCGACATTACCGGCCGTTACCTCACTTGTCAAATTTAGTTCCCAAAGCCGATCCTAAGGGGCGCTATAAATTGTTTTCACAGATGATAAGGTAGATATCCAATCTTCTACAAATATATTTCCTTAATCTATGATGTTAAGTATGAGTAGTTCATATATACCTCAACAGATGGCGCCACCGTAGCACTTAAATTTCAAAATAACTATTTAAATTGTATTTATTATACTTTCGTAATCATTTGTATTGATATTTATAATAAAAATGTATTATTTATAAATAGTTGTAGATAAATACATATATAATTCAGGTTCATAAATATATAAATGAACATAGAAACAGAAAAACATGAATATAATAATGTTTTTTGGCAATATAAAAATGTATCAGTTTATATATGTCGGTATGTTATTTCACATTATTTATATTTATAAAATAGATAATTATTTTCAAAATAATACATTTTATACATTCTTTAACTAACTTCATACTTATTGTGTCAATTGGATTCTTCTGGAGCATCGCAAAAACTTTGCTCACCGGTACAGGTCAAACCATTCATGTAATAATTTTAATATTATTTTTTTAGATGCGGTTTAATGAGGACCAATCGCTTTTGGGTGTCCCATATTTTTACCGTGCATAGTTTTTGTGTAAAAAAACGAAAACTAAGCCAAAAAGGAAAACTGGAACAAAACTGAAAAAAATATCCTAGATGCCTGGTTTAAATTTAAAAAGAATTACTATGCCATCCGTCATTTTTGACAATTCAATATGAAACGTTTAATTGATTTATATTGAAAATGAAAAGAGATATTGTAAATGTAATTATATTTTTACACATTATAATAGTGAGCGAAATATATACAAATACACTAATTGATAAGTGTGGTGTATTTAAAATATTTAATTTTATGAAATCTGACGTTTGTTATCCGTTGGTATATAACCAAAAAATTCGTTACACAAGTTTTATATTTTCAAAGAGAAATATACAGAAATATAAAGTAACCTCTGTTTAAAAGAATATATACAATACACTTTGTGATGTAAGTATATCATTTTAAATTTGTTTCGCTGTATTTAAATATGTATTTTTATTTCAGTTACAATTTTTAATTGGTTACCCAAACAAGAGTACATTTATAGAAGAAATATAACATAAAATTACTGATAATAACACTACTGAAATGTAGTTGATTATTATAAACGTGCATTGTACATAATAATTTACGGCAAACCTTATTTACAATATAATCAAACAATCATAATGCAAGTCTGGTGTTTGCTTGGAGAAATATATAGTAAAATTAGTTTAGAAGTAAAATTACACTACATTCTGTAATGTAAGTATGTAATTATATATATTCTTGGCTGTATTTAGATATGTGTTATCATTTCAGTTATAGTGTTTAATTGGTTAAGATATCCAAACAAGAATATATTTTTGCACATCCGGGCGTAAAAGTCGGACAAATAACATTGTTTTAAGGGCGAAATGACACTCTTTTTCGCCCGAGGGCAAAAAAGTAGTCATTTCCGCCCTAGAACTTTTCGTGCCCAGTTTCACCCATTTTTATAATAACTTTTTGACGTGTCACCGCTTTTTTGCTACTTTGTTTACTTACTACTTGCTTGTTTTTATTGTTATCCATGACAACGTACATATGTCAAATAGACTACTATGATCTGATTTTGATTTGAACATCGTTTTACTTTGATCGCGGTGATGAAGTAATACTACTTCGGATGTGCAAAAAATATTGTATGTATTACGAGCGAAATATATTTTGGCCCTAGGTGCATTGTAATCCTCCGCTGCGCGTCGGGCTTCAATTCTGCACCGCGGGCCAAAATCTATATCATTTCGCCCTTAATACATAAATAGCTATTATAGAAAAGAAATAACATAATATTACGGATAATAACACCATAGACAAAAAAATAAACTCTAGAAATCAATCAAGACGCGTCGTATTCAGTCATAAACAGATTTATTTAAAAATACTGACAAACCTTTCCTTTATACCCACTTGGATAAAATTTTTAATAATTTATTGTACAATAATTATTTTGAATTATGTATCTGGATTATAATAAACTGTAAGTAACTGCATTTTATACATTCTTTATGTATTCTTTCATCAAATTTCAGATGAAAGTAGTTGATTACAACAAAGATTTGATTTTTAAAAATTCTATTGTATTTTGTTATGGAATGAAATGATTTTTTAGATAAAAACGTTTATAAAAAGAACGTATCTATCCAATTATTCATTTATCATTGATATTTCAAACAATAAACACTTTCTGAAACCAAATATTAATCGAGAAATGCGTTTTCTATAATAAGGCAATTCGTTGGATAAAAATCATTATTATAACGTATCCTTCAAAATGAAACCAGAAAAATTGCACGATATTATCAAATTTAACAAAAATGGTGCATTTGACTCTTGAGTTGGAGACAACTAAGTGAAAAATGTCATATTTATTAAAATGTATAATGAAATATTCTACGAAATTTAATAATAAATCATCTCTAATATATGTACTTTATATAGAATATAAATATTTATATATTAATAGTTAAATATTTTATTTTTTAGATGAGACTATAACCTACACGTACTCAGATACTCTAACATGGAATTTTTAATAAACTAAAACAATCTATTGGGCAATAATTGTAAAAATAAGTAATAGTAAAACATATTCTTTATTAAATGCAAACTAAAGAATATTCCAGAATGGATTATTTAATCAAGAAAACTACACTTCAAAATTGATTTACAATCTGACGTTTAAAAAACTATATTTGATTACTATTCAAACACTTCCAAAGGTAAATTCATACTGTACAGTATTCTTCCCTTATATATAAATAGTTTTAAATCTAATTTATATATATTTTAGATAGACTATAGATTTTGTCTGATTACGTGGAAAAACTGACAAGCCTTTATTTCATACAGTTTTGGAGGGAATTGTTTAAAAATTTAATGTACAACAATTAGTATAAAAATCAATTATATATCTGGACTTTATTAAACTTTTATTAATTTCAATTTACTCTTTCTTTACGCATTTCTTAACATTTCTGATGAAAACTTTGGATTACAAGAGAGATTACATTTTTCAAAATTCTGTAGTATTTTATAATGAAATGAGATGATTTCTCAGATGTAAACGTTTACATAAACAAAGTATCTATCCATTTATCCATTTGTAACTGATGTATGAAACAATAAACACCTTTTCAAACTAAATATTCACCGAGTAGTGCATTTAATTACCAGTTGTTGGCATCTGCTCTTAGTCGAACTTGAATGTGATTATACTGCACGAAAATTAATGTTTTCATTAAGAAATAATGCAAGAGAACGTGTAAAAATTGGTTACTTTATCTACAACTAACAGGCATATAAAAAATCTGATATTTGATAAATTTTCAGTTACGTGTGAGTAGTTCATATATACCCCAAAAGATGGCGCCACAGTAGCACTTAAATTTCAAAGTAACTATTCAAATTGTATTTATTATACTTTCATAATAATTTATATTGATATTTATAATAAAAAATAAATTATTAATAACAATAACAATAGTTGAAGATAAATACATATATAATTCAGCTTCATAAATATATAAATGAACATAGCAACAAAAAAAAACATGAATTTAATAATGTTTTTTGGCAATATAAAAATGTATCAGTTTATAAATTTCGCTATGTTATTTCACATTATTTATATTTATAAAATAGATAATTATTTTCAAAATAATACATTTTTATATATTCTTTAACTAACTTCATACTTATTGTGTCAACTGATGACAATTAAGTTCTGTCAAACTGAATGCATTGTACGAAAATACAAATATTGTTAAGATATAATAAAAATATATAAAATTGGGTTAAACATATTATTTAAATCTTTTCTTCTTATGAATTTGCAGTTATGTGTTAGTAGTTCATATATACCTTAACAGATGGCGCCACAGTAGCACTTAAATTTCAAAATGGCTATACAAATTGTTTTTATTATACTTTCATAATCATTTGTATTGATATTTATAATAAAAAATATGTTATTTATAAATAGTTGTAGATAAATACATATATAATTCAGGATCATATAGATATAAATGAACATAGGAACAGAAAAACATAACTGTAATCGTGTTTTTTGGTAATATAAAAATGTATCAGTTTATAAATTTCGGTATGTTATTTTACATTATTTATATTTATAAAATAGATAATTATTTTCAAAATAATACATTTTTATATATTCTTTAACTAACTTCATACTTATTGTGTCAAGTGATGACATTTAAGCTCTGTCAAACTGAATGTATTGTATGAAAATACAAATATTGTTAAAATATAATAAAAATACATAAAACTGGGTTAAACATATTAATTAAATCTTTTCTTCTTATGAATTTTCAGTTATGTGTGAGTAGTTCATATATACCTCAACAGATGGCGCCACCGTAGCACTTAAATTTCAAAATAACTATTCAAATTGTATTTATTATACTTTCATCATTTGTATTGATATTTATAATAAAAATATATATTATTTATAAATAGTTCTAGATAGATACATATATAATGGGGTATATGACTATTTTTTTTTCTTCCATTTTATGATTCTATACCAAAAATAAAAATACCCGTATTTTTTTAAATCGCTTAATTATTGATAATTCCGGAGAAAAACAATAATAAAGTTTAAGAGAGGGGATATGTTGACGTCACTTAGGAGAATTAGACAAAGAGAGATGCTAATAGAAAGAGAAAGATATAGTGCGACCCGCGCGAACCTTTGGCTACCTGATTCTAACCCATAACCATGGTAACCAAACAATAAACACACTGAGTCTCGTCAGGGACTTCAATGCCAACCAGATTTACATTATAACATTCGTTGTGTAATATCAAAATATTTTAATTTTATTCTATTAATTTCCTAAATTGATATCTCATATATTGTTTCATTAATAATTATGACTAATTTATCATTAGCAACATTTATTCGATAGCATTTAAGTAAAATAAATAAGTTTATTATTTTCCTACTTTTAGCATTGTAAACTGCTCTCTCATTCTCCTAGGTAACGTCAGAATTTCAGTGATATTATAAGATAATATTTAGTTTTTATCATTATTATTGGTAGTCACAATGGTTAATTTTTAATTTTTATACTTTTTTTCTTTCAATTCGAGAGTGGTCATATAGCCCATTCAGGTTAATAAAGATATAAATGAACATAGGAACAGAAAAACATAACTGTAATCATGTTTTTTGGTAATATAAAACTGTATCAGTTTATAAATTTTGGTATGTTATTTCACAATATTTATATTTATAAAATAGATAATTATTTTCAAAATAATACATAATACATTCTTTAACTAACTTCATACTTATTGTGTCAAGTGATGACATTTAAGTTCTGTCAAATTGAATGTATTGTATGAAAATACAAATTTTGCTAAGATATAATAAAAAAGAATGTATGAAAATTAGTAAAATTCATCTTTGAATAAGTTTTTTCAAGGTATGATATAAATAATAAATATAAATAATAAAAAAAATAGGATCAAAGCGGTCTCAAACCAGAGCAAGTGGTAAGTTATTATTTATTTTCTAAACGGTCTCGCGTGCCTCTTTGAAATTGTTATAAATAAATAATATACGAGTACATTACAACAAATGTTTCTAGGTATAACACATAGTAGCGCCTGCCGTAAGAGGGTGTGAAAAAAATTCCTCAAGTTCAAAACTTCACAAATTCAACGTATATTTTTATTTATTTCCTAAACAGCCTCGCGTGCCGCTTTAAAATTATTATAAAGAAATAATATACATTACAACAAATGTTTCTAGGTACAACACATAGTAGCAACCCCCGTAGACGAGTGTAAAAAAAATTCCTCAAGTTCAAAACTTGACAAATTCAACATATATTTTTATTTATTTCCTAAACGGTCTCGCGTGCCGCTTTGAAATTGTTATAAATAAATAATATACATTACAACAAATATTTATTAATTTTATCATCGTCATTATATATTATTAAAAATAATGGAAATAAATATTAACATATGCTTCCACAGGCGTTTATTGTTATTATTTTTTTGTAAAATCAATTTGATGTCAATACTTCAAATATACCTTACATTCATTATTTATTATTATCTTCTTCATTATCTGCATGGTTTTGAATTTAATCAAATTACTAAAATAAAAATACGGTATAATAAAAAGTCGCACGTCCATGAACATAAATTTCAAATTTTCTTCCTACACATATAGTTTAGTTGCTTTTAAAGAAAATTGGTCGTCCCGTGATTATCACTTGCTTTTGATCATGTCAATCGGCTTTTGTTTTATGCAAAAAGTTGTCAGAAGTGTGTGGTGTTTGGTCTCAAATGAAAGGTCTCGTTCAGCGCTAGCGTGCAGAATTGACAAAAATTTTCCATGCAGATCGGCTTTTGTTTTTCGCAAATAGTTGTTAGAAGTATGTGGTGTTTGGTATCAATTGAAAGTTCTCGGTATGGGCTAGCCTGTACTCATTTGTTAATATTGTCAATGACGTATGACTTTCAAAGGCTGTTTAGTGTTCACATAAGTACATCGTTTTGAAAATGGAACCGGGGTAATTTGCCAAATGTACATTATTCTATGATAAATGATTTTTATCGAATTAATTTAAATCCTCAAAGTTTCCTACGTGACGTCACATATCCCCTCTCCAAATCTTTATTATTGTTTTTCTCCGGAATTATCAATATTAGAGCGATTAAAAAAAAAATTAGGTCATATATCCCATTAAGGTTTACAAACAACACATTTGATTATATCAACTAAAAAACTTGTAGTAACTTCCTTAAATGTAACCAAAATTACTTTCACGTGAAGCAAGTAATGTACTTTGTTGAATAAAAACTGTTTTATTAAGAAGGTATGTCGGTAAATATTACAAATTCTTTTTCAAATTATTATAATATCGATTAAGGTAATAGAAGAAAAAGTAATCAAATTTTATAAAATTTTAACTTTGATATATTAACCATAAGGCGTATTTTAATTAATACTTTTTTTAACAAAAATGAACATGTAATTAAGGTTAAAAGATTAAAAATTTTATTATAGCAATCAATAATTTGTCTGAGGTATACCGTGTTTGGTATTCATTGAAAACACTTGACTTAGCTTGCTAAAATGATAAAATAGTTCCGAGTCCATCGGCTTTTGTTTTAGCGAAAAGTTGTCAGAAGTATGTTGTGTTTGGTATCATATGAAAGGAATCGATAAAAGCTGGCTTGAAGAAATCACAAAATTTACGATCGGCTTTTGTTTTTTTTGTGAAAAACTGTCAGAAGTATGGCGTGTTTGGTATCAAATGAAAGCACTCGAGAAAGGCAGCCATATTGAAATAACAAAAAATTGCCAGGTCGATCGGCTTTTGTATTTTTGCAAAATTTGTCAGAAGTATGTCGTGTTTGGTATCATATGAAAGGTCTCGTCGAGAGCTGGTGTACGGGAATGAAATTAGACGTCAACTGTTAATACTACATTGATGCCGGAGGCCTAGTGAAGCTCAGCGTAGCTGAGCCTTCGCTAGTCCTATATACTAAACGATATTTCTTGGAGCCACCAAGAGTCGAAAGGCTCAATATAATGCGGCATATGTATTTTGCATTTGCATTATTAGGCTAACGATACTTGTATCGTTTGTTCATACGAGCCCAATTTGCTGGATATAAGTACTCAGTTAACGATATGATTTTAATGTTGATTATGTTTAACTGTCTTAAAACCAGTCGAACATGGGTTACAAGTTAACAATTTCGATGTTGGGGCTCGGAATTGTCTGTAGACGACTTACGTACCTGACGGGGTGTTGTACTCGGTAGAGCAGTTGCCACGCTGCGATCTGTTGAGACACAGCCCTTAGTTTGGGGATTCGTTTTGTTATTTAAACGAAAACCTCACTTTTATATTACTATATTATACATACAACACAGATTTGTGTAGTATTATTGTGTATTGTGTTTTGTTAATTTTATATTATTATACAGATATCTCGGTAAGGACGTACCTAATTGACAAAAATGTTTCTTGTGGACAAACTTTTGTTTTTTGCAAAAGTTAATAAAAGTATATCGTGTTTGAAATCTAATGAAAGGTCTAGGTGAGGGCTGACGTGCAGATATAAAAAAACTGTTTCATGTCGATTGGCATATGTTTCTTGCACGGACAGCGGAGCTCTAGGGAATGCTCAACGTAGCCGAGAATTCGCTAGGCATATACTATTTTGATTGATTCACTATCTATATATCTATCTATCTATCTATATTTGGATTCATCACGACGATCAGGCATCCTTTGTCCAGCTCAAACTCCTAGACCATTCAAGTAATTGCTGTAATTTTTTTTCCAAGTTGCAGTGTCTATTGTGCCGGAGTGCATTTTGGGGGTCTTATATTTTTACTGTGAGTGGCTTTTGTTTAAAAAAATAAAAACTGCAGAGGCCATGTCTACATTTAAAAAGAATCACGGTTCTCTTCCGTCAAATTTGACAATTCAATATGAAACTTTTATTTGATTTTTTTGAAAAATGTGAAGAGATATTATGAATTGAATTATGTTCTCATATATTATAATAGTGAGCGAAATATATACAAATATACTGAATGTTAAATGTGGTGTATTTAAAATATTTCTTTTTTGACATTTCACGTTTATCATACGCTAAAGCCGTCATAAATTCGTGGTACAAGTTTTATATTTTCAAAGACAAATATACAGAAATAAAAGTAAACTATGTTTAAAAGAATATGTACAATACACTTTGTGATGTAAATATATCATTTTAAATTTGTTTCACTGTATTTAAATGTGTATTTTCATTTCAGTTATAATTTTTAATTGGTTAGCCAAACAAGAGTACATTTATAGAAGAGAAATAACATAAAATTACTGATAATAACACTACTGAAATGTAACTGATTATCATAAAAGTGCATTGTACATAATAATTTACGGCAAACCTTATTTACAATATAATCAAACAATCATAATGCAAGTCTGGTGTTTGCTTGGAGAAATATATAGTAAAATTAGTTTAGAAGTAAAACTACACTACATTCTGTAATGTAAGTATGTAATTATATATATTCTTGGCTGTATTTAGATATGTGTTATCATTTCAGTTATAGTGTTTAATTGGTTAAGATATCCAAACAAGAATATATTTTTGCACATCCGGGCGTAAAAGTCGGACAAATAACATTGTTTTAAGGGCGAAATGACACTCTTTTTCGCCCGAGGGCGAAAAAGTAGTCATTTTCGCCCTAGAACTTTTCGTGCCCAGTTTCACCCATTTTTATAATAACTTTTTGACGTGTCACCGCTTTTTTGCTACTTTGTTTACTTACTACTTGCTTGTTTTTATTGTTATCCATGACAACGTACATATGTCAAATAGACTACTATGATCTGATTTTGATTTGAACATTATTTACAATATTTAAATTTTCATGAAATATGACGTTCATCAATATATATATATATATATATATATATATATATATATATATATATATATATATGTATATATATATACATTATACTCAAACAATCATAATGCAAGTCTTGTATTTGCTTGGAGAAATATATAGTAAAATAAGTTTAAAAGTAAATCTACACTACATTTTGCAATGTAAGTATGTAATTTTATATTTCCTTGGCTGTATTTAGATGTGTTTTCATTTCATTTCTAGTTTTTAATTGGTAAGTTATTCAAACAAGAATATATTTATAGAAAAGAAATATCATAAAATTACGAATAATAACACTATTGGCAAAAAAATAAATTCTGGAAATCAAACAAGGCGCGTCGTATTCAGTCATAAACACATTTATTTTAAAATACTGACAAACCTTTCCTTCATACTCTCTTGGAAGAAATGTTTCACAATTTATTGTACAATAACTATTTTGAATTATGTATCTGGATTATATGAAACTGTAAGTAACTGCAATTTTATACATTCTTTATGTATTCTTTCATCAAATTTCAGATGAAAGTAGTTGATTACAACAACGGTTAGATTTTTAAAAATTCTATTGTATTTTGTTATGGAACGAGATGATTTTTTACACAAACAAAGTATCTATCCAATTATTTATTTATCATTGATATTTCAAGCAATAAACACTTTCTGTAACCAAATATTAATCGAGATATGCGTTTGATGACATATGCTCTTAGTCGAAAGTGACTGTGAATGGATTGTATAAAAATTCATATTTTTACTACGAAATAATGCAAAAGAATGTTTGAAAATTGTTGTATATTGGTTTGAGGTATGATATAAATATTTTTAAGTACATTTTTAATTTTTATCACTTACATATGTCATATTAGGTTACTGGCTCAGAGTATAATCAAATGAAATTAAATGAAGTTATTTTTATCATAAATAATGCTCTAAAAAGAGAAAATATAATATATTCTTTCATATACAACCATAAAGTTTTTAAAAATGGATTATTTATGCCAAAATTTGTGATGATGAAAGTTGCGAGCAAGGTTTGCAAGTTCCCACAGTTAGTTTTAGTTATTATTCTGTAGTTATAAACATGTCTCATTTTAATATATATTATTATACTTTTATATTCATTGGATAGTAAATATAAATTATTTTATTAACATTATTATTTCATATATTTTATTTATTTTATTCAATTCAAATTTGTCAATCTGACATCTAAAATTCATTTTCATAAACGAAGTGTACCTATTAAAATAATAAGGTATATTTTAAAGGGATTTATTTAGAAACAAAAAATATTTAACATTTAACAGTGAGCCTTTATGTTTCCGAAAATTTAAAAGAAAACGGCCAGCTTTGATTGTTGGTTGCTCTTTTTGTTAATTTTCGGGTCCCTAAAGACCCATTGTTAATTGTTATGGTATGTTTTTAATATTTTTATTAAAAAAATATTGCGTTCTAATTAAATTTATTAAAAAGTGTCTTTGAATTTTAAAATTTAAACTTAATGGTTACATTCAGTAATCCGACTGTACAACACATGTTTGAACGCATCCAAAATAAAAGTTGTCAAATTATCTTGTCATTTTGACATTGCTGAAAATATAAGTATTAGACTGTATTATGCATTTAAAATCAATAAGACTAGATAATTATTTTGCTGTATTATCATAAAGAGACTTTATTTTATTAAGAAATGTAAAGAAGTTAGCAATGTATTGTGTATCACAACTTGTACAAATGAAACTACTGCAAGAAACAAAGTATTTGTTTACATATGTGTTATTTCTATAATTTTACCTTGAATTATAACTGTGTAGTGAAGTCACATTAAAATAAGAATTCTAATATATAGTCCAAAACTGATAACACTATCATTTGGAACAAACCTTTACAAGCACAGGTTGAAAAATATCACGTAATTTCAATAAAATCATTCTACATAAACATGTCTGGAAATTTTCTTGTTATTCTTTTTACATTTTCAGAACATAAGCAAAGAAATTTTGTCTGTAAAGAAAAAATGAGTAGAAAGTAGAAGTCAAAAAATAAAAACCGTAATAAAAATTTCATACAATAGACAAATTCGCAATAATACTACATATTCTGCAATGATATCTTTCATTGTAGATGTACATATGTACCATTACAATAAGATTGGTACAGAGAAAATATGACAATGATTATTATAATGAAAATGTTGTTGATAGGAACCAATGGCTACAATTTTTATTGTAATCAAGCTATGCGTTATGGCTTGGAAACCAAAAGTGAAGCGAGATCAGTATTTCAAGCTTCAACTAATATATTATACATGAAATTGGACTTGTTGTGTTGTAATATTATCTAACCAAACATACTGAGCATGTAGTGATGATGGTTTTATCAAAACAAAAAACGGATATGAACTTCTGGAAATAAAATGTCCTTATTCCTGTCAAAACAAATTAATTGTAGATTTACCAAATAAGAAGTCAGCTAAAAATGATTTAGAATTCGATGAAAATAATAACGTTAAACTCAAGAAGACCGACAAATTTTACACACAAGTCCACTTTACAAAACACATACTTTATATTACTTTTGCCATTTCATTATTCGTAGAAAAAGATGAGAAGTTTCTATCTACATTAATTCTAAAGATTCACGACTTTTATTTTAAATATTTCATTCAGTTTGTTCTGAATAAGTTTTAATAGACTGCATTAGTGTAACGGTCATTTTGTGGCGCTAAATTCAAACTGAAAACCTAACTCGCCTCCGCCGATTGATACGCCCATGTTATTCTTATGTGAATAAATATATGCTATCTTTAAGCTGCTGGAAAGTATTATAAATTGCAAATCTTAATTATTAAAACTTATAACTACTAATCTCTTTTATCTATCTTCTAATGTAATATACATACCCAAAAAACATAATATTATTTAATAAACTTCAATTTAAACAGTAGGTGTAAATTTCTGAAAACTTATGTCGTAGCTGTCTTAGTATTAAGTTGAACCTGCCATTTTAACGCGACGTTTTTAACCTGCTGCACCAAGTAACGACATATGTTACTATTTGCGATACTACTTTCTTTAAAATGAATTTTTTTATTATTTTATTGTACTTTTCTGTAAGGGCAGCAAAGAGTAATGTTTTGGAACATAAAAAATCTCTATGTTATAATTAAGAATCGCCAAAATGCTTTAATATCGGGAATTGAAAATGTACTCCCATAAGAATTGCATGCACTCAGATTTGAATTAGGGTTTCGCGCCAAATGTAAATCTTAACCTCACTATATAAAATTAAATATAAAAATATTTCATTGTTGAATAATTATATCGATTCCTTCCTTAGAAGATGTAATAAAGTTCATAATTAGTGGCATCTATGTGATTTTTTTAAACTTAAAAATATTGATTTTCTATGATATACACAGAAACAAATTTTACAAAGGCTGGTTTAAACGGTATAGGTAAACCTATAAAAATTATGTTTATGTATTATTTGAAAATATAGATTTATTAATACAAAAATATTATTATATAGTAATTAAACATATGAACAAAGTTATAGTAATTTTTAATACAAGAATACAATAATTTAAAATAATAATTTATCGATGAGTCAAAAGTGCTGATAGATGATTTATTCAAAAATTTGTTTTATTTATCAAAGCATTCTTAATTAATTTTCTAAAAAACCTTAAATTTTATTTAATTAATATATCGTTAAATATTAATTTTTATGAAAGTAATTTGACTTTATAGGATGCCTTTTTAATATTTGAACTACTTATATTCCAATGCTTTCATATCTGTGGAAAATTTAGTAACTTCTGATTTTAATTTTAATTTAAAATTAAGTTAACTTGGTAAACAATATTAAACAATGTCAATTGACAATGAAAAATTAAAAGAAAAAAGTATGACAGTAAACATAAATAATTACCACAAAGGCAATAATATAAAAAAAATATAATGTCTATAACGTAAGTAATATTTTCGGAATTTTTTTCTGTATGTATTAGAAAACATTTTCTTTATTTACAGTTCAGCATATAAGTACTGATGTAAATACCCCAACTGTAAGAATAAAAGAAGTGTGAATGTCTGTGGCACACAGAATAAACATTTTTTAATTTTCCTCTTCACGATCAAACAAGCTGTGACGTGTGCATAAATTTTTGTAAAATTAAAGCAAGTACAAATTGATCATATTCTTATCTTTGTGAAGATCATTTTGATATTAATTCTTTTTACAACATATCAAAACACCGTTTACTAAAAATGCATTCATTCTGGGTCCCAGACATTTTTAAACTCCGATACAAATGCAGATCTGTCATGTCTCAATGATAGGATAGAGTTTTCCAGAACCGAATTAGGATATAGGTGTAACGTTATACGTCAAAATAATTTAAAACAAATTCCTTCTAATACTACAGTTTCGGCATGTGATTCTAGAAATAAAAATAGAGGTTTGTGTGTTACAAATTTATCTGGAAAAGGCAGAACATTATATAAATTTTATAGACAAAAGAAAATAAAAGTTATAAAATTGAAAAACAAGCTTTCAAAAATGAATTATGCTAAAAAATATGTAAGTCAAATAGTATCTAATCAATTGGTAGAAAATATTGTAAAACGGGTTTATAAAATTCGTTCTATGTTTATTAAATCACAGTTGAAAACATCTCTCCAAAACTTTTGCTGAGAGAATATCGCTCCAAAAATTTCATCGAGAAAATATCTCTTCCACAAACGGCACTGAGAGAATATCTCTCCAAAACTTTTGCTGAAAGAATATCGCTTCGAGAAATTTCACCGAGAGAACATCTCTTCCACAAATGGCACCAAGAGAACATCGCTTCGACAAATGGCACCAAGAAAACATCTTTCATCATATATGTTTATTTTAAATGAATAAATAAACAATAAATATAATGATATCAAATGTATATCTTTTATTTAAAATTAAAATATCCAGTAGTAATAAAAGAACAAATGAAAATTGACAGCTACATTTGACGTTTATGTGACATATACAAAATTTAATGATCAAGTAGGCTTAGAGTAACTCTACCCCGAGAAAATCAGATGGCAGAAGTTCCGTGCTGCACACTTGATCCATTGGTTTACGCTTCTCGTTATGTTAATGTTTTGTTGATTCCACTTTTATTTACAACAGCTAGAAAACATGGAATCAAATTTGGTTGATATTGAAATGTATGTACTCATCTGTTAACATTGTCATTGTCGTATGATTTTCAAAGGCTGTTTTGTTTTTACATATGTACATAGTTTTGAAAATGGAACCGGGGTAATTTGCCAATTGTACATTATTCTATGATAAATGATTTATATCGAATGAATTCAAATCCTCAAAGTTTCCTACGTGACGTCACATATCCCCTCTCCAAAACTTTATTATTGTTTTTCTCCAAGATTATCAATAATAGAGCGATTTAAAAAAATACGGGTATTTTATTTTTTGTACAGAACCATAAAATAGAAGAAAATAAATTAAGTCATATATCCCATTAAAGTTTACAACCAACACATTTGATTATATCAACTAAAAAACTTGTAGTAACTTCTTCAAATGTAACCAAAATTACTTTCAAGTGAAGCAAGTAATGTACTTTGTTGAATAATAACTGTTTTATTAAGAAGGTATGTCGGTAAATATTACAAATTCTTCTTCAAATTGCTATAATTTGTTCCCCAGAATTATCCATTCAAAAGGTTTGTTCGTTAAATGCAATAGTCTAAAACGAAGTGAAAATTTTAAGTAAGATAATAGAAGAAAGTGTAATCAAATTTTATAAAAAATTAATTTTGATTATAACAAAAGTGAACTTGTAATTAAGGTTTACAGACTAAAAATTTGATTATAGCAATAGAAAATTTGTCTGAGGTGTACCGTGTTTGTTATTAATTGAAAGGACTTGACAAGGGCTTAGCTTGCAAAAATGATAAAATAGTTCCATGTCGATCGACTTTTGTTTTTAGCGAAAAGTTGTCAGAAGTATGTTGTGTTTGGTATCATATGAAAGGAGTCGATAAGAGCTGGCTTGCTGAAATCAAAAAATTTTCGATCGGCTTTTGTTTTTTGTGAAAAACTATCAGAAATATGCCGTGTTTGGTATCAAATGAAAGCACTCGAGTAGGGCAGCCATAATGAAATAACAAAAATTTGCCAGGTCGATCGGCTTTTGTTTTTTTGCACAATTTGTCAGAAGTATGTCGTGTTTGGTATCATATGAAAGGCCTCGTCGAGAGTTGGTGTACAGGAATGAAATTAGACTTCAAATGTAAATACTTTATTGATGCCGGAGGCCTAGCGAAGCTCAGACTAGCTGAGCCTTCGCTAGTCCTATATACTAAACGATTAGATTCACTATATATCTATCTATCTATAGATTCATCACGAGCATCGAGTAACTTTTGTAAAGGCCTACAGCCTGAACCATGCAAGTGATTGATATAATTTTTTTTTTAATATGTGGGGGCTAATGAGTCCTGGTGCATTTTAAGGGTCTCATATTTTTACTGTTAGTAGTTTTCGTGTAAAAAATTAAAACTGTGCACAAATGCTGCCTGGAAACAATGGATCCCAGAGGCCATGTCTAAATTTAAGAAGAATCACACCGTCATCCGTCACTTTTGACAATCTGTCTATGAACTTTAAATGATTATATCTTTTAATAGAACATTGATATCAAAGATTTAAAAATAATTTCATGAATAATAGACTTGAGCATAGGTGTTACAAGTAATTTAAGTTTAAAACATAACTTATTTAATTAATATAAATTTTGACGTTTCCAATGTCAAAAGGCAATGTTGCCAAATGTGTAATGAAGGAACTAAATTAAAACCAAATATTCCTAAACTAACTTCACTGAAGATGTTGGCAGTTGTATTAGGGTTGACAATATTAATTTATAAATTTAAAAATTAACTACTATTTTTTAATACAAACAGTGTTGCCAAATTATGAAGTAACTAAATATAAATCAAATGAACCTAATTAAATGGAACATTTTGCTGTGTTTGATATCAAGAAAGAAAACCATAATGGCCGGTTTTGAAATGACAAAAAAATGTGTCATGTCGATTTGCATTAGTTTTTCGGAAAAAATTATTAGAAGTAGGTTTTCTTTGGGTGAAAAACGACACAATGTGGACGGGTGTGCACGAATGACAAAAATATTCTACGTAAATTAGAATTTGTTTTTTGCAAAATGCTGGCATGTAGAATTAACAAAAATGATCAATGTTGATCGGCTTTTGTTTTTTGCAAAACTTTCTCAAAGGTACGTCGAGTTTGATTTCAAATGAAAGGTCTCGTTGACGGCTAGCGAGCAGAATTGACAAAAATGTTCCATTCCGATCGGCTTTTGTTTTCTGCAAAAAGTTCTCAAATGTATGTCAAGTTTGGTCTCAAATGAAAGGTATCGTTGAGGGCTAGCGTGCAGAGTTGACAAAAATGTGACAAGTCAATCGGCTTTAATTTTTTGCAAAAAGTTGTCAGAATTGTGTGGTGTATGATCTCAAATGAAAGGTTTCGTTGAGGGCTAGCGTGCAGAATTAACTAAATTGTTCCATGCCGATCGGCTTTAGTTTTTCGCAAATAGTTGTCAGAAGTATGTGGTGTTTAGTATGAAAATAAAGGTCTCGATGAGGGTTTGTGTGAAAAATTAACAAAATTGCTTATTGTTGAGCGACTTTGGTTTTTTGCGAAAAGTTCTCAGAAATATGTCAAGTTTGGTTTTAAATGAAAGGTCTCGTTGAGGGCTAGCATGCAGAATTGACAAAAATGATCCATTACGAACTGCTTTTCTTTTTTACAAAAAGTTTTCAGAAGTTTATAGTGTTAGGTATCAAATGAAAGTTCTTGGTGTGGGCTAGCCTGTAGAAATTTCAAACATGTTCCATGTCGATTGACTATTGTTTTATGCAAAAAAAAAATGTTAAAAGTATGCTGTGTTTAGTATCAAATGAAAGGTCTTGGCGAGGGCTCGCGTAGAAAGTTGACAAAAATGATCTATGTCGATCGGCTATTGTTTTATGCAACAAGTTGTCAGAAATATGTCGTGTTTGGCATTAAATGAAAGGTCTCGTTGAGGGCTAGCGTGCAGAATTGACAGAAATGTTCCATTCCGATCGGCTTTTGTTTTCTGCAAAAAGTTCTGGAAAGTATGTCGAGTTTGTTGAGAGCTAGCGTGCAGAATTGACAAAAATGTGCTATGTCGATCGGTTTTTGTTTTCTGCAAAAAGTTGTCAGAAGTGTATGGTGTTTGGTATCAAATGAAAGGTTTCAATGTGGGCTGGTGTGCAGAATTAACAAAAATTGTCAATGTCGATCGGTTTTTGTTTTTTGCAAAAGGTTGTCACAAGTATATAGTGTTTGGTATCAAATGAAAAGTCTTGGTGTGGGCTAGCGTGCAGATATGATAAAAATGTTTCATGTAGATCGACTTTTGTTTTATGTAAAAAGTTGTCAGAGGTATGTCGTGTATGGTATCAAATGAAAGGTCTTGGTGAGGGCTGGGGTACATAAATGACAAAAATGTTTTATGCCGAACGGCTTTTGTTTTTTGCAAAAAAATATTGGAAGTATATCGTGTTTGCAATCTAATAAAAGGTATTGGAGAGGCCTAAAGTGCAAATATGAAATAATTTTTCATGTCGATCGGCATTTGTTTTTTGCACTGACAGCGGAGCTCTAGGGAATGCTCGGCGTAGCCGAGAATTCGCTAGTCCTATATACTAAACGATTACATTCACTATATATCTATCTATCTATCTATCTATCTATCTATCTATCTATCTATCTATCTATCTATCTATAGATTCATCACGAGCATCGGGTAACATTTGTAAAGGCCTACAGCCTGAACCATTCAAGTGATTGTTATAATATTTTTTTTAATATGTGGGGGCTAATGAGATCTGGTGCCTTTTGAGTGTCTCATATTTTTACTGTTAGTACTTTTTGTGTAAAAAATTAAAACTGTGCACAAATGCTGCCTGGAAACAATGGATCCCAGAGGCCATGTCTACATGTAAGAAGAATCACGCCGTCATCCGTCACTTTTGACAGTCAGACTATGAACTTTAAACGATTATATTTTCTTATAGAGTATTGATATCAAAGATTAAAAACAATTTCATGAATAATAGACTTGAGTAAAGGTGTTACAACTAATTTAAGTATAGAACATAACGTATTTAATTAATATAAATTTTGAAGTTTCCAATGTCAAAAGTCAATGTTGCCAAATGTGTGATGAAGTAACTAAATTAAAACCAAATATTCCTAAACTTACTTCACTGAAGACGGTAGCAGTTATATTAGGATTGACAATATTTATTTATAAATTTAAAAATTAACAACTATTTTTTTAATACAAACAGTGTTTGTTTTTTGCAAAATGTTGTCAGAAATATGTCGTGTTAGGTATCGAATGAAAAGTCTCGGGAAGGACTGGTGTGTAGAAATGAAAATTCTCTATGTTGATCGGCTTTTGTTTTATGCAAAAAGTTAATAGAAGTATGTTGTGTTTGGTATCTAATGAAAGGTTGAAATGCAAAATTGACAAAAATGTTCCATGTCGATCGGCTTTTGTTTTTTTTCCAAAAGTTGTCAGAAATATGTCGTGTTTGGTATCGAATGAAAGGTCTTGGTGATGGCTCGCGTAGAGAATTGACAAAAATGATCAATATCGATCGGCTTTTGTTTTTTGCAAAAATTTCTCAAAAGTATGTCGAGTTTGGTCTCACATGAAAGATCTCGTTGAGGGCTAGCCTGCAGACTTGACAGAAAAGTTCCATTCCGATTGGTTTTTATTTTTTCGCAAAAAATTCTGAAAAGTATGTCGAGTTTGGTCTCAAATGAAACGTCTTGTTGAGGGCTTGCGTGCATAATTGACAAAAATGTGCTATGTCGATCTGTTTTTGTTTTTTGCAAAAACATGTCAGAAGGGTATTGTGTTTGGTATCAAATGAAAGG
Organism: Stenolophus ochropezus; assembly: GCA_035578165.1. NCBI lineage: Eukaryota > Metazoa > Arthropoda > Insecta > Coleoptera > Carabidae > Stenolophus > Stenolophus ochropezus. The sequence goes on from JAQOWZ010000069.1 coordinate 695,129, forward strand.
TTTCAATGAGGGCTGGTGTGCAGAATTAACAAAAATTGTTAATGTTGAGCGGCTTTTGTTTTTTGCAAAAGGTTGTCACAAGTATATAGTGGTTGGTATTAAATGAAAAGTCTCGGTGTGGTCTAGCGTGTAGATATGATAAAAATGTTTCATGTCGATCGACTTTTGTTTTATGCAGAAAGTTGTAAGAAGTATGTCGTGTTTGGTATCAAATGAAAGGTCTCGATGAGGGCTGAGTTACATAGATGACAAAAATGATTCATGTCGACCGGCTTTTATTTCTTGCAAAAATTTCTCAAAAGTATGTCGAGTTTGGTCTTACATGAAACGTCTCTTTGAGGGATAGCGTGCAGAATTAACAAAAATGTTCCATTCCGATCTGCTTTTGTTTTCTGCAAAAAGTTCTCAAAGGTATGTTGAGTTTGGTCTCAATTGAAAGGTCTCGTTGAGGGCTAGCGTGCAGAATTGACAAAAATGTTCTACGTCGATCGGCTTTTGTTTTATGCAAAAATTTGTCAGAAGTATGTCGTGTTTGGTTTCAAATGAAAGGTCTCGGAGTGGGCTAGCGTGCAGAATTGACAAAAATGTGCTATGTCGATCGGATCTTGTTTTTTGCAAAAAGTTGTCAAAAGTGTGTGGTGTTTGGTATCAAATGATAGGTTTCAATGAAGGCTGGTGTGCAGAATTAACGAAAATGGTCAATGTCGATCGGCTTTTGTTTTTTGCAAAAGGTTGTCACAAGAACCTATATAGTGTTTGGTAACAAATGAAAAGTCTCGGTGTGGACTAGCGTGCAGATATGATCAAAATGTTTCCATGTTGATCGGCTTTTTTATGCAATAAGTAAATAGAAGTATGTCGTTTTTGGTATCTAAGGAAAGGTCTCGTTGAGGGCTGAAATGCAAAATTGACAAAAATGTTCCATGTCGATCGGCTTTTGTTTTATGCAGACAGTTGTCAGAAGTATGTCGTGTATGGTATCAAATGAAAGGTCTCGGTGAGAGTTGGGGAACATCAATGACAAAAATGTTTCATGTCGACCGGCTTTTGTTTTTTGCAAAAAAATATTGGAAGTATATCGTGTTTTCAATCTAATGAAAGGTCTCGGTGAGGCCTGACGTGGAAATATGAAATAATTGTTTCATGTCGACCGACATTTGTTTTTTGCACTGACAGTCCTATATACTAAAAAGGCATGTGTCGTGATGTTTATTTATTTTCATCACGACGATCGCCAAATTTTGTCACAAGCCTAACTGCCTGAACCATGAAAAGGATTGTTGTAAATTTTTTTTAGATTGTAGGGAATAATGTGTATTTGTGCCTTTTGGGGGTCTCATATTTTGACTGTAAGTGGTTCTTGTGTAAAAAAATAAAAACTGTGCAAAATTAGTAACTTGAAACAATGGATCCTAGTAGCCATGTCAAAATTTAAAAAAAGTCACGAGGTCATCTGTCACTTTTGACAATCTGTCTATAAACTTTAAACGATAATAGCTTTTTATAGAACATTGATATTAAAGAAGTAAATACAGTATCATGTATAATAGTCTTGAGCAAAGGTGTTACAATTAATTTAAGTTTAAAACATAACGTATTTAATTAATATAAATTTTGACGTTTCCAATATCAAAACTCAATGTTGCCAAATGTGTGGTGAAGTAACTAAATTAAAACCGAATATTCCTAAACTTACTTCACTGAAGACGGTGGCAGTTGTATTAGGATTGACAATATTAATTAATAAATTTAAGAATTAACTACTACTTTTTAACACAAACAGTGTTGCTAAATTATGAAGTAGGTAACTAAATAAAAATAAAATATTCGTAAATAAAATAAATTGAACACTTTTCTCTGTTTGATGTCAAAAGAAAAAAAAAACATAAGGGCCGGTTTTGAAATGACAAAAAAAAATATGTCACGTCGATCTGCATTTGTTTTGCGAAAAAAGTTGTTACAAGTAGGTCGTCCTTGGATTTTAATGAAACGACACAATGTGGATTGGTGTGCACGAATGACAAAAATATTCTACGTCGATTAGAATTTGTTTTCTGCAAAATGTTATCAGAAATATGTTGTGTTTTGTATCGAATGAAAAGTCTCGGTGAGGGCTGGTGTACAAAAAAGAAAATTTTCCATGTTTATCGACTATTGTTTTATGAAAAACGTTGTATAAAGTATATCATGTTTGGTCTCAAATAAAAGGTCTTGTTGAAGGCTCGCGTGCAAAACTGACAAAAACGGTCTATGTTAATCGGCTTTTGTTTTATGCAAAAAGTTAATAAAAGTATGTCGTGTTTGGTATCTAATGAAAGGTCTCATTGAGTGCTGATGTCGAGAATTAACAAAAATGTTTCATGTCGATCGGCTTTTGTTTTTTGCAGAAAGTTGTCAGAAATATATCGTTTTTGGTATAAAATGAAAGGTCTTGATGAGAGCTGACCTGTAAAATTGACAGAAATGGTTCATGTTGACCCGTTTTTTTTTTTGGAAAGAGATGTTAGAAATATGTCGTGTTTGGTATCAAATTAAATGTCTTGATGAGGGCTGATGTGCAGAAGTGACAAAAAATTGCCAAGTTTTTCTGCATTTGTTTTTTTACAATTACTTGCCGGAAGTACACCGTATTTGGTATTAAATGAAAGCATTCGACAAGACCTGCCTTGCAGAAATGAAATTAGCTTTCAAATGGTAATATTACACTGACGCCGGAGGCCTAGGGAACGCTCAGCGTCACAAGCCTAACTACCTTAACCATGAAAGGGATAGTTGCAAATTTTTTTTAGGTTGCAGGGAATAATATGTAGTTGTGCCTTTTGGGGGTTTCATATTTATACTGTGAGTGGTACTTGTGTAAAAAAAAAATAAAAACTATGCAAAACTTACAACTTGTAACAATGGATCCTAGTAGCCATGTCTAAATTAAGAAGAGTCACGCTGTCATACGTCACTTTTGACAATCTGTCTATGAACTTTAAACGATTGTAACTTCTTATAGAACATTGATATTAAAGAAACAAATACAGTATCATGTATAATAGTCTTGAGCAAAGGTGTTACAACTAATTTAAGGTTAAAACACAACCTATTTAATTAATATAAATTTTGACGTTTCCAATGTCAAAAGTCAATGTTGCCAAATGTGTCATGAAGTAACTAAATTAAAACCAAATATTCCTAAACTAACTACACTGAAGACGGTGTCAGTTGTATTAGGATTGACAATATTAAATTATAAATTTAAAAATTAACTAATATTTTTTAATACAAACAGTGTTGCCAAATTATGAAGTAAGTAACTAAATAAAAATCTAATATTAATAAATAAAATAAATTGAACATTTTGCTGTGTTTGATATAAAAAGAAAGAAAACCATAAGGGCCGGTTTTGAAAAGACAAAAAAAAAATGTGTCATGTCGATCTGCATTTGTTTTGTGTTGTTAGAGGTAGGTCGTCCTTGGGTTTTAATAAAACAACACAATGTGGACTGGTGTGCACGAATGACAAAAACGTTATACATAGATTACGATTTGTTTTCTCCAAATGTTGTCAGAAAAATGTCGTGTTTGGAAAAAGTTGTGAGAAGTGTAACACGGTCGCTTGGCGGCTGTTTATTTTTGTAAATTTTTGTTAGTGCAGTACTCCAGATGTTACGAAATGGACAGATTTATTTGAGGACGCACTTTTCGCGCCTTGAAGCTTGTTTTCAAAAGACATAACTGTCCGTTTCCGTACGTGATGCCCTCGGTGGACATGAATAGTTGGGTCATTTTTGCATGGTTTGTACTTAGGGGATGAGAAGAGCCGGATAAATATAGGTTGAGAACTTCTAGATTTTTACTATTAAATGGCCCTCCGAAGTTCGAAATCTCTCTCTCTCTTGTTATACTCGTCGACGATTGTGGATGTCTTGACTGATTGTCAGACATACCTTGGTATTTCTTAGTGAAATAACCAATTAGTTGTTTTACTGTGTGTAAAGGCTCTCTCATCGTGGTGTAAATTTGTAAGTAATTTTTATTATATTCTGTGTGGATTAATATTGATTTGTAGATCGATGTAAAAAGGTTTTCAAAATTGTTTGTAAATTAGAAAAGTAAGAATTTAGAGTTTATATAGAATCAAGTTACGCGTTGTAATTTATTTGAATTGTATAAATGTTTTTGATCGCGGTTGATTATTAAAATTTATATAATTTTGTTATTGTTGGAATATCGTGTTTGATTCAGCCCATCCTATTCCAACCCCTGTCTTTGTGACGTGGTAGCACAACGCTTAAGTAAAATTCTAGTATTCTAATATTACTACCCTGCACTAATTTGACCATAATTATAATAAACCGCGTCTGTTATCATTATTAAACATTCCCTTGTCTGCTTCTATCACGGCAGACTTTTAAATAAATAAATAAAGTGATAGTGGTGGCAGCGACTATCGTTACCCTTGTCTAGTGCAAAAGTTGTTCATTAATATAATTCGTGGATTACTTTTGAGGCAAGTAAAACTCATAAATTAAAACCCTTTTATGTCAGGTACTAGACTTCGTCTTAGACGACCGACCTGTTACAGAAGTATGTGGTGTTTAGTATCAAATTAAAAGGCTCGATAAGAGCTGGCGTGTAAAATTAACAAAAATGATCAATGTTGATCGGCTTTTGATTTTTGCAACACTTTCTCAAAGGTACGTCGAGTTTGGTCTCAAATGAAAAGTCTCGTATAGGGCTAGCGAGCAGAATTGACAAAAATGTTCCATTCCGGTCGGCTTTTGTTTTCTGTAAAAAGTTCTCAAAAGGTATGACGAGTTTGGTCTCAAATAAAACGTCTCGTTGAGGGATGAGGGCTAGCGTGCAGAATTGACAAAAATGTGCTATGTCGATCAGTTTTTGTTTTTTGCAAAAAGTTGTCGGAAGTATTTGGTATTTGGTATCAAATGAAAGGTTTCGATAAGGTCTGGTGTGCAGAATTAATAAAAAGTGTTAATATTGATCGGCTTTTGTTTTATGCAAAAAGTTAATAGACGTATGTCGTGTTTGGTATCTAATGAAAGGTCTCGTTAAGGGCTGACATGTAAATTTGACAAAAATGTTCCATGTCGATCGGCTTTTGTTTTTTGTAGAAAGTTGTCAGAAGTATCTCGTGTATGGTATTAAAAGAAATTTCGCGATGAGGACTGGCGTATAACAATATAAATAATAATATAATAATAATCTTTATTGACCGTAAGTCAAGAGGCGGGGTTCAGCCAAAGGCTGTTCTTCCACCCAACCATACATTTAAATACAAACTGTAAATTACCAGGTTTTTTTTTTTTACAATAATTAATATACAAACTATCTATTACAAATAACAAGTATAATATCAATGCAACAAAAATGATTAATGTTAAGTGACAAACATGTTTTTTATATGTTCACGGAATGTATAGAGAGACAGAGATTTTAAAGAATCTGGAATACCATTATAAAGTGTCGGTGCGAGATATGAAAAAGATCCACTAAATTTTGACTTTCTAAAAGATGGTACAATATACAAGTTCTTAATTCGAAGTGTGTAATTATAATTCTTTATTATTAATTTGTCAAATAAATAAGATGGAGAACCGGTTAATAAAACCTTGTGTACTAGACAGATATATGCTATTTTTACACGATTATCTATAGACGGTATATTAGCTAACTCTCGAAATTCGCTTATATGATCATATTTACGTACCACGTAAATGAATCGTAAACAACTGTTTTGTAGAAGGGTGATTCTATTTTTATCCGTTTGTGTTAGGTTCGGTACATAAACACAAGCACAGTAATCAAATAGTGGCAATATCAAGGTGTTCACTAGTCTTAGTTTGATTGCAGGACTAAGGTCATGCCTGAAGTGAAAAAGATGACGTAATTTGAGTCTAGCAGCACAGAGCTTTTGATGTAAATGACTGGTAAAATTTAAGTTTTTGTGAAATGTAACACCCAAAATTTTTGTAGTCGAAGTACGCTTAATAGTCTCACCATCCAAAATAATATCAGGTATATCACCATAATTACCTACAACTAGAAGAGATGATTTACTTGCGTTGATTTTGAGGCCATTATTTTTTATCCATGCTACTAGTTTGTCAAGTTCTCTATTTACTGTTTCACATTGTTCTTTAATGTACTGTGGTTGTGGATGTATGGAAGCTAGTACCTGGGTGTCGTCAGCGTACGTATGCGCCGTACAAAAATTAAGTACAGATGGCATATCTGCAATGTATAAAAGAAAAAACAAAGGTCCTAGAATGGATCCTTGCGGTACTCCGCTGAAGATATGAAATTTAGAAGAATTATGTATTTCTACTTCCGAGGACATGGATACTTGAAAGAACCTATCAGTTAAGTAATTTTCACACCAATCTATTGCCAACTCAGAAAAATTGTAATATTTAAATTTTGCGAGGAGAATGCTATGATCAACCATATCGAAAGCCTTGGAAAAGTCAATTTGAATTAATAATGAAATATTAGACTTATCATAGTTCTCTAGAAGATTATCTATAATATTTAGAAGACAGGTGTTTGTGGAATGTCCAGTTCTGAATCCCGATTGATTAGATGGCAAAATGTTGTTTTCCAACGCATATGACATGATTTGATCACAACATACTCTCTCAAGAATCTTAGATAAAGTTGGTAGGATACTGATAGGTCGTAAGTCATCAAGGGTAGAACAGTTCTGAACTTTAGCTATTGGTTTAATAATTGCTATCTTCCAAACATTTGGCATCACACCTTCTAGAATACATGTGTTAACAATATGGGTAATGTAATCCACGATAATGGGTAATATTATTCTAATCATTTTTACTGATATACTGTCTACACCTACAGCATTTGATTTAATCGATAGAAAAAATTTTATTACTGTTTCGCTGTCTACAGAGTTAAAATTAAATGAATGACCAGGTTGCTCTCTATATTTATTATTTAAGTAAAAATTCTTGGAATTAAGATCAACAGTACTTGTACCTGTCAGAGTTAAAAGATGTTGTCCATATTTTTCAGGTTCGCGAAGAGATTCTGGCATATTTTTTTGTGATATGCTTTCTGTTACACCTAGACGTTTAAGGTTATACCATAACTTACTAGAGTCTCTAATATTATTGTTTATTTCCCACTCCAGGAAAGCGTATAGCAGCTGTTGTTAAGTTGCGTAGCTGTTTATAATAGTTGTATTTAGCTTCAGTTCTATGTTTCTTATAATCAATAAACGCTTTATCTCTTTTACGTTGCATTACTTTAATCACTGGAGTGAACCACGGACAATAATTTTTAGAGGTTCTAGCAATTTTTATCGGTGCATGTTTGTCGTACAATGCAATAATATTATTGTTCAAAAAATCTAGTTTATCATTTATATTATTTAATTGAATAATATTATTCCATTCAACCTTTTGACAATCTTCAAAAAAATTTCCAAAATCAAAGTACTTAAAATCTCTGAACATAACATTTTTAGATGACGAAACAGGTATAGGTAAATCTAAGATACAATAAACACAAGAGTGATCTGTAAGATTAGTACATTCAATAACACCAGCAATTGAACATAAGGAAGGATTAGATGTAGCTACAATATCCAGAAGAGTTTTTGAAACTGGTCGTGTGTATTTATCAATCAACTGATGCATACCATACGCAGATAATAAATTTTTGAAAAATATCGAACGTGCATCATTTATTAATAAATTGACATTAATAGTCAATACTTATTTGCCACATTGTCGTTAATAAATTTTAGAAGTTTCAGGTAATTTATTTGAAAAAGGCACTAAATTTGTGAAAAGAATAAATTATAAAATATATAGGAATGTGGTTATATAAATGGTATATTTAGTATAATATAAATATAATATATAATAATATAAATACTGAATCACTATTATACACATTGTTTTTTAATAGATATCAAAAGAGTTACGTAAAAAATATAAACATTGGCATTAAAATCTGTGATATGAATGCAATATAAAATGTACGCGAATGTTAATTGTTTAAGGTTTAATTTGTTTATATATAAATATATACTTTGTTAAATAATATTCGTAATACTTAAATCATTATTTTCCACATCGTTGTTAATAAATTTAATTATTAATTACATTGTAGAATAATATAAATTCTCAGTCACTATTTCACACATAGTTATTAATAAATTTTAGAAGTGTCACGTAATTTATTTAAACAATGGCATCAAAGCTGTGATAAAATTTTAAAAGTTTTAGGTCATTTATTAAAACAATAGCATTAATTTTGTGACAAAAATGCATTATAATTGTAAAGGAATAAGATGTTTTAAATAGCGCATTTGTTTATATAATAAACTAAAATTATAAATAACAAATATCGAATGAATATTTCACACATTATTATTAATATATTTTAAAATGGTTACATAATGTATTTAAACAATGTCCGGGAATGTTAGTATCTAATTGGAACATTTGTTTATGTATACAGGGTGCTGACTCGAACACCCAAACATAGGGATATGACATGTAAAATCATATTTTCGTAATTTCCTGTTTCCCTTATTATTTTATGTAAACAAACTTCAAATAAAGGTTATAGAACATACAATTCTGCATCTAAATCAATAAACAAAAGTAATTTTACGTGCCTTGTAAGCTCAGAAATTGGATATGAAACTGACTTAACTCAACCTAAAAATATCCGTGGAATTGATACAAAAATTATCAAATGTTTAGCGGTTTATCTGTCAAGACAGCTACGTTAGTTTATTTTTATTATTATATCAATTTACTGTTGAAATGAATAATATTACAAAAATTAATTTTGAGTTAAGTAAATAAAAACAATATAAAATCTCTAAATTTTTAGCGGAAATTGTCAAAACTGTAATTACAAATAATAAAAATTAACTAACGCAGCTAACTTGACAGATAAACCGTTTAACATTTGTTAATTTTTGTCTCAATTTCAGGGCTACTGCTATTTATGTGGTGATTTGCGTCATTTTCATACCCACTTTCTGAACATACACGGCACGTAAAATTAATTTTGTTTATTGATTCAAATGCAGAATTTCATGCTGAACAACCTTTATTTCAAGCTTTTCTTCATAAAATATTTAGGGACGCAAGAAATTACGAAAATATGATTGTACATATTAAATCCCTATGTTCGGGCGTTCGAGTCAACACCCTGTATGTACATATTGTACATACTTTGTTGAATAATATGAGTACTTAGTCCCTCTTTCCCATCGTGTTATTAACAAACTATGCAAGTTGAAAGTGTGAAAATAGTATTTATTATTTTTACTTTTAATATCCAAATGACAGTATTGGCGCCAAAAAATTAAATCATTTGTGTTTTAAAATTTAAAGTTATTAATTAAAAGAGAGTTTGTAAATACAAATATATAGTTGTAATCTACTTAATTTTATAAATTTTAATTTATTTAATTAACATGTAATATTTCCAATAGTGCAATCTATTGACGAACTCCGCAACATTATGTTTTAAACAAATCATGGCTAAACATGATTTCTCGGTTAGAAGTGTTGTAAAATTACAGTTAAAAATAAATAAATTAGTTATGAAATGAATAAAATAAATCATTTTTTTTCGATTTGTGTAATTATAAACGCTCGAATTTAAATTGGGGAGCAATAATCTATGAAAAACAATTTTCCCATGTTAAATTCTTATGTTCGGCTTTCAAGAATTCACCCAGTATACCGTGTGTCCCAAGAAGGTGTTGTCATAGGCATATAACATGGCAAAACAGTTTTTGGTAAATTAAAACTGTCCGGCTTGCAACTAAGTCACCATATTGTACAGGACAAAACTATATGTATTTCTACATCTTATTTAATACAGATTACTTTATTTTAATAGCACAATTCACCGAAATTAATGAAAAAGTGTTAATTTTTTCACGTGATGCTTTTGTTATGCAAAATGACTGCTTTCAATTCATGGTTATCACGTCAGGCAAATAAGCTACGGAATCGAAACTCATCAGGTCGATGCCGATTATGGAAATGTCTTTTTTATGTTTTCTGTTTTTTAATGTTAATACAAAATGAATAATATGTTTTGTAAAAAATATTTAATGAGAAATAATTAAATTGAATCCAGAAATAAAGAAAAAAACTAAAGAAATAAGTTCTTAATAGATAAAATGAAGAAATATTATTAACAAATGTATTTATACAGTGCACAATTACGAAAAAAAATTATAAAAAGAAATTTTAACACTAGGCATTATTCCAAAGACCTACGATTCTGTAAGACCATTATTCTAACCCCATGATCACAGAACACTAAGGTAAACAAGAAGCGAAGGTCAACGTTGTGATTTCAGAAACACGATAGTGCTGCGACCTGTGTCCTCCTGGCAAACTAATACCACGCAATCTATACTGAAGCGCGTATTTTGAATGAATCCAATTTTGAAACATTGGCTAGTAGCACGAATCTGTTTTTGTGTTTTAAGGAGCATGGTTTTAAGCAGCTTTAAGCGCAAATTATATTATCTTTATTGATAATTAATAAAAATATAATTTTATTCTGAGCAGAGCTCATACATACATATGAAATATGAGAGAAAAGAACACTTTCTTTCTATTCCTTTATTTTCAAAATTTTTCTTACATTTAAACATTTGTTTATTCTTAATTATTATTCTTATTACTACTATTAGTATCATGATTATAATTATGCTATATATTATATAAGAATAATGATTGGATTCTTGTAAATTAATATTTTTTATTAAATGTAATTCTTTTGGGGTTTCTTTGAATCTATTGATTTTATTTAAATTAATAGTTCCATTTATTTTAATTTGATTATTTTTCAAATTAATGTTATTGAACAGTAATTCTTTATATGACTGACTTATTACATTGAATGTATTCTTATTTATTTGACATTCTTTATTTAATTTAAATTTATAAGTTCCTTTTATTTCTTCTTGTTTATTTTCAAACTTGCAATTTATGTGAATTTTTTGTTTTTGTGGGCTAATAATTATCAGGTCATTTGTATTTTGTATTTATTCGAAAGTATTATCTATTTGAAGTTGGTGATAATCACATTCATCAATCTTTTGGTTATTAATTATATTGTTTTGGCAATTACTTATCCTAAGGTATTGGGTATTACACGTATATATTTTATTAAGGTTTACACAATCATTAAGTATATAATGAATATTATTATAAACGTACAAGTTTTGTTGTTCATTTATCAATATCAAATTCTGATTGAAATACGTAGGTAAAGGGGTAAATTGATATATTGGATAGGTGTTTTGTGTAAATATTGGTAGTGTTAGAATGGATATGTAGTATTTTATTTGCTACGTATAACACAATGCTGTGTGTAATGGTAGCCTCTACGCATCCAAGGTGGTCAGGAATGCGGCCACCAGCTTTTAGACAGTGGAGAAGGGGTGGTTCCCTTTAAAAAGGCAACGACTAAGATGAAAATGGAAATGAAGGGCGCCACGTAGTTGTAAATAACAAATGACACACAACTACGAAAGTGTCTCAAGACGTAACAGCAAAATGATCAGTAGGGTGGGAGATCGTTATATAAAACAGCAAGCGTAGAGTCAGATAGCCAATATATTGAGTATATGAGAAAAATACAGTATGTTAAAATAATAGGTCAACACACGCGAGGGGTTATCGAAAATAAAAAAAACTAAAGAATAAACTAGCCTCCGTATAGGGGTTCGGCGTACCGGGCGAAATAGGAACTCGCGTTAAGCAACGTACGGACAATGAATGGCGCAACAAAATTAGGGCACTTCGTCGGTTGGTATACCAAACGGTCTAGGCGCATGCGCAGGTGACAAATAAGAAATAACTAACAGACAAGATCCTAATTCTCCTAGCGCGTTACAAACCCTATAAGGGAGTTGAGAAACACTAAAGTGAAATAATCACTCGCATGAGCTTTCCAGAACAATAAATTCAATAAACAGTTAACAAATAAATACTACAAAGTACTAAGAGACAATAATCACTCAGGAAATACTAACAATATATATAAAATAAAAACTCAATAAACGAAGGGCAATTCTAAATAAACTGCGAAAATAATCACTTGCAAAAAATCCTAACAAAATAGATAAATTCAATAAACAATGGATAATACTAAATAAACTGTGAAAATAATCACTTGCAAAAAAAATACTAACAAAATAGATAAATTCAATAAACAATGGATAATACTAAATAAGCTGTGAATATAATCACTTGCAAAAAATACTAACAAAATAGATAAATTCAATAAACAAGTAGTAATACTGAATAAACTGTGAAAAAGAATCATTTGCAAAAATACTAGAAATATAAATAAATTCAATAAACAAGCGTAAGACTAAATAAATCACTTGTAAAAATGATGAAAATAACTAAATGTAATAAACAATAAAATGGGAATAAGGCTTATCTGGCTCTTCCGGTAGTGTATGGCGTGGCAACGACGCAGCACAAGATGGCGGTTCTGGTTCGCACGACGGTCTCAGATCTCTCGAAATCCTGACGGAATTTCCTGCCTGTCCTAGATGTTCTCGAATACGAACAGCGATAATATCGTCGACAGTTCCCAGAATCGAGGAAAACGATGACTGGTATACGTGTCCGAATAAGATATTCACGTATTTAATGGACGAAATACGAATATAATAAAATTAAGGAAACAAAAAGAACCTGAAAGAACGTTGTTAATAACCAACTTCACAACTTGTGACTTGGGCACGCCACTGGAGTAGTGTAGAGAGAGACGTTACGAATTTAATAGTAAGATCAAACATTACAAAATAAGTTAAAGATAACCATTAGTTTCATGATAACCATGGAGTAAAAAAAGGAATTAACAACCATGTGGCTCACCTTTGATGGCGTGCGGTTCTGTAGAGTGGTTCACGTGCTAATGCCGTATAAAATGCGAGCTTAACTCGCAGGAACTATATCCCAACAGTCTCGATCTTTCAAATATCCGGAACAGGTCCGTGGAATTGAAGTCAATAAAAATCCAAATTCTTCAATCACCTTCCGATAGATCTGACCACGGCAAAAGATTCAGAACAATTGTCCATCGGTCTGAAACCAACGCGTTTCGTATCAACACGCTTGTTACTTAGCCTTCACAGGCAAGTTGAAGAACAGAATTCCCGAATTACCTCCATGGAAGATGGGTTGCTAACATTTACCGTCACTGAATTATTTTAAACCGTAACAACTCCTCCCTCACCACACCAGGAAATTTTCCCAAAATTTCCGATAAGCCGAAACGAACTACGAAAGAAACAATAAACAGGATATCCGTAGCCAGAATCCAAAATCACTACACAAACCAAGTTCAAACCTCATTATTTAAATCGTCATTAATATCAAGGGGATCGGGATGAGGTTTTAAATGTCGAGTATTCCAAGTGCCTTGAAGGACAGTGCCGTCTAAGTCTTTTAACTCGTAAGTTTCTGACGATACCTTGCGATAAACTCGAAAAGGTCCAACAAATTTTTCCGCCAACTTAGCCGAATAATGCTTTGACGCGTCTGACAGCACAAAATTTTTCCTCCAGACCAGCTGGTTAGGCATAAACGTAATCTCCCGACGACGAAGATCATACCGAGCCTTCGACTTCACATACGCCTTCTGCAGCTTACTAGAAACCTCTCTATAAAGCTTGGGAAAGTTAGATGCTCTTTCCACTACCCGATTCTTATCAAACCCACTAACAACTTCTTCAGTGTCAAATTAATGAAATATGGACTTAGTCCAGTGATCTCGTGCTTAGCATTACGCAGGGCACAGGATACCTTAGGGAGAAGCAATTACTTATCCTAAGGTATTGGGTATTACACATATATATTTTATTAAGGTTTACACAATCATTAAGTATATAATGAATATTATTATAAAAGTACAAGTTTTGTTGTTCATTTATCAATATCAAATTCTGATTGAAATACGTAGGTAAAGGGGTAAATTGATATATTGGATAGGTGTTTTGTGTAAATATTGGTAGTGTTAGAATGGATATGTAGTATTTTGTTATCTAGGTTACAATGAATTTTTATTAGTTCATTTATATTCCATATATTTTCATCTAAACTTAATAGCTTTAGGCTTTCAATTGATATGATTACGGGGTCTAGTTTATGTATTGAACAGAAGGTTAGTCTTACTTCTAGTTGTTTGACTATGTTGTTTAAATTTGTTATTAATGATATTAGTTCGTTGAATTGCATTTTAATTTCTACTGTTCCTTCCCAATTTGCTTTGTCTTTTAGTATTTGTGATATGGTATTTAGTCTATCTTGCAATATTTTTTCATTATGCTCTACGTTTTTTAATTGTTTATTAAAATGATCTGTCATGTTTTTCACATACTGAATGTCTTGTATGTTTTGTCTTTGTAGTGTGTTTTGGTTGAATTTGATCTGATCGAATATTTTCATGTATTTTTCGTCGTCAGATGCGTCAAGGTTACCAGATATGCTTTTTATTATACTTCCTAGTCCGTTTATTAATCCTCTTTTACTTCTTTTGTTGTTAGGGAGTACTTTTTGAATTTGTTCATTTAAATCGTTATGGTTATATTCTAACATGTGTATTTGGTTTTCAAATAAGTGTCTGTGTGTTTTTATTTTATTTAGGATAATTGTTTTTGCTGTTGTTAATTTTTCATATCCTGTAAGAAGAGTGTTGATGTTAAAATTGATATATATTAATTTCTCAGATTCTTTTATTTTGCAACTTCCTAATTCAATTAAGTGAAATCCATTGTTATGTGAAATATCTTCAAGTTGTCCCAATACTCTGTAACAGATTTTATTGTTTTATTTTATTTATTCGTATATTCTTTAATCCGTGTTTATTTTTAATTTCTATTTTTCCTAATATGGGGTCATATTTTTCTACTTTTATTTTCTTGAATAGTGGTTTTTTATATTTGTTTATTCTTCTCACTCCTTGTTTAATAAATACGTGATCTTTTATTTTTAATGGATTGTCGTTTTCTTGATTTCTTTATATCTTTTCCTTATTAATTCTATCAGTTAATGATTTGTTTAAATCTATTTGTTCTTGTCTATAATTTTGAATAATTTCGTCTTGAATTAAGGGTATTGTTTTAAATGGTATTTCATTATTTTTTCCGTACAATATTTCATTGGTAGTTAATTTTGTAATGTTATGTTTCGTATTATTGTAAGCTAATATTACTAAGTCTAATTGTTCGAATGATGTTTTTTCTTTGAATTTCGTGGAGTTATTTGTAAGTCTTAGATGTTCTATTAATGTGGAATGGAGTCTTTCTATGGCATTACTTTTGGGATTGTCTACACATATAACATGACTGTCTATATTGTATATTTTGAATAATTCTTGTATTAGGTTATTTTTGAATTCTGTTCCTTGATCGAATATAATTTTTTCCGGTACTTTAAATGTTTGAAAGTATTTGATTAAATGATTTAAAACATTTCTCTCATTTTTCTCTGGTAGGTAGCATATTTGTGCATGTTTAGAAAATTGGTCAAATATAGTTAAGAAATTTTGTTTGTTTAAGGATAGCGTGTCAATATTTATTATTTCGAATGGTTTTGTAGGCGTTGGCGTTAAGTTGTCTATAGCAATTATAGGTTTTCTATCGTATTTGTTTAGTTTACAAGTTTCACATCGGTTGATATATTTAGTAATGTCTTTTATCATATTTGGCCAAAAATATTTTTCTTTTAGTGAATTAATTGTTGCTATTATTCCTCTATGATTTGTGAGTCCATTGTGAAATTTGTGAATAATTTCTAGTTGTTCGTCAGTATTTTCTATGTCGTCTACTAGTTTATTACAGGCTATTATATTTATCGTATTAAATTCGAAATTTTCTTGAAGTATTTTTGAAAAAGAAATGATCTACTTGTCAGTTTTGATGTTTCATCATTATTTACGAAGGTTCCTATTCTTGATACCTTAAAATTATTAGAAGATCATTTTTCTACTGATATTATCAAGCTTTTTAAACATTGTTTGACATCCTGTTTTTCCCCTTCAATGGTAATTACTACAAACAAGTAGATGGTGTTGCCATGGGCTCTTCTTTATCACCATCCATTGCGAATTTCTATATGGAGAATTTTGAAGAAAGAGCTCTTAGTACAGCAAGTAAGAAACCTACCGTCTAGCTTCGTTATGTTGATGATGTTTTTGCTATTTGGCCTCATGGAAGAGACAAATTAAACAATTTTCTTAATCACTTAAATTTGCAACATAAGAACATCATATTTACCATTGAAGTAGAAGAAAATAATAGTCTTCCTTTTCTTGATGTATTTTTGCAAAAACAAGATGATGGAAAGCTTATTACTTCAGTATATAGGAAGCCAACCCATACTAACCAATATCTTCATGAGACCTATAACCACCACCCTGCCCAAAAAGCTTGTACTATTAAAACGCTTTATCAGAGAGCTTCTAATCTATGTCATCCCAGTAAACTGCAAGAAGAAATTAATTTTTTGGATGAAGTTTTCTTAAAAAAATGGTTACAGTAAAACACAAATAAGAAGAGCGCTAAAAACGAAGAATAAACCTCTACCTATTCCACAAGTGGTTCCTGATAAGAAATTATTTGCTACTTTGCCATTTATTGCCAATGTCACCGACAAAATTGGAAGGATTCTTAATAAATATGACATAAAAACTTCATATAAATCAAGTTTAAAAATCCGTGATCTTCTTGGTAATTACAAAGATACAGTTCCTCTACACTGTTCTGGCATTTATAAGATTCCTTGTCAGTGTGGTAAAATATATATTGGTCAAACTGGTAGAACTGTAGCAACGAGATTAAAGGAACACAAACGGCATATTAGGTTAAACCAACCTGAGAAGTCTGCCGTTGCAGAACATGCAATTCAGGAATTACATGGAATTGATTTCGAAAACACGAAGATTCTTGCAAGAGAAAATCATTGGATACGAAGACTTATTAGAGAAGCAATTGAAATCAAGAAATCTCCTAATAATTTTAATTTAAATACAACTAAATAAGTCGTGGTTACCTGTCATCCGTTTTTAATTTTGTCAATGTCATTTGTATGTTTTCATTTGTTACCTATGTTACGTGTTGTCTTGACTACTTATTTATTTGTTGTTTACCTGACGAAGGCAGCCCTGAGCTGTCGTACGTTGTAATTAATAAATTTTTACAGAACTAAAACCCAAATATTGTCTATTTATTAATAATGAGTTCTGAAAGCTTCTTTCAATATTTACAATATGTAACATTTTCGTTCAAAATCAGACACCCATGGAAATAAAAGAAAATATCTATATGTCAATTGTGACAGTTAGTAACCTTACTTTGTGGTCAATATTTTTTTAAAATTATATTTGTACTATTTTTGAATATTAGCATATCATTATATATATATATATATATATATATATATATATATATATATATATATATATATAGTGGTTTAACACTCCGTTATGGAATTGCACCGCTTTTATTTAAGCTTTCTAGATCCTTTTTTGGAGGGGATCGAACTCCGTTTCAGTTATTTATTAAATATTATTCGCTATGATGTTCCATTTCTTCCTATCTCTTGTTTTATTTTTCCAGTTGTTAATTCCCGCTCTTCCTAAATCTTCTTCTACTTCTGCTAGCCATGTTGATCTGGGTCTTCCTCTTCTTTTCTTACTTCCAGGGCTCCATAGCATGATTACTTTTATTGGTTCATTTTCGTCAGCTCTGCTTACGTGTCCTAGCCATTTTACTCTTTGTTTCTTGATTATTTTTATTATATCTTATCCTTTTAATTCTTTGTCAATCTCATGGTTCATTCTTACTCTGTATTCATTATCAGATATCTTCTTAGGTCCCAGTATCGTTCTTATTATTTTCCTTTCTATTATTCTTAGTTTTTCTCCGTCCTTCTTTGTAAATGTCATTGTTTCGGCTGCGTATAATGCTATTGGTCTTATTATTGTTCTATATACTCCCATTTTTGTTGTCTTGCTTAAAATTCCGTTTCGTAGTATTTTTTTATTGGCTTGGAAAGCTCTATTTGTAGCAGCTATTTTTTCTTTTATTTTTTCATCTCTTTCGCCTCTATTTGTTAACATTACACCTAAGTATTTGAATTTGTTTACTTGTTCAAACTCTGCTTCTCCTATTTTAATAGTCTTTTCTTGCACTTCTTTTCCCATTACCATTATTTTAGTCTTTTTTTGGTTGATTTCTAGTCCTATTTTCTTTCCTTCTTTTACTATCTCCTCTAGCATTTTTCTCAATATATTTCTGTTTTTCGTTATTATTACTATGTCGTCTGCATATGCTATTATTTGACTTCCCCCTGTTCTGAGGGTTCCTTTCTTTACTTTTCTCATTGTATATTCCAGTGCTAAATTAAATAATGTGGCAGATAGGGCATCACCTTGTTTTACACCTTTATTTGTTAATATATCTTCCGTTTCTCCTTTTTGTGTTTTAATTCGTATTTTTGATGTTTTCATAGTCATTGCTATCAATCTTCTTAATTTGTTTGGTATTTGTAGTTCTTTTAAAGCTTTCATTAGTTGCTGTCTTTTAATTGAGTCAAAGGCTTGTCTGAAGTCAATGAACAGAATCTCGGTGTTTATGTTGTACTCAAGTGTTTTTTCCATTATCTGTTTAATAATATATATTGCGTCCGTGGTAGATTTTCCTTTCATAAAACCACATTGATAATTTCCGATAATTCTTGCTGATTCATTTGTTATTCTTCTTTGTATTATTGTTGACATTATTTTATAGGTAGCGTTCAGTAACGTGATTCCTCTGTAGTTTTCGCATATTTGTTGGCTTCCTTTCTTATGTATTTTTACAACTTGTCCTGTTTCCCATTCTTTCGGCATTTCTTCCTCCCTCCATATTTTTACTATAAGTTCATGGATGTGTTTCTGCATTGCTTTGCCTTCGTACTTTAATAATTCCATATTAATATTGTCGCTTCCAGGTGTTTTACCGTTGCGACTATTTTTTATAATTTCTTTTACTTCCTCTAGAGTTGGTTCTGCTATGTGTTTTTCGTTTTCTTCTGGTAATTCACTTTTTATTTCCTGTTCCTCTTCTGTGAGTAGTTCCTTAAAATAATCTGTCCATACCTTTTTGTATTGTTCTTCAGATTCTGCTAGTTGCCCATTTTTATCCTTTATCCCATTTGTCTTGGTCTTATATATTTTAGTTTGTTCTTTTATTTCCTTGTAAAATATTTTTGTGTTTCTGTTTGCTCTTTTATTCTCAATATTTTTTATTGTATTTTCTATTGATATTCTTTTGTTTTTCCTAATAATTTTATTACATTCCTTTCTTTTTTTCTCATACTTCTCCTTGTCCTCTTTTTTATTTGTTCTTAAATATGTTAATCTTGCGCTTCTCTTTTCATCTAGTATTATTTTAATTTCTTCATTAAACCAGGCTTTTTTATTTTTTGCATTCTTATTTTCATGTCCTATCCATTTTTGAGCAGCGTCGTTAATACATCTTTTTATCCAGCACCATTTTTTTCTATATCTTCCATTTTATGTTCTTCCTTTTTTATGTTTTTTTCTACCTCCTCTTCGTATTTCTCTCTCGAGCTTTCATTGTTTATATTTTCTATATTCCATTTAATTCTCATTATATTTTTTCTATCACTTGTTTTAACTTTGTTTCGTATCTTTGTTGTTACCTTGTAGTGATCCGAGTCGGCACATGTTCTTTTGTATGTCCTTACGTTTAGTATCGAAGATTGCCTCCTTTTCGTTACTAGTACGTGGTCTATTTGTGTTTGAGTCTTATTGTCTGGTGCTGTATATGTTACTTTATGTATTTTGGGGTGTTTATACTTCGTGCTACTTATTATCATATTAGTCTTTATTGCTAATTCGCATAACCTTTGCCCATTATCATTTGTTCTTTCATGTATTGTGTGTGTACCTGCGACTTGTTGTATGTAGTTCTCTCTTCCTATCTGTGCGTTAAAGTCGCCCATTATAATGCTTAGATCTTCCTTCGGTATTTTTTCAATTTCCTCTTCCAGATTCTCATAAAAATCTTCTTTCCTTTCATTTGTTGCATTTTCCGTAGGTGCATACACATTTAATATCGATATGTTGACAAGTGATCCTTCTATTCTAATGTATGTCAACCTTTCATTAATTGCTTTAAATTCTATTATTTTTTCTATAATTTTTTTAAAACTATGAATGCTACCCCATATTTCCCCTGTTTATTTCCGGAATATAATGTTGTATAGTAATTCTTCTTGATTATACCTTCACCGCCCCATCTTGTTTCCTGAATCGCTGCCAGATTAATATCATATCTTTTCAATTCTTGCGCTACTTCTTCCATCTTTCCTGGTTGAAGCATCGTTCTTATATTCCATGTACTAAATTTTAACATTTTGTTCTTTTTCCTATTTACTTTTTTTGTTTTAATTGTATTTATTGCCTTTCCCTTATCTTTATATCCTTTTCCTCGCTTTCCGTATTCCATATTGCCATCCTCGTTCTCCATTGTTAGTTGTTTAAGTTTTTTGGAGCTTTATCTTCCTGTTTTTCTATATTCATCTTCTCTTTATCCCATATATACCAAGTCTCATTTATTTTCAGTTTTTTATACCCTATTCTTATTCTATTTCCTTTATTTTTCTCATCTTTCGCCAATTTTAAGATTTCTTTTTGTATTTGCATCTCTTTATTAGTCATTTCACTTTCTATGTAAGTTTTTGTCCCTGTAAGTTTGTTTTTATTTTTTAATATTTTTATTTTATCTTCCCAATTCTCTATTTTGGCAATGGTAACTTTTTTATCCTCTTTTCCTTTCTTATGGGTTTCTTTAACTCTGATGTCTATTCGTAATTTGTTTTTTATAAGTTGTTCAACATCCTGATTGTTGTTTATATTCGGTTCTCCCTTAATTACGATATTGTTACGTTCTTCAATTTTTTCTTTCTTCTCTTCCATTGTTTCTAAAGCTATTATTTTCCCTTTTAAAACCTTTCCCAACTAGCACTTTTAGTTATTATTACGTATTAGCAACTATCAAGTTGACTTTAAAGTGTTTGGCTACTGTTGATTTCTACGAAAATATAACGATTAGATTACGTATATATTACTAAAATGGGGAATAGCAACAACGTAAATATTACTTGTATATGACCGTTAAAATTACGTATCATTTCCTACGGAGTTACGTTACTGTGACGTTACAGTTTCGTCGCTGAAACTTCTTGTTACTTCTATTCTTTTCTACTAGTGTTGTCTTTTTCTTACTTGTGTAGTTTTGCAAAAGTATCACTGTCTCTTTCCATAACTAACAAAATGGATAAGCTAAATAAAATAAGATCCATCTTGAATACACAATATTATACTTTAACAGAATTAACAAGTTTAATTGCTTCAGAACATGAACAAATGCAAGTTTATTGATAAATATTATTATGATAGCTCTATAAAATTTATGCGCCCTTATAAATATTGTTATTTATGTAAATGTATATAAAAAAATAATTTGGTAAATTATGAAATTATGAAAATTTTATATATTTTTAATTTATACTTGCTTATTCTGTAATTTATATTAATACTAAAGTAAATTTCTAATTTATTAAGATTAATATAATATAAAATTAAATTGTTTATTAATTTGTATCATCATTTTTAATATCAAACATGGCGAAATTCGCATAAAGTTACTTTGTAGTGATTATTTCTATATTTGACGCCCATAAAGTTCCTTTTACTTCCGACAAAGTAGTTATTACTAAAATAAATCTACTTTCAAGTGATTCTTACTTTGATCGTTTCTACGGTGAGGTAATTTCATCGTAACTTCTACTAAAATACGTCTATACAGTAACTACGTTTTGATCTTTTCTACTGTGAGGTAGTTTCAACGTAAATGCTTCTAAAATACGACTATACAGTAACTGCGTTTTGATTTTTTCTACTGTGAGGTAGTTTTAACGTTACTTCTACTGAAATACGACTATACAGTAACTACGTTTTGATCTTTTTTACTGTGAAGTAGTTACAACGTAACTGCTACTAAAATACGACTATACAGTAACTACGTTTTTATCTTTTTCTACTGTAAGGCAGTTTCAACGTAACTGCTACTAAAATACAACTATACAGTAACTACGTCTTATCCGCCATTTTTCTAACTTCAGTGTACTCCTGATTGCACATGAATTCTGTATGTTTTGTTTAGAAGCTCGGTTAGAAGGTAAGGTATATGTATTGTTGTTTATGTGAAATAATAATTGCGTAATGTTTTTATTAGCAAAATGGACACTTTTAAAATAGTAGCAACTATTGAAAAACGAGGAGTTTATTTTACTGTAGTTCCACATAAATGGGAGAAAAATAAACAATTATTTTGGCCAGAACATCTTATCCAAAAAGAAAGAGAATTATTGCGAGCTGACCCTTCATCAGCACCTGATGAACTTTCATGGACCAAATATAAATGTGTTGTGAAACTCAATAATATAAAAGATTTTGAAGAAGGTTTGATACTCGAGAAGAAGTTTACAGAGTGCTCAGACACAGAAGCAGAAGAAGTGTAAGTTTCTATGTGCATTTTATTATTTTATTTATAGTTATTTATTTAATTATTATAATCATAAATAGACCAGAAAAGTAAGGTTAGAATTTGTTTTTGGCGCGAGTTCTTAGTTTGAACTCCCTAGTGTAGGTTTCGTATGCACTGTGATTGTGTGTAGTGTTGTAATTTAATTTTTAATTTAATATTATGAGATTTCTCAGTCTTTAAAGTTCAGTGAAAATTTACTTGGTAAGAAATATATTCGGATTAAAATTATACTATTAGCATCATGAACTAAGTTTGAATTTGGCGCATAATTTGACCATTACACTTTCTTGGTCTATTGACACATCGAGCTTATGAACAATATAATTTTATAACATTTATTATTATGTTTTTCAGATTATTAATGAATAATAATAAAAACTCAAATGTACCCAATAGAAATTATATGTTCGAAGAAACAAACACAGTGATTGTTGACCCGCAACCCGTCATTGAAACCATGGCAAATCCTGATGTGAATGTAGATAACACAATAATTTACTCGTATTTAAATGAACCTGTAAATATAACTGATAGTAAGTAAACAATATTTTCTAGTACTTTTCTAACAAAATACAATTATATTCTTTTGTTTTAGTTAATGTTATAGCACAAAAATATGATGATTTAAAAAAAGACTTGGCAACCTTCAAAGAAGAAATTAAAAAAGATATGAAACAAATAAAAGATGATATGAAATTGAATTTTATTAAAATAGGAGTATATTTAGATCGAATTGACAAAAAAATTGACAATACATTGGCTCATGCTAGTAGAAACGAAACCGCTCAAGAAGATACAAAAGAATTATTTAAGTTCCCTATTACTAATGATGAGGAAATTCAATTACTAGAACAAAACATTCTTTCAGATGAAAATTACAAATCCAAATTGGTAATTATGAAACTATAATATATTGTCAATTTAGCATGAGTAGTATCGGTGTCGATTTTTATATTTGATATTAAATATTACGTATAAAGTATGGAGTTCTATGATTTTTTACAGATTACATATTTGACCAAAATAGGGGGAAATACAGGGCAGGAAGATGGAACAAAAATAGGCTATAAAATCGTAGATCATGTATTTTCTCCCAAACTACTTACAAATTATTCATGGACTGGTATAAGCAGAAAAGAAAAGAATGAGAAAAAATGTTTTCAGAATTTTCCAGGGCTGTTAAACGTATTTTTTAAAGTAATTTATTTGGCTGATAATCGCCATACTATCCAGAAAAATAATAATTTGTTTAAAGATGGTGTCCTGAAACATGCCAAGAAAAGAAGTTTTAGAAAACGGTATGTTTATTTTATTTTTTTATAATTATATACATATAGGTATGTTTACATATTCATATTACATATTACAGATCTATAATACAAACTATTGAAATGGCTGATAATGACATAACTACTGAATCTACAGATACACCGGTAGAAGAAATCGAAGAAACAAGTACGGAATAAAATATATCTCATTTACCTATTTTGTTTATCATAATGTTATTTTATTTAAAATAAAAAGTATTTGTTTTCTTTTATAAATGTCATTTTTTATTAACCTTATTATTTATATTATACCTATTTGTTTACGTTTACAAATGTAACTATTTTGTTAATAAAAATAATTATATTAGCAATTCATTAAAATTATAATATAAATGTATATAATTTTAACTGTGTATAATTTGAACTTTCAAACGTACATTGTGTGAAGCAATGGAAAAAATACCAATTCAGAATTGAACTTAATAGCAAACAATTTACATTTTATTTTATTTAGTGGATACAGTTTTGCAGTATTTACTTTTCCATCAGATTTATAAATATTTAAGTAAGATGATTTTATGGGCAAATCGAAAAAATCATATTTGGTTTTTATAGGAGTTCCATAAATGTTAATATTTTCTTGATAATAAGTAGCATTAATCATTGCAACTATATCATTATTTTTTGTCATAAACCATTTATTTTTATTATCAGAAGTTAGAATGTAATCGTTTGAAAAACACACAGTATTAAAGACTTTGCTGCAGAAAGGTAAAGGATGTACTCCAAATTTATCTTCATTTTTCACAAATGAATTAGTTGGTTTAAGGTTGTTGTGTAAATTAAATTTCGACATTTCTACTACACGTTTTGCAATTTGAGGAAGCGGTTTATTTCCCGTACGAAGAAGCGATTTTAAGTGACCAAGATAGTTTTCAAATGGATAAGCATTGATTTCTGATAGAACTCCAAATTTTTTTACGTCCTGCGTTACATGACACAAATTATGAATATTGCTACTTACTGAATCAACTCCATAAATATTTTTGAAATGTTCTATATAATCTTTAATTAATTGTTCAGCTACGTCTATATGTACCAAATATGATTTACACGACAATATAGTAACTGCACAAAACAATGTTAGATAATTATAATAGGCCTCAGTAGACAAAAAAGGTTTTAGAACTACAGGACCCAAATATAATAAAAATGTGCGGTATTCTAATCCTTTCCAAAATTTTAAAGATTTCAGAGTCCTTATTTTCCGATGTATTTCAGCAGGTTTTTGTTTCTGACAATCTTCCAATATTTCTGACATTTGGTTAATTTGATGACCTGATAATTTTGTACGAAAATTGTAACTTCCGTTAATCCATCCATATAGACATTTTCTCATAACACCTAAGGTATAATCATGAGCTAAACGTCAATTAAAACTATATGCAAATATTACTTATTACCTAAGTCCAATAGGTGTAACGAATCTGCAATTATAATATCTTGTACCATGTCAATTGGAAGTTTTATTAAAGGTGAATCTTCTTTGTGATGATCAATATCGAATTTCTGACGAAAACTATCATCTGTTCTCAATTGACAACTGATGTTGGGGTAACTCATGTGTCTGCCTTTTTTGTCATATTCACCTATAATTATACATTTTAAACAGCCATTTGCTGCATTAAATCCCACAGTACCTAAAAATGAAAAAAAAATAAATTAATTAAATAATTATATAAAAATATATTCCTACACTTACCTTTTATGAAACTTCTTGCAGGAGTATCACAAACAAAATAATGTATTTTTACTTTTATTATATGTCCATTAGATATAATTCCATTTTTTAATATATCATTTAGTTCCTCCACAAATCTCGAAAAAAATTCTTGTAATGGTGGTTTTGTTTCACCACAATAAATTGCCACTACCATTGGCTGTAAATGTGTCATTTCCTTAATTTTAAAAAGAATAGGCCAAAATTCTACACATGAACTTCTGAATGGAGGTAAGCCGTCAACATTAAAAATTAATGACAGAGATAACGGTGTACAAATTTTAGAAAAAGTTAAAAGTAAGCAATTTCTAATACCATTGTACCAAAACTGCCCGTTTCCCATAGAAACAATATCTAAAGTTCTTGGAGTTTTTAGTAAAACACGACTATCACGGGGTAATTTCATTCCATGAGTATTAAGCAAACATAATAGGTCATCTATTGCACTATGGCTTAATCTGTGCAATAAAGACCAACGTGTTATTTCTTCAGACAACGTAATTTGGTTTATTAGATCAGTTTCAGCGTGATCGGAATCTTCACAATCTTCATTACAAGGAACTTCACAACAGTCTTCAATACATACGATTGCATTATCTGTTTTGGTCAAATGTTGGTTAATGTTAAAATCGTCTTCCACATATGATAATTCAGTAGTTTCTTGATT
Source organism: Stenolophus ochropezus (assembly GCA_035578165.1). Lineage (NCBI taxonomy): Eukaryota > Metazoa > Arthropoda > Insecta > Coleoptera > Carabidae > Stenolophus > Stenolophus ochropezus. The sequence goes on from JAQOWZ010000069.1 coordinate 721,495, forward strand.
TTTAACTTCATTATTTATCTTTCCTGTTGGTAAAACCTTACTGCTACCAAAATATTGAGCAACAGTTTCATTTTTATTTAACTGGGACTTAACTTTTCTATAAAATGTTGAAGAATGACGATAAAGCTTATTTTGACGTCTCAAAGCCATTTTGATGTTCTTGTAAACTAAATTAAAATATGTGTTAAACGAGAAATTTACGTTATAGTCAATTTTGAAAGTAAATATTACCCTTTAGTAATTTTTCTTTGTTATGTTCAGTAATCACTACTTTTAAGTTGATATTTTTTGTTACAGATACTTAAACGCAACTTGTGTTGCTACTAACAAGTTCCAAAATTTAAAGTTTTGAAATAAGTATTGAATACGTTACGACAACTTCGAAAATTACTATGAAGAAACTATGTCCTACAAGTTATAATAAAGTATTTAATCAAAGTGAAAATTACTGTCAATATTCGACTATAAAGTGATTATTACTTTAACGACATTATTCATTGTAGTTATCACGTTGAAGTTACTTTCAAAGTTACTTATAATTGTTACAACTATGGAGTAAATAACAATAGTGAATATAACGAAATTTTAACCGAAAAAACGTAAATGAAGTAATTTTAACATAAGAGTAAAATTAATAGTAATAATTCGGTAAAATTTACGGAATTTAAGTAGCAATTACCCAAATGATAGTTAAAGTTACTTTCCGTGCTGCTTGGGTTATTTCCTCTGTCAGCAATTTTCCCTTTGTTTTTAAATCTTTGACTTTTTTTTTTTAATGTATTTATTACTTCATGGAAACCTTTATGTAATTCCTGCATTTCCTCTCGTATTTCTGTCCGTAATTCTTGAGTTTCTTCTCTGTGTTGTTTGTTTTCCTTCTTCATCGATTTTATCTCCTCGTTTATTGTTATTAGCATCCTTACTATTTCATTTTCTTCTGATTCTATGACTTTGCGTTTAGCAACTGGTGATCTCGATGTCTTCCTACTTTTACTGAAGACCATATTATCACTTATGTTGCTGACACTGGAACTTCTAGTAAATTTACGTTCGTCATCTTCCATCTTTGTACGCCTAGTTGGAAACTTCTGCGGTCCTTAGGTGTTTTCGTGGTTGCAGTTGAACTCGATGTAAAATTTGTTAAGGTTTGCTTGTTATTATTTTTAGGTTATGTTATGCTTAAAATTTTCAAAAAGTACTTTTAAAAAGGATACGGCTTCTTCTGCACAGATAACACTTCCTGCTCTTTATCTGACCTTTAACTACCACTTCCTTAGCAGATTCTTCTTTTCAGATTTAGATATTAATACAAATTTGTTTTTATATTGCGGCTATTCAAACTATCAACTGTCAATCAGCGGTCACCTTGAAATTTTTAGGAAATAAAAGAAAATATCTATATGTCAATTGTGACAGTTAGTAACCTTACTTTGTGTTCAATATTTTTTAAAATTATATTTGTACTATTTTTGAATATTACCATATTATTAAAGAAATGAATATAAATTCAATTTAAATAATATTAAAATATGGACAATAAGTATTATAATTAGTGAAACTTCTCTACACTGACAGATAGATATTTTCTTTTATTTTCATGGCTATCTGATTTTTAACGAAAATATTACATTTTATATTTAATATATCTTGTATTATAGTCCTGTTGTTACAACAATTATGATCTTAAATGATTTAGAATTTAATTTCGAACAACTTTGAACTGTTGTAGTTTTGCTCTAAATATATCAGGAGAGAGAGTATCCGCAATTTTTTTAAATCCCATTCGTTGCACACTCTGTATATGTCCACTATTGAACAATATAAATAACCAATCCCTATTTGCCACATTGTTGTTAATAAATTTTAGAAGTTTCAGGTAATTTATTTAAACAAATGCATTCAATTTGGGGTAAGAATGAATTAAAATATACAGGTTGTGTTTATTTGAATGGTATATTTGTTTGAAATATAAATACAGGGGTTTACGGTCTTTTTATTTTATTTTTAATGGGTGATACTAGAGGTCAAAAGAAGGCGAAAAACATACATTAAAACACCTTAATAAAATATTTATAATAAAAGAAATATGATTTTTTTTAGTTTTTATATTGTTGTTAATAAACTTGGATATATAATACCTCGTATAATACATAGTTAAATAATACAAAAACTCAATTACTATTTCACACTTAGTTAGTAATAAATTTTAGAAGTGTTACCTAGTTTATGTAAACAATCGCATTAAACTGTAGTAAATTTCAGAAGTTTTAAGTACTTTATTTAACCAATAACATTAAATTTTTGATAAAAATGAATTATGTATGCAAAGGAATGAGTATTTAAATGACACATTTGTTTATATAATAAAGTGTTGAATAATGTAAATATTCGATCACTATTTCGCACATTGTTATTAATAAATTTTAGAAGTGTATTGTAACTTATTTAATCAATGGTGAGAAGATATAGGGTTGAGAGATGGAGCTGTCTATAATTTATTCATATCAGCTACTTTGGGGTGAAACATATTTATTTTAACATTTGACCTTCTGCAGGGTTATTTATGGCCGGAAATGCTTCGTAAGAACCCTTTGTTTTGGACCATTAACGTTACGTAAATTGGGTTTTTTTTAGCAGCTACTTAATACATACTTATATTCAAATTTAACTTCAGTTTGATTTAATTTCAAATTTATTTAAAATAAATTAATTTGAATTTTACATAATCTGTTTTAAAGTAAGCTGTATGTAATAATGTACTTGTACAATTGTTTAATGGTAATAAATTTAAATAATAATCTGTGAATGAGTGGTGGGGATAACTTTTTGACTATTTAACGAAGATTTGTATTTTTTGAAAACTGTATATATATTTAAGTATAGAAGAAGAAACCGCTGTCGTGATGAGTACATATGAACAATTATGTATGGACCCCTTCGGAGAAGGTAGCCAAACCTTTAGACAACCAGAGACGAAGAAAAAGAAGAATATTGAAATTAGCGGTAATGTTAAAGTCAAGTCAGCTCGGTCTACGAATAGAAAGAATAAAGTAATGAAAAGTGAAAGAGACGAAATCCGTAAATGAACAGCAACCAAAATATGAAGCCCGCGAAGATCTAATTTACACGATCGAGCATCCTTCGGTACAGGACATTATCATCATTCCTACAATTAATGAAAAACACAAGGAGATGAGGCAATCTGTACAGGACATCAGTGTAAATGCTAGTGATTATGTCAAAGATAAAATACAGTGGGATTCTCCAGTCCTTACACCCGAACGAGCCTACAACACCTGATGTCCAGGTAGCAGGGTTCACATTATCACCAATCAGCACGGTTCCGCTAAAAGAAAATTTATCACAACAGGATCGTTATGCACATGAATCGATTGATGAAAGCGAAAATATAACTTTTGAATTCATAACGGGAACGGCGTCAGTCGATACATATTTCACTTTACCTGTCAATATAAGTAAGTACGATCATAACAACAGGTTATTGCAAGGAAGGTTTATATATATATATATATATATATATATATATATATATATCGATGAGGTTGAACCTAAAAAATTTGTTAATATTGGTTTAAATCCTCATAATAAATTTAAAATAACTGTAACACTTGTAGACGTTCAAACCAGTCAACAAATAGTTATTATTAATATAGCGAAAATATGTGAATATTTAAATCAGAATGTAAAGAATTCTCTAATGATACAGACTTCAAGACGGTGCAAGGGTATTTATGTAAGCGGGGTTAATATTACGAAGCTACCCATGCAAAAAATTAAATTACTGTACAAAAGAAATTGTATTGTTTTGGATAAAAGTGAAATTGAAAATTTAATAAATGTTTAAAATTTGTTACAGAGTACAGTATTATGTTTGGAAAAGAGAATTTCTAATGCCGATATTTATAAAAACTATTTAAATTTTTTACAAAAAAAAAGCCGAATGTAAACTTGTCGATGTAACATTAGATTTAAGAAAAACCGCCTATAAAATCTTATTAGAGAATTGTGACATGGATGATTGTTTTATAAGTACAATATTATGGGAACTGTCTACATACTATAATATTAAGTTAAACATGAATATGGAATATGTATATCGTCATACGAATAGGGAAAAAAATATGTAACTATGCCGAAATAAAACAATTATTTAAAAAGAAAATGTATATGTATTCTCAATAGTAATTACCTACATATTTACACTGTTTGAAATTATCTTATGTCTATAAAATATATGTAACAATAATAAGAAATATATAGTTAATTAAAAATAAGTTTTGTATTTTTATCTTTAATCTAACCTAGTTACATTGTCGTAAAGTAATAATGAAACAATCTTTTAATATAAACATCATTTTGCAGACGGTTATGTCTGTTAAACAATTTTTTAAAATAGCTTAAAGAATATCCGTTAATTCTAAAAAACAGATAAATTAAACAGTAATGTCCGCCCTCTGACGAAAAATAGTCTTGCATATTAAGTGTATTGTAATCCCAAATTACTGTATTACGGTTTCAAAACTGGATATGTTCATGGATATGTTGCGAGAATTAGGTCAAAGTAATAAATATGAATTGCCGAAACATATTTATTTTAACATTTGACCTTCTGCAGGGTAATTTATGGCCGGAAATGCTTCATAAGAACCCTTTGTTTTAGACCATTAACGTCTCGTAAATTGGCTTTTTTTTTTAGCATCTATCACTGCATGTATTTAGCTTCGGCCACTACCTGCCAGGGATAATTTATGCAGTAGTATGCATCATTGTTTGAAAAGTTATATCAACGTAATAACCTATTTGTACAATTTGTTTAATTGTAATGAAAACCTTTCTATTGTTGTTATTATTTATTTGAATTTGCTGTATAAAAAGAGTTTTGGTATATGGAGACCTGAACATTGTACCAGTAGACCTTCGCTTACAAACATCGCGCTAAGTAAGTATATCTGTGAATTATTTTATATGTATGTAATTAAATATTATGTCATTTTATAGAAATGGATTTCTCCTTATTAAACGAAAGAGGGATGTTGAAAAATGATGAAACAGTCAGGAGAATATCTGAATTAGAAATAAACAAACCGTATAAACTAAATGATTTACGGAGTGGAAATACTAGCTTCGGAAAAAAAATCCTCGCCGTATGTGACAGTTTTGTAACGTATTTACCATCTCGCTTTGACGATCTTTCGGACGAGGAGATTTCGAATTTAAGAAAATCTATTACCAATATGAGTTTAAAATATATGGGTGTTAAAAAGTTTGGAAAAAACAAAAAAGCGAACCTTGTCGAATTTCTTCAATTGTAATGAAATATAATAATAAAGCATATGTACTTAAATTTTATTTATTGTGTATTATTTCATTAATTTATTTGATAAATCCCGAAGTACCTCCGTGTGAAGTTATTATTATGTTCTTTAGGTAAATAAAACACATAAAGAACATTTTTTCGTGTAGGGTTCTATCTGTTGTCGAAGAACTATATTCTCCACATGCAAACGAATATGACATTCTTGTCTTACTATAAGAAGTCAGAAAATATTTTTATTCAGTCTGTCTCTAGTTTCTAACTAAGCGTTTCATTTTTAAAAATGTTTTCTAAAAATTGCGATAATTCGGTTATTCCTCCTTCGGGAGTTGTTTTAGAAATTTAAAATAATAGAAAATATTCAAATAAGAAAACCATACGCTTCAACTTCTACGGCGTACTACAATGAGTCGATAAACAGTTTTGTCTCATTGAACACTAAAGTAGTGCATCGCGAGTCAAGTCAAATTCATTCTCAACCGATAACTGAAGCTGACTTCGAAAAAAACTTTTATAGACATTTTAGATTATAGTAGGTTAGTTTGTTATTTAAAAAGAGTTCAAATAAAAACCAAGTGCAATGATGAGGATATGAATAAAATATATAGTTTAGTATGGGTTGATTTTAGCAATTTTACCGCGGGAACAATTGAAGTGCAGGTTTAAGAATAAGTTTATAGTTTTGAATAAGGACCATATTAAAAATTTAATTAGGTTAGAAAACGAAGTACGCAATATAATTAATAGTAATAATTTAAGATATAATAATTTTAGTAATATATATAAATAAAATTTACAGAATGTAGTTTTATTTAGTATAAGTAACCAGTTAGACAAAGAGTAGTTTATACGAATATTTATTTTTTAAGAATTTAGATTTTAAAGTCATATTTATAAAATATTATACATATTATTATAATAAGTTAAATAAAGATGTACAATATGTAAAAACTTACATTTTAAGAGAAAAAAAAATATATCATATAAAGTGACAATAATTTTTATTTATACTTGTCCTAGTGTGAAAGACCGGTGAAGTATATTTATAGGTCCCACAATTATTGAAAAGGTAAGATATGAAATTAAATACTTAGTAGAGATGGGTCGAGCGATTTTTTTCCTGAATCGATTTAAGATCGATTTGATAAAAAAATAATCGATATAATCGATTCAATTTTATGTTTCTAAAATAATAATAATATTCGTGCAGACAAATCAATAAACATTAACTAGTTATGAAATATCAGTCGATTTATTTAATTTGATAAAAGTACGAAAAAAATACATACACAAAACATTGTAAAAAAATATCACAAAATATATCACTTGAAAAAAAAAAAAAACTTATTCAAGAACATCAAGCAAACTTAGAACTATCAAAATATAAAAGTTATTTATACATAAAAATTAAACATATCGAGATGACAAATAAAAAAAAAGACTATCAAAAATAGTAAACATCACATGCAATGCATCGCCATTGCATATTCAAATGAAACATAACCTCATTACCAACCTACAAGCTGCAACAGTGCAACCTACCAAGTTCAAGTACTAACTTCTAAGTTGCAAGTTCAGATCGGAAAGAGAGAGAAAAAAATAAATATATAAAATTAAAATAAAATAAGTTTGCATTCTCTCATAATCGTTGCATATCTTAAAATATTTTTTTTAATTTCATACCGTTTTTATACATAAATCGATTCGGACTGAAATTTAAGCGAATCGATTCTGAATCGATTAATCGAATCGTTCGCCCTACCTCTAATACTTAGTAATGGGGCGGTGTCTATGTTTATAAAATTATTAAGAGGGGGAAGCAGGTCTAGCTCTTTATAAGGCAGACACACACGCTTGTTTTTAGTACATTTGTTTATTTGTATACTGTAAGATAAGATTTGTGTGATAGTAAACAGTGTAAAATAAAAAATGTTGAACTGGGATACAGAATCTTCAGAGCCGATACAAACACTGTCTTCTACTACTACACTAATGTTACATCCCATTCAACCGTACTATGTCGAATCAACGGAGAATTGGGATACAGAATCTTCAGAGCCGATACAAACACTGTCTTCTACTACTACACTAATGCTACATCCCATTCAACCGTACTATGTCGAATCAACGGAGAATTGGGATACAGAATCCTTAGAACCAATAGAAACGCAGCCCCCTATGCCGCTACATTCCGATCAACCGTACTACGTGAAATCCAGGGAGAATTGGGATACAGAACCTACGAGTACGTATAATCCGTCTATACACCCGTTTCAAAATTACAAGGTAGAATCCCAAGAGAACTGGGATGACTGTGATGAGCCGACATATAACCCTACATCGGTTATAAAAAATAAATTTGTTTTAATTCCACCACCAACAAATGCTTCCAGGACTGTGAAAAGAGCATTTCGTGATAAGGAGAGAAGAAGATTGCAAGGAATAAAAAACCAATCATAATTATACAGATAGAATTTTTTATTTATTTTATGTATTCCTGTATATTAATATGTTTTGCTAAGTAATGTTATAACTTTATACTTGGATTCAGGCATCCAAATATATTCCCACATCGGTTATAAAAAATAAATTTGTTTTAATTCCACCCCCAACAAATGCTTCCAGGACTGTGAAAAGAGCATTTCGTGATAAGGAGAGAAGAAGATTGTAGGGAATAAAAAAACCAATCGTAATTTTACAGATAATTTTTTTTATTTATTTTATGCATTCCTGTATATTAATATGTTTTGCTAAGTAATGTTATAACTTTATACTTGGATTCAGGCATCCAAATATATTTTTCTCATGTTAAGAAGTCCAAGATTTGAAACATAAATAACTATATATTATATTTTAGGAATATATCTGTAACATTTATATTTAGTTAATAAAATGCTTTATTTACAATTATTGTCTTTTATTGATATAATAACGAAACATATACCTTACAAACAGGTCATTTTCTTGTTTCTTAAATGTATTGTATTTTAGGAATGTATTTATATTTACATAATAAAATAGTTTATTTACAATTGTTGACTATTATTGAAATATTAACGAAAAAAATATCTTACAAATATGCAATTTTCTTGCTCATTAAGTACAAAATTTGAAACAATTAATTTAAGCTGTGTAATTAATATACAATTTGAATTTTACTCATTATTTGAAATGTATATGTGCAGTTTAGAAACTAAAGGAAAAAAAATACTAATTTCCTCATATGCTTTTACAAGTTTTTATATTTATGTTATGTTTCATTTGAATATGCAATGGCGATGCATTGCATGTGATGTTTACTATTTTTGATAGTCGTGTTTTTTATTTGTCATCTCGATATGTTTAATTTTTATGTATAAATAACTTTTATATTTTGATAGTTCTAAGTTTGCTTGATGTTCTTGAATAAGTTTTTTTTTTTCAAGTGATATATTTTGTGATATTTTTTTACAATGTTTTGTGTATGTATTTTTTTCGTACTTTTATCAAATTAAATAAATCGACTGATATTTCATAACTAGTTAATGTTTATTGATTTGTCTGCACGAATATTATTATTATTTTAGAAACATAAAATTGAATCGATTATATCGATTATTTTTTTATCAAATCGATCTTAAATCGATTCAGGAAAAAAATCGCTCGCCCCATCTCTACTAAGTATTTAATTTCATATCTTACCTTTTCAATAATTCTGGGACCTATAAATATACTTCACTGGTCTTTCACACTAGGACAAGTATAAATAAAAATTATTGTCACTTTATATGATATATTTTTTTTTCTCTTAAAATGTAAGTTTTTACATATTGTACATCTTTATTTAACTTATTATAATAATATGTATAATATTTTATAAATATGACTTTAAAATCTAAATTCTTAAAAAATAAATATTCGTATAAACTACTCTTTGTCTAACTGGTTACTTATACTAAATAAAACTACCTTCTGTAAATTTTATTTATATATATATTACTGAAATTATTATATCTTAAATTATTACTATTAATTATATTGCGTACTTCGTTTTCTAACCTAATTAAATTTTTAATATGGTCTTTATTCAAAACTATAAACTTATTCTTAAACCTGCACTTCAATTGTTCCCGCGGTAAAATTGCTAAAATCAACCCAAACTAAACTATATATTTTATTCATATCCTCATCACTGCACTTGATTTTTATTTGAACTCTTTTTAAATAACAAACTAACCTACTATAATCTAAAATGTCTATAAAATTTTTTTCGAAGTCAGCTTCAGTTATCGGTGATGAATGAATTTGACTTGACTCGCGATGCACTACTTTAGTGTTCAATGAGACAAAACTGTTTATCGACTCATTGTAGTACGCCGTAGAAGTTGAAGCGTATGGTTTTCTTATTTGAATATTTTCTATTATTTTAAATTTCTAAAACAACTCCCGAAGGAGGAATAACCGAACTATCGCAATTTTTAGAAAACATTTTTAAAAATGAAACGCTTAGTTAGAAACTAGAGACAGACTGAATAAAAATATTTTCTGACTTCTTATAGTAAGACAAGAATGCCATATTCGTTTGCATGTGGAGAATATAGTTCTTCGACAACCGATAGAACCCAACACGAAAAAATGTTCTTTATGTGTTTTATTTACCTAAAGAACATAATAATAACTTCACACGGAGGTACTTCGGGATTTATCAAATAAATTAATGAAATAATACACAATAAATAAAATTTAAGTACATATGCTTTATTATTATATTTCATTACAATTGAAGAAATTCGACAAGGTTCGCTTTTTTGTTTTTTCCAAACTTTTTAACACCCATATATTTTAAACTCATATTGGTAATAGATTTTCTTAAATTCGAAATCTCCTCGTCCGAAAGATCGTCAAAGCGAGATGGTAAATACGTTACAAAACTGTCACATACGGCGAGGATTTTTTTTCCGAAGCTAGTATTTCCACTCCGTAAATCATTTAGTTTATACGGTTTGTTTATTTCTAATTCAGATATTCTCCTGACTGTTTCATCATTTTTCAACATCCCTCTTTCGTTTAATAAGGAGAAATCCATTTCTATAAAATGACATAATATTTAATTACATACATATAAAATAATTCACAGATATACTTACTTAGCGCGATGTTTGTAAGCGAAGGTCTACTGGTACAATGTTCAGGTCTCCATATACCAAAACTCTTTTTATACAGCAAATTCAAATAAATAATAACAACAATAGAAAGGTTTTCATTACAATTAAACAAATTGTACAAATAGGTTATTACGTTGATATAACTTTTCAAACAATGATGCATACTACTGCATAAATTATCCCTGGCAGGTAGTGGCCGAAGCTAAATACATGCAGTGATAGATGCTAAAAAAAAAAGCCAATTTACGAGACGTTAATGGTCTAAAACAAAGGGTTCTTATGAAGCATTTCCGGCCATAAATTACCCTGCAGAAGGTCAAATGTTAAAATAAATATGTTTCGGCAATTCATATTTATTACTTTGACCTAATTCTCGCAACATATCCATGAACATATCCAGTTTTGAAACCGTAATACAGTAATTTGGGATTACAATACACTTAATATGCAAGACTATTTTTCGTCAGAGGGCGGACATTACTGTTTAATTTATCTGTTTTTTAGAATTAACGGATATTCTTTAAGCTATTTTAAAAAATTGTTTAACAGACATAACCGCCTGCAAAATGATGTTTATATTAAAAGATTGTTTCATTATTACTTTACGACAATGTAACTAGGTTAGATTAATGATAAAAATGCAAAACTTATTTTTAATTAACTATATATTTCTTATTATTGTTACATATATTTTATAGACATAAGATAATTTCAAACAGTGTAAATATGTAGGTAATTACTATTGAGAATACATATACATTTTCTTTTTAAATAATTGTTTTATTTCGGCATAGTTACATATTTTTTTCCCTATTCATATGATGATATACATATTCCATATTTATGTTTAACTTAATATTATAGTATGTAGACAGTTCCCATAATATTGTACTTTAAAACAATCGTCCATGTCACAATTCTCTAATAAGATTTTATAGGCTGTTTTTCTTAAATCTAATGTTACATCGACAAGTTTACATTCGGCTTTTTTTTGTAGAAAATTTAAATAGTTTTTATAAATATCGGCATTAGAAATTCTCTTTTCCAAACATAATACTGTACTCTGTAACAAATTTTAAACATTTATTAAATTTTCAATTTCACTTTTATCCAAAACAATACAATTTCTTTTGTACAGTAATTTAATTTTTTGCATGGGTAGCTTCGTAATATTAACCCCGCTTACATAAACACCCTTGCACCCTCTTGAAGTCTGTATCATCAGAGAATTCTTTACATTCTGATTTAAATATTCACATATTTTCGCTATATTAATAATAACTATTTGTTGACTGGTTTGAACGTCTGCAAGTATTACAGTTATTTAAAATTTATTATTAGGATTTAAACCAATATTAACAAATTTTTTAGGTTCAACCTCATCGATATATATAAAACTTTCTTGCAATAACCTGTTGTTATGATCGTACTTACTTATATTGACAGGTAAAGTGAAATGTGTATCGACTGACGCCGTTCCCGTTATGAATTCAAAATTTATATTTTCGCTTTCATCAATCCATTCATGTACATAACGATCCTGTTGTGATAAATTTTCTTTTAGCGGAACCGTGCTGATTGGTGATAATGTGGACCCTGCTACCTGGACATCAGGTGTTGTATTTTCGCTTTCATCAATCCATTCTTGGGTATAACGATCCAGCTGTGATAAATTTTCTTCTAGCTGAACCGTGCTGATTGGTGAAAGTGTGGACTCTGCTACCTGGACATCAGGTGTAGTAGGCTCGTTCGGGTGTAAGGACTGGAGAATCCCACTGTATTTTATCTTTGACATAATCACTAGCATTTACACTGATGTCCTGTACAGATTGCCTCATCTCCTTGTGTTTTTCATTAATTGTAAGAATGATGATAATGTCCTATACCAAACGATACTCGATCGTGTAAATTAGATCTTCGCGGGCTTCATATTTTGGTTGCTGTTCATTTACGGATTTCGTCTCTTTCACTTTTCATTACTTTATTCTTTCTATTTGTAGACCGAGCTGACTTGACTTTAACATTACCGCTAATTTCAATATTCTTCTTTTTCTTCGTCTCTGGTTGTCTAAAGGTTTGGCTACCTTCTCCGAAGGGGTCCATACATAATTGTTCATATGTACTCATCACGACAGCGATTTCTTCTTCTATACTTAAACATATATACAGTTTTCAAAGTATACAAATCTTCGTTAAATAGTCAAAAAGTTATCCCCACCACTCATTCACAGATTATTATTTAAATTTATTACTATTAAACAATTGTACAAGTACATTATTACATACAGCTTACTTTAAAACAGATTATGTAAAATTCAAATTAATTTATTTTAAGTAAATTTGAAATTAAATCAAACTGAAGTTAAATTTGAATATAAGTATGTATTAAGTAGCTGCTAAAAAAAACCCAATTTACGTAACGTTAATGGTCCAAAACAAAGGGTACTTATGAAGCATTTCCGGCCATAAATAACCCTGCAGAAGGTCAAATGTTAAAATAAATATGTTTCGGCGATTCAAATTTATTACTTTGACCTAATTCTCGACTGGTTTTCAAAGCTTACCCCAAAGTAGCTGTGTTGAATAAATTATAGACACCTCCAATTCTCAGCCCTATATCTTCTATGGTGTTAAATTAGTGAAAAATGAATTATAATATGTACAAGAATGTGAGTAATTAAATACTACCTTTGTTTATATAATATATTGTTGAATAATATAAATTCTATTTCACAATTTCACACATTGTTATTAATAGAGTTTAGAAGTGTTACATAAACGATTTAATCATTGGCATTAAAATCTGTGTTAAGCATGAAATAAAAATGTACGGGAATGTTAGTGTATAAATAGTAATAATATATCGTTTATTTAGTTATATATTTAGATATACAACTATTCAAAAATAACATACACCAAAGATTATCTTGAGATTCAAAACAAAAATCATAAATGATAACATCAAAAACATCTCTTTTAATAAATAAATATTATTAAAAATTATCTTTCTAAATAGTAAATTTGTTTCAATATATATTTTGTCGAACAAGATATATAATAAATCCCTATTTGCCAAAGTATTCTAAATAAATTTTTGAACAATGGCATTAAATTTGTGATACAAATAAATTATAAAATGAACAGGAATATGAGTATTTAAATGGCACATTTTTTATATATACATTATTAAATAATATAAATATTCAATCACTATTTTACACGTTGATATTATTAAATTTTAGAAGTGTGACGTAATTTATTTAAACAATAACATTAAAACTGTGATAAAAATGCACTACAATTTGCACGGAAATGTTAGTATTTAAATGGGACATTTGTTTATATAATAAATTGTTGAATAAAATCAATCACTATTTCACAGGTTGTTACTAAGCCTGTTTTCAAAATGGACATATATTAACAGTTAACTAAACAAAAATTATCCTTTGCCACACTTTTGTATCTAAACAAACTTCTTTCACACTACTGCAAATTTAGATCACATCACATTAGATCTAATGTAGAGTTGGGGACCCCAATGAATACTTAGTATAACCTTCAGTGTATACTTTTATACAGGACCCTGATTGATACTGTAACGTTTTATTTATTTAGGTGAAGTGTAAAATTGATTAAAACACTAATATTTATAAAACTAAGTTTAATTAAAGAAATATGAATTATAAAGAATAAATAAAAATAACTAACACTAAGAATTAACAAATATAAACACTAATTTAAGACCTAATTATTATTACTAAATACTTAAACACTAAGATAATTTATTTAAACAATTAAAACTGCGCAATATTTATTTCAACACTATTTATATCACCGTCTATTTATTTATATCACCATCTGTACACTACACGTATTAACACAAGACTGTCCTCGCGATCTTTTGGTCGGGGTATTTATATTAAAACGCTGCATTCTCGAATAATCGGCGACCCTTCTCGAATATTCGCCGATTCTTCTCGAAATGAGAACAATGGGGAGCGAACGGACGTGTTCTGACCTGCACGCTAGCGGCCGCCGTCCGCGCCGCCGCCCGCGCCGCGACCCTGGGCTCGCTACATTGCCCCCTCCTTAAGACTGTTTCGTCCCGGAACAGTTCGTTATGACGAAATCTGCATGCATCACCCTTGGTGCATCTGGAAGTCTTGAAGAAGTAACAGTCGACGGTCCGTTTGAGCTCTTCTTGGCCGGTAGAGTTGAAGCTGCAGACTAGAATTTCCACTCCGGTAAAGCGGAAGATTGTTTCTAACATGCTTCTAACAATACTTCAATCCAAACCATCTAGTCCACAGCCTATCTTCGGTACTGCCAGCTTCATGATGTCGTTCTGCAACAGATGGTCCTTCATATCGCACAGCGAGTCCCATAAATTGCGGTATGACGGCTTCTGATATGAGTATTGTTTCGTAATCAGATAGTAAATGTACCGCTTGCGTTCCTCGTTCTCATCCTTCAGTTGTACCGTTTTTCCGACAGTTGGACGTTGGTTGGCCAGTTCTTGTACTCGTCCAAATTTTCTTTTAAAAACTGAAGCGATGCCGCGCAATATTTATTTCAACACTATTTATATCACCGTCTATTTATTTATATCACCATCTGTACACTACACGTATTAACACAAGACTGTCCTCGCGATCTTTTGGTCGGGGTATTTATATTAAAACGCTTCATTCTCGAATATTCGGCGACCCTTCTCGAATATTCGCCGATTCTTCTAGAAATGAGAACAATGGGGAGCGAACGGACGTGTTCTGACCTGCACTCTAGCGGCCGCCGCCCCTGGGCTCGCTACAATACTCTTCCTATATATATATATATATATATATATATATATATATATATATATATATATATATATATTTACAAAAATAAAGTAAGAATTTACCTTTCCTTGATGAATACGTTGTATATTGTAAGCTATATGGGCTGGATTCTAGATTACCTACCCCACTTGAAATAGCAATTTTCTTGTTGCAATGTTTGCTTTTAGCTAAAAATATGATGAAGAATTATAAAATTCGGGCGCAGAAGACAATTTTTATATGATTTTTTATAAAAATAAAGTCAGATTTTACCTATTCTTGAAATGGATATTTTTGTTAAAACATTCATATTCATGCTTTAGGATCTATACTATGGATAATTTTAGCATTGGACATGCAAAAGTGACGTTGTTATAATAAACGTTAAATTTTCGGGCGTCATTTTAATGAATACGTTGTATATTGTAAGCTATATGGGCTGGAGTCTGGAATACTTACAACACTTGAAATAGCAATTTTTTTGTTGCAATGTTTTCTTTTAGCTAAAATATAATAAAGAATTATAAAATTCGGGCGCGGAAGCAAATATGTACATGATTTTTTACAAAAATAAAGTAAGATTTTACCTACAAATGGATATTTTTGTTAAAACATTCATATTCATGCTTTAGGATCTAATACTATGGATGATTTTTTACAAAAATAAAGTCAGATTTTACCTATTCTTGATGCATACGTTGTATATTATAAGCTACATGTGCTGGATTCTAGAATACCTACCACACTTGAAATAGCAATTTTCTTGTTGCAATGTTTTCTTTTAGATAAAATATGATGAAGACTTATAAAATTCGGGCGCGGAAGCAAACATTTATATAATTTTTTACAAAAATAAAGTCAGATTTTAATTGTTCTTGATGAATACGTTGTATATTGTAAGCTAAATGGGCTGGATTCTATAATACCTACCACACTTGAAATAGCAATTTTATTGTTGCAAAGTTTTCTTTTAGCTAAAATATGATGAAGAATTATAAAATTCGGGCGTGGAAGCAAATATTTATAAGATTTTTTACAAAAATAAAGTCAGATTTTACCTATTCTTGATGAATACGTTGTATATTGTAAGTCATAGGCTGGATTCTAGAATATCTACCACACTTGAAATAGAAATTTTCTTGTTGCAATGTTTTCTTTTAGCTAATATATGATAAAAAATTATAAAATTCGAGCGCGGAAGCAAATATTTATATGATTTTTTACAAAAAATTAGTCAGATTTTACCTATTCTTGATGAATACGTTGTATATTGTAAGCTACATGGGCTGGATTCTAGAATACCTACCACACTTGACATAGCAATTCTCTAGTTGCAATGTTTTCTTATGGCTAAGATATGATAAGTAATTAGAAAATTCGGGCGCGGAAGCAAATATTTATATGATTTTTTACAAAAATAATTTCAAATTTTTCCTATTCTTAATGAACACGTTGTATATTGTAAGCTACTTGGGCTGGATTCTAGAATACCTACCACACTTGAAATAGCAATTTTCTTCTTCCAATGTTTTCTTTTAGCTAAAATATGATGAAAAGTTATAAAATTCGGGTGCGGAAGCAAATATTTATATGATTTTTTACAAAAATAAAGTCAGATTTTACCTATTCTTAAAATAGATATTTTTGTTAAAAAATTCATATTCATGCTTTAGGATCTATACTATGGATAATTTTAGCATTGGACATGTAAAATTCACCATAACGTGGTACCAATCAGATAATAAACATTCAATTTTCAAATGTCATTTTAATGAATAAGTTGTATATTGTAGGCTACATGGGCTGGATTCTAGAATACCTACCACACTTATAATAGCAATTTTCTTGTTGCAATGATGATTTTTTACAAAAATTAAGTCAGATTTTTCATATTCTTAATGAATACGTTGTATATTGTAGGCTACATGGGCTGGATTCTAGAATACCTACCACACTTATAATAGCAATGCAATGTTTTCTTTTAGCTAAAATATGATGAAGAATTATAAAATTCGAGCTTTGAAGCAAATTTTTATATATATATATATATATATATATATATATATATATATATATATATATATATATATATATATATATGATTTTTTACAAAAATAAAGCCAGAATTTACCTTTTCTTGATGAATACGTTGTATATTGTAAGCTACATATACTGGATTCTAGAATACCTACCACTCTTGAAATAGCCATTTTATTGTTGCAATGTTTTCTTTTAGCTAAAATATAATAAAAAATTATAAAATTCGGGCGTGGAAGCAAATATTTATATGATTTTTTATGAAAATAAATTAAGAATTTACCTTTCTTGATGAATACGTTGTATATTGTAAGCTACATGGGCTGGATTCTAGAATACCTACCCCACTTGAAATAGCATTCTTCTTGTTGCAATGTTTGATTTTAGTTAAAAATATGATGAAGAATTATAAAATTCGGACGCGGAAGCAAATATTTATATGATTTTTTATAAAAATAAAATCAGATTTTACCTATTCTTGAAATGGATATTTTTGTTAAAACATTCATATTCATGCTTTAGGATCTATACTATGGATAATTTTAGCATTGCACATGCAAAAGTGATCATAACGTTGTACAAATCAGATAATAAACGTTCAATTTTCGGGCGTGATTTTAATGAAAACGTTGTATATTGTAAGCTACATGTGCTGGATTCTGGAATAACTACGACACTTGAAATAGCATTTTTCTAGTTGCAATGTTTTCTTTTAGCTAATATATGATGAAGAATTATAAAATTCGGGCGCGGAAGCAAGTATTTATATGATATTTTACAAAAATAAAGTCAGATTTTACTTAGAAATGGATATTTTTGATAAAACATTCATATTCATGCTTTAGGATCTATACCATGGATGATTTTTTACAAAAAGAAAGCCAGATTTTACCTATTCTTGATGCATACGTTGTATATTGTAAGCTACATGGGCTGGAATCTAGAATACCTACCACACTTGAAATATCAATTTTCTTGTTGCAATATTTTCTTTTAAATAAAATATGATAAAGAATTATAAAATTCGGGCAGGAAGCAAATAATTATATGATTTTTTACAAAAATAAAGTCAGATTTTGCCTATTCTTAAAATAGATATTTTTGTTAAAACATTCATATTCATGCTTTAGGATCTATACTATGGATAATTTTAGCATTGGACATGTAAAATTGACCATAACGTGGTACCAGTCACATAATAAACATTCAATTTTCGAGTGGCATTTTAATGAATACGTTGTATATTGTAAGCTACATGGGCTGGATTCTAGAATACCTACCACACTTAAAATAGCAATTTTCTTGTTGCAATGTTTTCTTTTAGCTACAATATGATGAAGAATTATAAAATTCGGGCGCGGAAGCAAATATTTATATAATTTTTTACAAAAATATAGTTAGATTTTACCTATTCTTGAAATGGTTATTTTTGTTAAAACATTCATATTCATGCTTTAGAATCTATACTATGGATAATTTTATCATTGGACATGCAAAAGTGACCATAACGTGGTACCAATCAGATAATAAACATTCAATTTTCGGGTGTCATTTTAATGAATACTTTGTATATTGTAAGCTACATGGGCTGGATTCTAGAATACTTACCACACTTGAAATAGCAATTTTCTGGTTGCAATGTTTTCTTTTAGCTAAAATATGAAGAAGAATTATAAAATTCGGGCGCGAAAGCAAATATTTATATGATATTTCACAAAAATAAAGTCAGATTTTACCTATTCTTGATGAATACGTTGTATATTGTAAGCTACATGAGCTGGATTCTAGAATACCTACCACACTTGAAATAGCAATTGTGACGAAGTGCTCGTCACAATGCTCACGTACCTGCCTTCCTCGTCGCTCCACCAGGTCACAACACCGACTTCACGAGGTCCGGACCGCACACCAGGTCAAGCGAACCCGCCGTCGAAACCAGTCGCCGCTAACCGCTGGAAACACCTCCAGGAGGCGGTGCGACATCTCCAACCGTCTGCCGGATTCCCGAATAGTCGCCGGGAAACACATTTGTAGAACGCACATGGCCGGAGACATAACATCAAGAACACGTGGGTCTAAACTTGCACCAATATGTAACCTACAACCACAGCACTTGGGGAAACAATAATAAATACATTTTAACACTTACCGCTGTTATTTTTCTGTATCTTTTCTTGTTATTTTTACAGTTTTCAAATTTTCACAAAAACACCTGTTCGCCGCGCCAGCGCGTGCGCGCGACCGCAGTACTGCCAACTTCAAACACAAAACGCTTCGGAGGACCGAATTCCCATGATATATTTTTATAAAATATGTAAATCAGATCAAATACAATACAAAACTCTGTAAAGCTAAGGGAAGTGATTTTGCGAATTTTTAAAATAAAAATCAATTTATTAAACGAAAATAACAATACTTAAAGTCAATCTGTCTCACTTTAAAATCAGTAGCTACAGGATTAATTAAATTTCGGGTATAAATACGACCACCGGGGCCGTATTTCTTCAGTCTATGACGACTCAGGACTCAGTCTACCACGACTTAGTCTTTGACGACTCAGGACTCAGTCTACGACGACTATAACGTCTAACAGTCAGCCGAGAAGAGTTCCAGTCCGTTTCCGCACCGTTCTGTTCCGAATCGAGTCTTGTTGTAAGTTGCTTGTTTATTTTTGCATTTTTCTTGAATTCCGCTGCTGTCAGAGGATACAGGTTGGTAGCTTCTACCGCCGTTCCTTAGAGCCTTCAGCTCGCTGCATTCCACGCCTAAAGGGAAACTCCGTAGGTGGTTACCACCGCGTGTTTCTACGGCTGTCGGGCAGATCCGCGTTTTAACTTAGTAGTTTTTTTCTCTTTTCTCATTGCTATACGTTCCGTAGTTATCGGAGAAGACCCGTTGGTGGTTCCCCACCGCGAACTCCGTCGACGGCTGAGTAGAACCGCGATTAGTTTGTCACTAGTTCACTTCCTACGGCTCAGTAAAACACTAGGTGTAGTAATTTTAGTACAATAAACTATTAAACTTACTTTTGTCTGTCTGTGCTAAACCTTGGCCCGACCGACCTAGAGCTCCCGTGGCACACGTCACTTTCCTCGCAGGTTCCGCAGATTGGCGCCCGAGAACAACCCGACATCCTGCGAGAGAACCCACGACATCGCGGACCAACAACATCCCGCAGCGGCCCAAGTGATCGTCGCAAATTGGCGCCCCCGAACAGGGACGCGTCACACAATTTACTTGTTGCAATGTTTTGTTTTACCTAAAATATGATAAAAAATTATAAAATTCGAGCGCGGAAGCAATTATTTATATGATTTTTTACAAAAATTAAGTCAGATTTTACCTATTCTTGAAATCGATATTTTCATTATTCATGCTTTAGGATCTATACTATGGATAATTTTAGCATTGGACATGCAAAAGTGACCATAACGTTGTACCAATCAGTTAATAAACATTCAATTTCGGGTGTCATTTTAATGAATACGTTGTATATTGTGAGCTACTTTGGTTGAATTCTAGAATACCTACCACACTTGAAATAGCAATTTTCTTGTTGCAATGTTTTCTTTTAGCTAAAATATGATGAAGAATTATAAATTTCGGGCGTGGAAGCAAATATTTATATAATTTTTTACAAAAAGATAGTTATATTTTACCTATTCTTGAAATGGTTATTTTTGTTAAAACATTCATATTCATGCTTTAGGTTCTAATACTATGGATGATTTCTTACAAAAATAAAGTCAGATTTTACCTATTCTTAATGCTTACGTTGTATATTATAAGCTACATGGGCTGGATTCTAGAGAACCTACCACACTTGAAATAGCAATTTTCTTGTTGCAATGTTTTCTTTTAGAGAAAATATGATAAGGAATTATAAAATTCGGGCGCGGAAGCAAATATTTATATGATTTTTTACAAAAATAAAGTCGGAATTTACCTTTTCTTGAAGAATACGTTGTATATTGTAAGCTACATGGGCTGGATTCTAGAATACCTACCCCACTTAAAATAGCAATTTTCCTGTTGCAATGTTTGCTTTTAGCTAAAAATATAATAAAGAATTATAAAATTCGGGCGCGGAAGCAAATATTTATATGATTTTTTATAATAATAAAATCAGATTTTACCTATTCTTGAAATGGATATTTTTCTTAAAACATTCATATTCATGCTTTAGGATCTATACTATGGATAAATTTAGCATTGGACATGCAAAAGTGACCATAACGTTGTACAAACCAGATAATAAACGTTCAATTTTCGGGCGTCATTTTAATGAATACGTTGTATATTGTAAGCTACATGTGCTGGATTCTGGAATACCTACCCCACTTGAAATAGCATTTTTCTTGTTGCAATGTTTTCTTTTAGCTAAAATATGATAAAGAATTATAAAATTCGGGCGCGGAAGAAAATATTTACATGATTTTTTACAAAATTAAAGTGAGATTTTACTTAGAAATGGATATTTATGATAAAGCATTCATATTCATGCTTTAGGATCTATACTATGGATGATTTTTTACAAAAATAAAGTCAAATATTACCTTTT
Source organism: Stenolophus ochropezus (assembly GCA_035578165.1). Lineage (NCBI taxonomy): Eukaryota > Metazoa > Arthropoda > Insecta > Coleoptera > Carabidae > Stenolophus > Stenolophus ochropezus. The sequence continues at coordinate 743,392 of JAQOWZ010000069.1, forward strand.
CTTGATGCATACGTTGTATATTGTAAGCTACATGGGCTGAATTCTAGAATACCTACCGCACTTGAAATAGCAATTTTCTTATTGCAATGTTTTATTTTAGCTAAAATATGATAAAGAATTATAAAATTCGGACGCGGAAGCAAATATTTATATGATTTTTTACTAAAATAAAGTCAGATTTTAAGTATTCTTGATGAATACGTTGTATATTTTAAGCTACATGTGCTGGATTCTAGAATACCTACCACACTTGAAATATCAATTTTCTTGTTGCAATGTTTTCATTTAGCTAAAATATGATGAAAAATTATAAAATTCGGGCGCGGAAGCAAATATTTATATGATTTTTTACAAAAATAAAGTCAGATTTTACCTATTCTTAAAATAGATATTTTTGTTAAAACATTCATATTCATGCTTTAGGATCTATACTATGGATAATTTTAGCATTGGACATGTAAAATTGACCATAACGTGGTACCAGTCACATAATAAACATTCAATTTTCGAGTGGCATTTTAATGAATACGTTGTATATTGTAAGCTACATGGGCTGGATTCTAGAATACCTACCACACTTAAAATAGCAATTTTCTTGTTGCAATGTTTTCTTTTAGCTACAATATGATGAAGAATTATAAAATTCGGGCGCGGAAGCAAATATTTATATAATTTTTTACAAAAATATAGTTAGATTTTACCTATTCTTGAAATGGTTATTTTTGTTAAAACATTCATATTCATGCTTTAGAATCTATACTATGGATAATTTTATCATTGGACATGCAAAAGTGACCATAACGTGGTACCAATCAGATAATAAACATTCAATTTTCGGGTGTCATTTTAATGAATACTTTGTATATTGTAAGCTACATGGGCTGGATTCTAGAATACTTACCACACTTGAAATAGCAATTTTCTGGTTGCAATGTTTTCTTTTAGCTAAAATATGAAGAAGAATTATAAAATTCGGGCGCGAAAGCAAATATTTATATGATATTTCACAAAAATAAAGTCAGATTTTACCTATTCTTGATGAATACGTTGTATATTGTAAGCTACATGAGCTGGATTCTAGAATACCTACCACACTTGAAATAGCAATTGTGACGAAGTGCTCGTCACAATGCTCACGTACCTGCCTTCCTCGTCGCTCCACCAGGTCACAACACCGACTTCACGAGGTCCGGACCGCACACCAGGTCAAGCGAACCCGCCGTCGAAACCAGTCGCCGCTAACCGCTGGAAACACCTCCAGGAGGCGGTGCGACATCTCCAACCGTCTGCCGGATTCCCGAATAGTCGCCGGGAAACACATTTGTAGAACGCACATGGCCGGAGACATAACCTCAAGAACACGTGGGTCTAAACTTGCACCAATATGTAACCTACAACCACAGCACTTGGGGAAACAATAATAAATACATTTTAACACTTACCGCTGTTATTTTTCTGTATCTTTTCTTGTTATTTTTACAGTTTTCAAATTTTCACAAAAACACCTGTTCGCCGCGCCAGCGCGTGCGCGCGACCGCAGTACTGCCAACTTCAAACACAAAACGCTTCGGAGGACCGAATTCCCATGATATATTTTTATAAAATATGTAAATCAGATCAAATACAATACAAAACTCTGTAAAGCTAAGGGAAGTGATTTTGCGAATTTTTAAAATAAAAATCAATTTATTAAACGAAAATAACAATACTTAAAGTCAATCTGTCTCACTTTAAAATCAGTAGCTACAGGATTAATTAAATTTCGGGTATAAATACGACCACCGGGGCCGTATTTCTTCAGTCTATGACGACTCAGGACTCAGTCTACCACGACTCAGTCTTTGACGACTCAGGACTCAGTCTACGACGACTATAACGTCTAACAGTCAGCCGAGAAGAGTTCCAGTCCGTTTCCGCACCGTTCTGTTCCGAATCGAGTCTTGTTGTAAGTTGCTTGTTTATTTTTGCATTTTTCTTGAATTCCGCTGCTGTCAGAGGATACAGGTTGGTAGCTTCTACCGCCGTTCCTTAGAGCCTTCAGCTCGCTGCATTCCACGCCTAAAGGGAAACTCCGTAGGTGGTTACCACCGCGTGTTTCTACGGCTGTCGGGCAGATCCGCGTTTTAACTTAGTAGTTTTTTTCTCTTTTCTCATTGCTATACGTTCCGTAGTTATCGGAGAAGACCCGTTGGTGGTTCCCCACCGCGAACTCCGTCGACGGCTGAGTAGAACCGCGATTAGTTTGTCACTAGTTCACTTCCTACGGCTCAGTAAAACACTAGGTGTAGTAATTTTAGTACAATAAACTATTAAACTTACTTTTGTCTGTCTGTGCTAAACCTTGGCCCGACCGACCTAGAGCTCCCGTGGCACACGTCACTTTCCTCGCAGGTTCCGCAGATTGGCGCCCGAGAACAACCCGACATCCTGCGAGAGAACCCACGACATCGCGGACCAACAACATCCCGCAGCGGCCCAAGTGATCGTCGCAAATTGGCGCCCCCGAACAGGGACGCGTCACACAATTTACTTGTTGCAATGTTTTGTTTTACCTAAAATATGATAAAAAATTATAAAATTCGAGCGCGGAAGCAATTATTTATATGATTTTTTACAAAAATTAAGTCAGATTTTACCTATTCTTGAAATCGATATTTTCATTATTCATGCTTTAGGATCTATACTATGGATAATTTTAGCATTGGACATGCAAAAGTGACCATAACGTTGTACCAATCAGTTAATAAACATTCAATTTCGGGTGTCATTTTAATGAATACGTTGTATATTGTGAGCTACTTTGGTTGAATTCTAGAATACCTACCACAGTTGAAACAGCAATTTTCTTGTTGCAATGTTTCCTTTTAGCTAAAATATGATAAAGACTTATAAAATTCGGGCGCGGAAGCAAATATTTATATGATTTTTTACAAAAATTAAGTCAGATTTTACCTATTCTTGATGAATACGTTGTATATTGTAAGTTACATGGTCTGAATTCTAGAATACCTACCACACTTGAAATAGCAATTTTCTTGTTGCAATGATTTCTTTCAGCTAAAAGATGATGAAGAATTATAAAATTCGGGCGCGGAAGCAAATATTTATATGATTTTTTACAAAAATAAAGTCAGATTTTACCTATTCTTGATGAATACGTTGTATATTGTAAGCTACTTGGGCTGAATTCTAGAATACCTACCACACTTGAAATAGCAATTTTCTTGTTGCAATGTTTTCATTTAGCTAAAACATGATGAAGATTTATAAAATTCGGGCGTGGAAGCAAATATTTATATGATTTTTTACAAAAATAAAGTCAGATTTTACCCATTTTTGATGAAAACGTTTTATATTGTAAGCCACATAGGCTGGATTCTAGAATACCTACCACACTTGAAATAGCAATTTTCTTGTTGTAATGTTTTCTTTTAGCTAAAGTATGATAAAAAATTATAAAATTCGGGCGCAGAAGCAAATATTTATATGATTTTTTACAAAAATAATGTCAGATTTTATCTTTTCTTGATAAATACGTTGTATATTGTAATTTCCATGGGCTGGATTCTAGAATACCTACCACACTTGAAATAGCAAATTTCTTGTTGCAATGTTTTCTTTTAGTTAAAGTATGATGAAGAATTATAAAATTCGGGCGCGGAAGCAAATATTTATAAGATTTTTTACAAAAATAAAGTCAGATTTTGCCTATTCTTGGAATGGATATTTTTGATAAAAAATTCATATTCATGCTTTCGGATCTATACTATGAATAATTTTAGCATTGGGCATACAAAATTGACCATAACGTGGTACCAATCAGATAATAAAAATTAAATTTTCGGGTGTCAATTTGATGAATACGTTGTATATTGGAAGCTACATGGGCTGGATTCTAGAATACCTACCACACTTGAAATAGCAATTTTCTTGTTGCAATGTTTTCTTTTAGATAACATATGATAATGAATTATAAAATTCTGACGCGGAAGCAAATATTTATATGATTTTTTACAAGAATAAAGTCAGATTTTACATAATCTTAATGAATACGTTGTATATTTTAAGCTATATGGGCTGGACTCTAGAATACCTACCATACTTGAAATAGCAATTTTCTTGATGCAATGATTTCTTTTAGCTATAATATGATAAAAAATTATAAAAAGCTGGCACGGAAGCAATTATATATATATATGATTTTTTACAAAAATAAAGTCAGATTTTACCTTTTCTTGATCAATACGTTGTATATTGTAAGCTACATGGACTGGATTCAGAATAACTACTACACTTGAAATAGCAATTTTCTTGTTCCAATGTTGTCTTTTAGGTAAACTATGATAAAAAATTTGGGGCGCGGAAGCAAATATATATATGATTTTTCTAAGATTAATGTCAGTTTTTACCTATTCTTCATGAATACGTTGTATATTGTAAGCTATATGGACTGGATTCTAGAATACCTACCACAATTGAAATAGCAATTTTCTTGTTGCAATGTTTTCTTTAGCTAAAGTATGATGAAGAATTATAAAATTCGGGCACGGAAGCTAATATTTGTACGATTTTTTACAAAAGTAATGTCAGATTTTACCTATTCTTGATTAATACGTTGTATATTGTAAGCTACATGGGTTGGATTCTAGAATACCTACCACACTTGAAATAGCAATTATCTTGTTGCAATGTTTTCTTTTAGATAACATATGATAAAGAATTATAAAATTCGGGCGCGGAAGCAAATATTTATATGATTGTACAAAAATAAAGCCAGTTTTTACCTATTCTTGATGAATACGTAGTATATTGTAAGCTACATGGACTGGATTCTAGAATACCTACCACACTTGAAATAGCTATTTTCTAGTTGCAATGTTTTCTTTTAGCTAAAATATGATAAAGAATTATAAAATTCGGGGCGCGGAAGAAAATATTTATATGATTTTTCTCAAAAATTTAAGTCAGATTTTAACTATTCTTGATGAATACGTTGTATAATGTAAGTTACATTAGCTGAATTCTAGAATACCTACCACACTTGAAATAGCAATTTTCTTGTTGCAATGTTTTCTTTTAGCTAAAATATGATGAAGAATTATAAAATTCGGGCGCGGAAGCAAATATTTATATGATTTTTTACCAAAATAAAGTCAGATTTTACCTATTTTTGATAAATACGTTGTATATTGAAAGCTACATGGGCTGGATTCTACAATACCTACCACTATTTAAATACCAATTTTCTTGTTGCAATGCTTTCTTTTAGCTAAAATATGATGAAGAATTATAAAATTCGGGCGCGGAAGCAAATATTTATATGATTTTTTACAAAAATAAAGTCATGTTTTACCTATTCTTGATGCATACGTTGTATATTGTAAGCTACATGGGCTGGATCCTGATATACTTACCACATTTGAAATAGGAATTTTCTTGTTGCAATGTTTACTTATAGCTAAAATATGATGATGAATTATAAAATTCGGGCGCGGAAGCAAATATTTATATAATTTTTTACAAAAATATTGTCAGATTTTACCATTTCTTGATGAATATGTTGTATATTGTAAGCTACATGGGCTGGATTCTAGAATACCTACCACACATGAAATAGCAAGTTTCTTGTTGCAATGTTTTGATTTAGCTAAAATATGATGAAGAATTATAAAATTCGGGCGCGAAAGCAAATATTAATATAATTTTTTACAAAAATAAAGTCAGATTTTACCAATTCTTAAAATGGATATTTTTGTTAAAACATTCATATTCATGCTTTAGGATCTATCCTATAGATAATTTTAGCATAGGACATGCAAAACTGACCATAACGTGGTACCAATCAGGTAATAAACATTAAATTTTCGGGTGTCATATTAATGAATACGTTGTATATTGTAAGCTACATGGGCTAGATTCTAGAATACCTACCACACTTGAAATAGCAATTATCTTGTTGCAATGTTTTCTTTTAGCTAAAATATGATGAAGAATTATAAAATTCGGGCGCGGAAGCAAATATTTATATGGTTTTTTACAAAAATAAAGTCTGATTTTACCTATACTTGAAAGGTATATTTTTGTTAAAACATTCATATTCATGCTTTAGGATCTATACTATAGATAATTTTAGCATTGGACATGCAAAAGTGACCATAATGTGGTACCAATCAGTTAATAAACATTCAATTTTCGGGTGTCATTCTAATGAATACGTTGTATATTGTAAGCTACATGGGCTGGATTCTAGAATATCTACCACACTTGAAATAGCAATTATCTTGTTGCAATGTTTTCTTTTAGCTAAAATATAAAAAAGAACTATAAAATTCGGGCGCGGAAGCAAATATTTATATGATTTTTTACAAAAATAAAGTCAGATTTTACCTATTCTTAATAAATATGTTGTATATTGTAAGAAACATGGGCTGGAATCTAGAATACCTACCATACTTGAAATAGCAATTTTCTTGTTGCAATGTTTTCTTTTAGATAAAATATGATCAAGAATTATAAAATTCGAGCGCGGAAGCAAATATTTATATGATTTTTCACAAAAATTAAGTCAGATTTTAACTATTCTTGATGTATACATTGTATAATGTAAGTTACATTAGCTGAATTCTAGAATACCTACCACACTTGAAATAGCAATTTTCTTGTTGCAATGTTTTCTTTTAGCTAAAATATGATGAAGAATTATAAAATTCGGGCGCGGAAGCAAATATTTATATGATATTTTACCAAAATAAAGTCAGATTTTACCTGTTTTTAATGAATACGTTGTATATTGTAAGCTACATGGGCTGGATTCTAGAATACCTACCACAATTGAAATAGCAATTTTCTTGTTGCAATGCTTTCTTTAAGCTAAATTATGATAAAGAATTATAAAATTCGAGCGCGGAAGCAAATATTTATATAATTTTTTCCAAAAATAAAGTCAGTTTTCACCTATTCTTGATGCATACGTTGTATATTGTAAGCTACATGGGCTGGATCCTGAAATACTTACCACATTTGAAATAGGAATTTTCTTGTTGCAATGTTTACTTTTAGCTAAAATATGATGAAGAATTATAAAATTCGGGCGCGGAAGCAAATATTTATATGATTTTTTACAAAAATATAGTCAGATTTTACCATTTCTTGATGAATACTTTGTATATTGTAAGCTACATGGGCTGGATTCTAGAATACCTACCACACTTGAAATAGCAATTTTCTTGTTGCAATGTTTTTTTTTAGCTAAAATATGATGGAGAATTATAAAATTCGGACGCGGAAGCAAATATTTATATGATTTTTTAAAAAAATAAAGGTAGATTTCACCTATTCTTAAAATATAAATTTTTGTTATAACATTCATATTCATGCTTTAGGATCTATATTATGGATTTAGCTAAAATATGATAAAGAATTATAAAATTCGGGCGTAAGAGCAAATATTTATATGATTTTTTACAAAAATATTGTCAGATTTTACCTATTCTTGATGAATCAGATCAGACAGAAAATTTTCTTTAGTACACCGTTCTGTTGGTGGTGGAGTATTAATTTCACTTAAGAATAAAATTAATTTCAGTGTTCTTGATTTATCAAACATTCAAAATATTATTCCCATTATCGATATTGTAGCATGCTACTTTCATAATCTATCGTTTATTATATGTGCCACCTACAACCCACCAGATATTGATCCTGATGATCTTAATTCATTCTTTGATGCATTGGAATTATTTTTTATTGATGAACGTCTTCTTATTTTAGGTGATTTTAATTTACCTAACTTATATAACAATTCAGTTAATTGCTCGAAATCTCTTATGATTAAAAACTTCATGAGCTCGTTAAACCTCAGTCAATATAATAAAATACCCAATAGGAATTCTAAATATCTCGATTTAGTGTTCACAAATTTTTTAGAATCTACTGTTGTTGAACGATCTGATGTAGCTCTAGTTCCTGAAGACCATCATCATCCAACACTTTCTATCAAATTTGATGTTGAATCTACTACCCATAATGTTAAATTTACTCCTGCGGTTAACACTCAGTATAATTTTCGTAAAGCGAATTTTAATATTTTATACGAAGATATGTGCAATATTGACTGGTCTTGCCTAAATGACACTCAAGATGTAAATACTGCTGTTGATATCTTCTACAATAAACTATATGATACCTTCGATAAAACTGTCCCCCGATCTTCATATACTCCATCTCGTTATCCTTCTTGGTTTACAAAGGAAATTAAATATAATCTTCAAACGAAAGCTTATTTTAGAAAAAAGTGGATTCAACACAAATATCCTTTTTATTTCAGTGAATTTAAAAGATTGCGGAAATTAATAAAAAATCAAATTAATGAGGCATATAAAGCTTACATTAATTTAATGCAAACTAATATTAAAACTAACCCTGCTGAAGTTTGGAGATATGCACAACAAAAACAAGGAACAACTAGAATCCCAGGTAACATTCGAAATGATATTGAAGAGCTCAATGACCCACAAAAAATTGTAGATGCTTTCGCTTCCTCCTTTGTAGAATATTTTTCAACAAGTACTGTGTATAACAATACACTGGAAGAACATTCTTATTTTTCTTCATTTCAATTAAACGCAGTAACTGAGGATGACGTCACACTGGTAATGTCTAATCTTAAAAATAAGTTCACGGCAGGGGAAGACATGGTTCCCAGTTTCGTAATTAAAGATGCTCGTTTTGTTCTATGTAAACCTCTTACTTTTTTATTAAATTTATGTATTAGTTCTTCTACATTTCCTCACAGATGGAAGAAAACAAGAATTACTCCAGTTTTTAAAAAAGGTGATAAATATCATATCTCGAACTATCGACCGATATCTATCCTCAATAATTTTGCTAAAATTCTTGAAATCATTATATAAAGGTCGTTCTACAGTTACAAATTTAGCTTGCTTCTCCCAGTATGTTGCTGAAAAATTGGATAAACGTGGTCAGGTTGACGTTATCTATACAGATATATCTCGTGCTTTTGATTCCATAGATCACGGTATGTTGTTAACCAAACTTAGTAACTACGGAGCATCTCCAGGATTAATTAAGCTACTACATTCCTATTTAAACAACAGAACATGTTATGTATTTTATAATGGTTATTCTTCATTTGAGTATGTGGCGACCTCTGGAGTTCCTCAGGGATCTAATTTAGGTCCTCTATTATTCGTTATTTACATCAATGAACTTCTCACCTTATTCACCTGCCATGCTCTTGGGTATGCGGATGATTTAAAATTATTTTATTCAATTCATTCTCAAAATGACTCAAAGTTATTACAAGACAACATAAACATTTTGTTTGACTGGTGTGTAGAGAATAAACTTAATTTGAATATACAAAAATGTTGCACAGTCTCATATACACGTAAAATTAACAAAATTGATTTTGTTTATGAAATGAATGGGTCAGTTCTTTCTAATGCAACATTAGTTAAAGATCTCGGCGTCACATTTTGTTCTTCTTTTTCCTTTTCTGAACATCTAAATAATGTGGTACGTGAGGCAAATAAAATGCTGAGTTTTATTATTAGAATCACTAATCTCTTTCATGATTCAAATGTAATAAAATCACTTTATTATTCGTACGTATTAAGTAAACTTGAGTACGCAAGTTTAATATGGTTCCCTTACTATGCTTATCAGCATCTTGCACTTGATCGAATCCATCGTCGATTTTTAAAATTTTTATCCTACAAAATTGATAGAACTTATCCGGATAGAGGTACCGATCAACAATCACTCCTGCAACGACACTCTATGCCCTCGCTAGCGGTCAGTAGAGAGGCGAGCAGTGCAAGGTTCCTTTGGCTCCTGTTGCAAGGTCGAATAGATGCACCTTTCCTCCGGATGCGTGTCCAGTTCCACGTTCCACGTCAGGCGTCCAGGTATCCCAGGATCTTTCAACTGCCTCCCTCCCATTCCGATATAATGCAACGTTCCCCCATTACTATTATATCTAAATATGCAAACAAATTGTATGAAGACATATCTTAAATTATTATTTTTTTTGTATATATTTCTGTTAATTGAATCGTAATTATTTAATTATTTATACATGTTTCTTTATATATTGTCCTGTAATTGGTTCTACTGTTGGGCAATAAAAAACTATTATTATTATTATTATTATTATTAATACGTTGTATATTGTAAGCTACATGGGCTGGATTCTAGAATACCTACCACACTTGGAATAGCAATTTTCTTGTTGCAATGTTTTCTTTTAGCTAAAGTATGAAGAAGAATTATAAAAAGCTGGCGCGGAAGCAATTATATATATATATATATATATATATATATATATATATATATACAGGGTCAACACGAACCTAATGTCATAAATTTAAGGGTATATAGTATTTAATGTGTAGATTACGAAACAGAAAGAATTTTTTGAAAATTCTAAAAATGAAAATTCGTCTTTTCTTAGCAAAACTTTTTTTTACTGCTGTTTTAATTAATATTTCATTAAAAATATGGTTAACAAAAGTACATTTAAAATTAGTTGTATAAGATTCTAATTAATTAAATATAATTTTTGACGAACGTAATTGTATAATACATAAAATATTTTAGTATTATTCTTGAAAGTATTGATGTAGGTCATTTCAGCAGTGTTCTTGTTCTTATAATAATGTATTCTAATTCTGAGTTAGTGGATATGTTGTTAATTTATGGTGAAGTGAAACAAAACGCGGTATTAGCAGCAGAATTGTATGCCGAACGGTATCCTCGAAGACGCCACCCTGATCGCAGGATGTTTATCACTGTGACACAACGTCTTCGCGACACGGGAAATTTAAAAAGGAATTCTGGACGTGATGGCGGCAATCGCAGACTACGCCACGACATGGAGGATGAAGTCCTAGACCTAGTGCATGCCGACCCAACAATAAGTACTACAGAAATATCTCGTGTTGTGGGAGAAATATCTCAGGCGACTGTTGTAAATATTTTGCATAAAAAAGATTATTATCCATATCATTTTCAACAAGTCCAAGGTTTAATGCCTGCTGATCACCACACTAGAATGACATTTTGTCAATGGATCTTCGGACAAAATGCTACAAATGTGAATTTTACTTCTTCAATATTATTTAGTGATAAAGCAATTTTCACAAGTGCCGGTGTTTATAATTTCCACAACTCGCATTATTGGGCCCAAGGAAATTGTTGTGAGAAATAGTTTGCAACATTAATTTTCTTTAAATATTTGGGCTGGAATCTTAAATGGTATTTTACTTGGCCCGTACATACTCACTTACACATTAAATGGTAACCAGTATTTGGATTTTTTGAAAATTATCCTTCCAGTATTATTGGAAGATATTCCATTAAATGTTCGTCCAAATTCATGGTTTCTGCATGATGGTGCTCCTCCTCATTTTGCGAGAAATGTGCGTCAGCATTTAAATAATATCTCCGGAAACAGGTGGATTGGCTGTGGAGGTCCTGTACAGTGGCCACCAAGATCAACTTATCTCAATCCCTTGGACTTCCATCTATGGGGTCATTTAAAGTCCATAGTTTATGATAATCAAAGCCCGCCAGAAAATATTGAAGAATTGAGGATACGGATCCAAAATAGTGTACAAATTATTCAACAACAAAATCATATGCACTTGCCATGTAGTGTGTCACTAATTCAACGTAGTGCACTGTGTATGACTGTGAAAGGTGATAATTTTGAACAATATTTATGAATTTTTGTATTTATTCTTTGTTTTGATTCAAGAAAATGTAAGTTACTAGTATTATTACTATTTATTAGTTTAATATTTAATCCTTTCTGATTTTCTTCGTTCTTTTTTTTAATAAAAATAAGTCAGTGAAATGTTAATATTTACCTTTTTTGGGGCAATGAACTCTCAAAATAAATATTATTAAAAATAATGAAGTTTTGATTACCCTTCAACATTACGTAAATTAGTTTTAAAAATTTAATTGTGTTTTTATGTATAAAATATTATGTGTTGCCAGGGATCCAGTGGTACCAAAAATGTGAGCTTCATGAAAACTACCCTTAAATAGGCGAATTTTCAAAAAATTCTTTCTGTTTCGTAATCTACGTATTAAATACTATATACCCTTGAATTTATGACATTAGGTTCGTGTTCACCCTGTATATATATATATATATATATATATATATATATATATATATAT